>BOPP01000141.1:1020836-1103625 GCA_017312745.1 Gryllus bimaculatus
ATAATTTTTATTATTATTTTATATTTTTTTTTTTTTTTTTTTTTTTTTTTTTTTTTTTTTTTTATTATTTTTATTATATTACAGAAGAGAGTTTAAGGGGTGAAAGAACTAGAGAGGGTGGTAGGAAGTGTTAGTTGGCGATAGTTGGAGGTATTCGTGAGATTTTGAACCATTGCCCAGCATTCGCCTTATGCCAAAGGAAAATCCAAGATAACACCCGCCTTCCAGGATTGCTGGCCCGGGGATCCCGAATCCGACCCTCCAGATTGTGAATCCAGCGCTCTACGCACTGAGTCATTATCGGGTCGGTATTTTTAATTATTGCTCTTGTTATTATTACATTCAAAAATGCTCCTTATAATGGAAACGACGAAGAAACGTTATCCAGTGAAACACCAGAACACTCGTCAATCTGCTTTGAAAATTATGTTCTACAATACACTGATAGTGAGAAATTAAGAAGCTGACAAATCCACCACAAATAATTACCCTTCAATCTAGAGATTCCTTCTAAAATAACGCTCTCTTTAAAAGATGACGTATGTTTGCTTAACAAAGAAATAAAACATTTAAAAGAAAGCTATGACCGCAAAGATTCTGTGTCTCTTTGAAAATCCACGACTTCAAACGAATACTTGGCAGAGGAACTGGATGAGGAAATGTTCCGCGATGAGACCAATTCAAAGTTTTCACTCTTGCGGAAACGAACTGTTTTAAAGCTCCACGGTTCGGGACTTTCCAATGAGAAAGGAAACAGCTTAAACGTGAAGCAAGGATGCATGTATGCGAATTTCAAGGCATTTCGGTAGATTAACATTTCGGCAAAAATGCAGCAATGCTTCAACAGAAACCAATTAGTCGTTTAGAATCAAGTATAAAAAATCATTATAAGAAAAAAAAAAGTAAAACGTGAAGTTTCGGGGAAAGGATTAACAAAAACGCTATCCTATTTGAATACTCTTAAAAATAATTTCAATAGAGAATTAATTTCAGTTGTGGGCGTTTTTACTGATCTTATTTTCATGGAAAGTACCCAATGGGCGGAAAACCAGGATTTTTTTATTTGCGAGCGAGGGAGCAAAAGATGTCCTTTTCTGCCTGATAGATGTTTTTCTTATAAATATTTTTTCCCCCCTTTTTGCTCAAATTTCATTTTTGTTGATTTTATAGTTGCATAGATTTCATAAACGTATGAAGATATTTAATTTATTTTTCCCTAGTAATGATTAAAGTGGGAAACTCTTTTGAAAAATGTCATCGGCTTTTGGGGGAGGGAGGGTTAAAACCCGTGAATTGGGACTTGGATTGCGGAACATTTTCTTAACAAAAGCTTGTTGCCAGGCCCCACCCATCCCCCATAAAAACTTCCCAAAATTTTTCCTTTAATCTGCCCAATAAAACGTTACAATTCCAGGCCTCATTTTAACATTCACTATTTAACTTAATTAAATTCCATTTTCCCCCCCCCACCCCATCCAAAAAAACCATTTGGCATTTTTAAATTCCTTCTAAATTTACGAAAAAAGGGTCTGAGTCCATTTAGAAATTTTTCCTATTTCCTCTTGTGGTATTGTGTGTGTGGTGCCATCTTTTTAAACAAAAGCTGTAACGAAACCGCCGTTACAATAATAGCTCCAGGAAAGGTGTCTGCTTGATCTGAGATACCTCTCCCATCTCCTCCTTTTTCTCTCTGACCGTCCCCGCCTGCCCGCCGTTCGGGCCCGCCCCCTCCTTTTCACGCCCGCCCGCCAGCCCCTTCTGCGGACTGAGGCTGCTGCTGGTGGCGAGACCACCTCAGCATCCGCACGCCAAGGTTCCACGCTATTGCTTTCTTCCCTTTGCTTTCTCGCGTGGTCAGGCGCCACTCGTTGGAGCTACTTTTTTGCTCAACTTTCTGTTTTTATGCAAGTAGACATTTCAATTTTTTTTTAATTTTCTCCATCTCCCTTGCTCATTTTATCAACTCCAGATTCGTTTTAAACATCTTCTTTCCTACTTATTAAATTTGTCCCTCTCATTTTGTTTTAGATTTTATTTAATTAATACTTTACGATTTCCCGTTTCCCTCTTCATCTTTATATATTTTCGTACTCTGCCACCTTGTCATCGTCACACCTACCATGATTCTCGGGTCGTCAAATCCATTCTTTCTTTTTTCTCTGCGGAAAAAGTGACTTATCTCAAACGTGACTAAGCGTCTTCCTGTTGACTGGGATTTCACGAATGATAAGTGTCTAGTAGAATGTAATTTACCGAGAATGGGTTGAACGTACTCGCTTCAAGAACATTTTTCAGTTAATGAGAGTTCACAGATGCATGAATGATCCCAGAGTTCAAGAGCATTGGCACAGATTGTCCTCGCCGTGAATAACATTTTTTAAAACATTTTTGGCTTTAAGTAAATAAATGATACAGTGTTTACACTTATTACTCCACCATGCTGAATGAACGTACTGGATACTCGTTTCAACCCCGCGTTTGTTGATGTTCAAAATAAATCGGTTAAAAAACTGCTTTACGTCAACATTTTGGTCACTCGCTTATAAAACCAAATATGATCATAGAAAGTAATATTAATTCCTGGGTAATTGCTTATTAAAATACTTTATTTCGAAATGATACACGAATTAAAATAAATTTAAATATTTTTACTACTGTGAACACACACTTTTTCTTCACATTTCATTGAAACACTTTGATTTCTAAATGTATATCATAGCATAAAAAAGAACATGAATATGTCGCAAATATAAATTTCGTTGAACTTTCGAAAATTTCAAATCTTAGAAATAAGTGAAAGTATGTGTTACTGTAGCACCGTTGTTGGTTTGTTTCGTCATTCAAACCGATGGTCCGACCATAAATTCAGCAATTCGGGTATAATAGTTCGCCTAAGTATCAATTTCTTAATTGTAATCTTTTTCTGGACTTAATGAAGTTTATAAGACGATAATAGTATGAATGCGTGAAAGCCAGAACGGCATAATTGACATTTTATAAATTCTGAGAAAAAAGTGTTTATTTTAGACTTAATTTAATTGGCAATGCATTTTCGTGACTTTAACAATTTAACAAATGAAATTCCTTGGTATTAATGATGAAACAAAGCACCACAACTTTACAGCAATACGAGTATTGTCTTAAATAAACACATTTCTCAGAATTTATAAAATGTCACTTACACTGTTGAGGTTTTCACCCGTTCATATATTCCTTAAAAAAGTATCCGTTTCAACTAGAAGTGATTAAAAACGTTCTTTTCCTCCCCGTTGCAGACCTGGTGGAGCTGCTGACGCACTCACGCGACGCCAACGAGCTGCGCCACGCGTGGGTGGAGTGGCGGCGCTCCTCAGGCGAGAAGTGCAGAGGCCTCTTCGAGCGCTACGTGGCGCTCAGCAACGAAGCCGCCGCGCTCAACAGTGAGTACCGTCCCCCATCCCCACAGCCACCGCAGTGTCGGGGAATGGGAAAGAGCTTCACCTCGGCAGCACCGACTGGAACGAACTGCAACGGCAGCTGTAGGCTGCACGATATCAAATTAATGGGAAAGGGCAATACAGGAAGTACCCACGTTCACACCCAATGGCACAAACTGTAAGGTAATCTGTAGGCTGCATGATATCAATTGATGGGAAAGAGCTATACTGGGAGTTCCCACGTCCACACCCAATAGAACCCATATCAGGCTCAACTGTAGGCTGCACGATATCTCTTAATGAGAAAGAGCTTTACTGTGAATACCCGGCTCGCACCCACTGGAACAAACTGCGAGGGCATCTGTAGGCTGCACGATATCAACTCATGGCGCTATTCTGGGAGCTATACAAGAGTTATACTGGGAGTACCCACATCCACACCAACCGGAACTTATCTCAAGACTCAACTGTTGGCTGTACGATAGGTTGTTGAGAAAGAGCTTTATTGTGAGTACCCTCGTCCGCACCCACTGGAACTCACCGCAGGGTCATCTGTAGGCTGCATAAGGTCAAATTGTGGGAAAGAGCTATCCTGCGAGTACCCATGTCCTAACTCACTGAAACCTATCTCTAACTCAACTATGACAATTAATGGGAAGAACTTTACCGTGAGTATCCTCGTCCACACCCACTGAAACCAATCACAAGGTCATTTGTGGACTGTACTGTCAGTTGAAATCTACACCATACTCAACGCGACGAATCGTAATGTCCGTTTGAGTAAAAGTACCCACAGTTAGTAGTCACCGCCACACTCGCTGCAATCTACCGCAAGCGCATTTCACCGTCCCGCAATGTCCCTTTGTGCAAAAGCGTTCAACGGTGACTAGCCATCTCCACACCCACTTCAACCACGCAGCGTAACTATTTACTGGAATGGTAATTTATGCAAAACGATCAATCGTGAGTATCGACCTCCGCACCACAGTTCAACTCACCGCAAGCCAAACCGCGATGTCAGTTTAGGGGATAGAGATTTACTGTGAGTAGGCTACCCGTACACAGCCACTAAAACCTACCGCAAGCATAACTTGCCGCTTCGGCATGTCCGTTTAAGAGTGCTCCGGAGTGAATAGCCATCTTCACATTCTGCAATTCACCCCGAACTCAATTCCCCGTACTGCAAAATCAGTTTATGGAAAAGCGCTTAGTTGTGAGTAGCATTGTCACAAAAGACTCATGATGCACTGTGCTTTAATATGTCATAATTTTAATTTATAAAGTTTTCACAAGTGCAGTGTGGTGCCCATGTAGGAGACCATTCTTCAATTATCTAATTTAAAAGAAAATGAAATAACATTGTATGATATTTAAACAAGAAACTAGACGCCTTCGGACAATGTTGAACTACTTGAATATAAAAGGAGCAAAACAATTTAACTTCACAAGATACTGTAGATATCATTTAATTGTTCCTGTTAACTGAACTCCGGGACATCTATTAGCAAAGACTAACGGTTCATTTTAATTCTGATCCATCACTCTCACTATGGAGATCTCCAGAATTCTTCTGTCCAGTCTGTTCGACATTAAACTTCGGTGGTACTGTTGACAAGGATCACAAGTTCATCTGTATGAATGAGTTTCAATCACTGACTTCGTACATCTGTTCCAACTCGTTCATTACAGACTAATTTCTCTATTAACAGATTTAAAGATGCGCATTTCTCGTTTTGCAGATTTCACCGACATGTCCGAGATGTGGTTGGAGCCATACGAAGCGAAGGACTTCCGCGACCAAGTGCGCGAGCTGTGGGAACAGCTGCGGCCGCTCTACGAGCAGCTGCACGCCTACGTGCGCCGGAAGCTGCAGGAGCAGTACGGGGAGGCGGAGGTGTCGCGGGACGGTCCTATCCCCGCGCATCTGCTCGGTGAGTCAGGCACGACTGGACGCCGCCTACTAAGGTCTATTCGGCCTAAGAATTGCCACGATGTAAGCAAGTACACTTTGTTATTGGTTAGGTAGACTGTCTGTATAACGTGTAATAGGAGGGTGGTCGAGGATTTATTGATAGACAATTGGTTTGTTTGTATTTTAACATTTATGTACCAACGTTTTGAATCCTATTTTGGTTTCTTTTTCAAGGTATACCGAAACATTATGTAAATTAAAATTATAAATACTTGATATAATGATGCACAATTGGATAAAACATTGTTAACAAATTAATTAAAAATGTACCATGTGCAGGCGATAGCTTACCTATTGTAATCGTTGTTAACGTACTAAGTGTTTTGTAAACGCTCGTTTAGGGCGTTCTCGAGTCGGAGGTGGGTCTTTTACGCTTAACGAGTGCTAATTCGAAATAAACGGAGATGCAGCCTCTGGACGAGATGTCCTTCACTTGAATTATCACGATCGACATTGAAAACGTTTGCAGTATTAAGGGACATTTATTAGGGGAGAAAAGAGGGGTATAATCATTTTTTTGAAACTATTCGTTAAGAAAAAACAATAAATATAGAGCTTTGTTTGCAACTACATCGTAAGCGCGCATTTTCAGGTGAGATAAGATCTATTAGTCAGAATGTGGCAAACTTTCGTTACTACTGAGGTGATCGCAAACTAAACGAATTCGGTCTTTATTCTGGAAGAGAGATTCCAAAAAGTCGCAAAGACGTAGACGCAGATATCCAATGCAAATTTGGTGATCTAATTAGTCTAATTAGTAGCAATTTGGTGGTCTCCTGAATAGTCCTATGCTTTTTAGTAAATAATGTGTAAACCTTCAAGAGGAGGAATCTCTTCCATACTAAAACGCTAATCACTCACGACTTTATTTCACCTAGGAAGGTCTTTGTTTACACAAGGTTTGATCGTCAAATGCGGTGAATTCTAAACGTGGAAAATTTCTCCGGCGAGGTAACGCAACAATAAGCCTTAACGGAAATTTTGAATTCTACAAGGAAATCTGCTAATCGGAGAAAGATACTTATTTATTACCCCTACTTATTTAAATTACAGAACTGGCAGCGTATAAGAGGCAGTTCAGTGTTTCCGCCCATTACCACACACATGGCAACACCTACATCACACATAAATTAATTCTCAAAATATTAACACTTACTGACAGCCTTTGACACGTTTGCCAAAGCCGAACCCTATCGCCACCGCGACTCCAAGCGAGTCAGATGAGCGGCTACACTGTACGCTGGCTGTGAGAAAGTAAACAAATCCTCGCAAGCTGATTGCTTCGGAGCAGATCACATGACGTACCGCAGCACGTGGCGAGAGAACTGTCAGGGCCGCTTATGCGCTGCCGGCACTGTAGGAGGGTACAGGTATTCTTTGGAAGCAGTGCTTTCGTGGGAAGGGGTGAGCGGGGAGAGCTGAAAGGCGTTGGCGCGCGTGCCCAGGCGAGATGTGGTCGTCCACCTGGAAGAACGTGGCCAACTTCTCCGCGCCGGCCGTCGCGCAGCCGCCCCCGGACGTGTCGCCCGCGCTCAAGCAGCAGGTGAGTGAGGTGTGGCGTCTGCTGCGCAGGCAACATGTGGTCGCAGTCGTGGGCTGCGCTGGTGAACGAGACCCGGCCGGCGCCTAACACGCCCCCGGCCGACGTCACCCCCGAGATGGTGCACCAGGTGCTCTGCCCCTGGCCGCCCGCCTTGCGCGACTGTCGCCTGCGACCGCCCCGTGCGACTGCCTTGCGCGACTGTCTCCTGCGACCGCCCCGTGCGAATGTCGCCTGCGACTGCGCTCGTCGCCGCCAATCGCAGCGGCGATGCCTTCTTTCGTCTGTCTGTCACCGGTCGCCGCTCGCGGCCGCCGCTTATCTTCAAGGGACACGCCCACTAGCAACAAAATCGAACGCTATCAGTGACATTTTATACATTCTGAGAAATATGTATTTATTTTAGGCTACATTTCAGTGGCAATGTATTTTCGTGGTTTTAATGAACTATTGAAATGTCGTGGTATTAATAATGAAATAAAGCACCACGACTTTACTGTAAAAATCACTTAAATTCTGAGAAATCTGTTTATTTATAAAATGTCACTAATACCGTTCTGGTTTCACCTATTAAAATGTTTGACATATTTTCATTTTCTGTCCTTTTAATACCGAATGCTTAAGGATGTATTGGGAACAAAATACACACATAGTAATTTTGCGTTTAGTGAAGAATAATGATGCAGATAATTAGACCGAATGCATAGTGCATTCTCTTTCGTACTATGTAACGCAAGGTGAAAATGGACTTGCGTTACTAGAGAAATTCGGACAAACTTACATAAGCAGTGTGTGTGCCTTTATTGCAATATTTCTGGCGACATCTATTCTTTATTAACCCTATTGAATTTTTTTTAAATTAGTAAAATCCTTTTGCGTAATGATCGCGCACCCCTCTAGTAATACGTACTGAAACTATATCTCACGGAACCCTTACTTCATCAGTTACTAATAGCAACTTTTTGTTAAAACTTACTTACAGCCAAAGGGTGAGTATTTTAGTTTCATAAAAGAGAAATCCATAGAGTCCCACCCACTACAAAATATCTTCAGCATATCTTCCATTGCATGTTGCAAGTAGATGCAATGAATAGTTTACAGCTTCCCGAAATATAGTATTTGCATCTTAAATAATTATTTCTTTTTTAATTGAAAAAACATTTAAAAAGGGCATCGTCTTTCAAATTTTACGAAACTCTCCATAAACCTAAGTTATAATCGAAAACCCCGTTTTCTTTAAGGTTATTCTTATAAAGGTTGTTGCTAGTGGATACGGTCCTGTAACTTTCTATTGCTGGTGCGTAATGTTACTTTGGTGTTTGCTAAATATAACTAATAACATCTAAAACAACTAACATTATGAAGAGGATTTGTAATTTATTTCTGTGTGGACGTTCTAACAAGGAAATTACATTTTCTATGCAAATATGAGATGATTCATTAAATCTCATTATTAACCACTAAAGTAAGATTGGATGTATATGGAAGTCTTTTGGAAGAAATAACCACCGATTCAGATGGTTTTAACATTTTCGCCAACCTTTTGGGTAATACTTTTCTCTTGTTTTAATTCAATCATTTTTCACCTGCACTACGTATTTAATATACTTCGGGGTAAAAGGGAGTACTCAAATGTCATGGAAAAATAAATTGAATTATAATCATATTAATCTTCATTAACTTTCCACGTCAGTGCAGCAAAGTTAATTAATTTGTATATTACGTTATCAGAACTCTAATACTGCTTTTGGTCTGGTTCTGGAAATATATTATTTCAATATATTTTGTTCGGTAAAGTATGTGCTTTTAACTGTGTTTAACACGAGTCACTTTCTATTATTACTGATTCTCTTCATTGCTGACGGGTGTGTTGCAATAATCAGTGATTTACGAATGGATTACTTTTGCAACCTTTGCATGAGTCACTTTTGGCATGTTTTATTCTCTGGAAATTCGTTTAGGTAAGAGACGTCTTGTCAAACGTGTTGATGACTACAGATATCTCTCTCCCTCACTCATTCCATTCTCCTTCCCTTCCTTCATCCCTCCTCCCTCTCTCTATGTCTCTTTCTCCCTGAATATTCTCAATATTACTCTCGCAGCACATGGACTGTATATTCAGACTTCAATACAGCATTTGGACATACGATCACACTTCAACAGCAACATTTTGGGGAATTGTATCTTAATATTGTAACAGAAAAGGAAAAATAATTCTTAAAATATAGGGCCCGGAAATGTAAAGTTTTTGGAGGTATTAGAGCACGAATAGGTCATAGGACTGACAAACCCGTCCCGAGGTAAAAGACAAGTGGGGATAATGGTCACGAGAGCGTGGCAGCCAAGTAATTGCCAAGAGTTGGAATAATGACGTTACGTAAGCAGAAAGTGTGGACACACGCAACTTTGCAAGCATCTACTAATCATCTTTCCGAAAAATGTTCTTTTTTAACAGCTGGACAGGCATTGTCGATACTTTCTTCTTGGGGTGACATGTTCTTAGGCTCAGTTTACTGGAGAGAACTCCTGCGTAGTATGTATTGAATAATTACTTGGAAATCATGCTCTCGGTTCATGATATCCACCGTACATTTCCGTATTTCTAAACGGAGACACCTTATACAGTATTCTGGGTAATATACAAATAAACTTTGCTATTACATACCAAAATTATAAAACATTTTTTTGTATGAGAAAAGTTTGGCGTTGAAGTTTGATAATCCCTAATTTCAAAATATCCAAAAACTTCCGGACTGCTCCAATAAGTCTATTTTTTTTTATATGGTCAGAATTAAAAATGTTTAACCCTCGAGTAGACCAACTAGGAGTACCCACGAGCTGGTGATCGTCCTCCACACTTCCCATCTTCATCGAATGGCGTTCGTTGCCACAGGGCTACACGCCGCTGCGGATCTTCAAGCTGGCGGAGGAGTTCTTCATCTCCCTCAACATGAGCGCCATGCCGGACCTCTTCTGGGAGCGCTCCATCCTTGAGAAGCCCGCGGACCGCGAGATCACGTGCCACGCCAGCGCCTGGGACTTCTACGACGCCAAGGACTTCAGGTACGTTCGCCACGCGGGGCTGCCCCTCGGTGCAAATCTTCCTCTGTGCTCCACCTCCGATTTAAACACAGCGGCAAATGAAGGTCACGAGCTGGAAGGAAATGGGGGCATTGTCATCCAATTGGAAGCTCCAGTACCGAACATTTAAATCATAACAATGCTTCCGATGGTACCACACTCCGTCCAGCTCGTGACCTTCAAGTGCCACTATGTTTGAATTGGTGCATAGATGGTTAGCGCAAGACGTTTAGAGACCTGGCATTACTTCTCGCTAAAGTGGTCGAGTTTAGTAGACAGTAGACATTTCGCTGTAAATAGCGCTATAACACGCTGCCAGACGTAGTTTTCGGAATAGATTCATCAGCATCCGAACCGCCAAGAGATGTACCAGCGCGCTGCTTGCGGGAAGTCTCGCCGCACAGGGATTTCTGTAACTTGAGAACTCAGGTCTCTAAACGTCTGGCGCAATACATCATACTTATCCTGAATTTACTCGTTCATGCCTGCGCTCCATTCTTTACTGTGCCATTCCCCGTAATCTAAGATTAAATTCTTCTGCTCGTAATCAGCTTGAATACCTTCCCTTTTGTCCCTTCTACAACGCACACATCCTGTGATCCAATCACATTTGTGTGGGCAAATATACTGCACCCTCGCCGGTCCGAGCTGGGCTTGGAGATGACGAGGCTTATCCATACACCTCATCACATTGCCACTCCTCCCCCACACTGTTGACCACCCCCCCCATTTTAAAGCGTCTTGTCATTTCCAAAGAAGCTATTATGCGCTGTCTTCATATTGTCCTTATAAAAGTTGTGTATTGTGCTGCCCTAGCGTATCCTTTACCATATCTGTGGTTTCGATATCCTCTCCCTTTCACACGCTCACACTTTCCTCTTGTCTCATCCTCGTTTTCCCTTCACTCTCCCACCGCTGTACTTGTGCTCCATCAGCTTGAAACTGCTTTGAAACTTGCTCAAATCATTTTCTATCATTGAAGCCACGCATCCGTGTGATAAAACTCCTATTATGCGCCTCCCGTGCTCCTGCGTTGTCCTCTATGTCAACTGACTCCTGTTCTGCGAATCTTTCCTTCCTTCCTATGAAACACCTTCGGCTCTGTTTGTGCCTCTTGCGAAGCCCTCACAACCATTATCCACGTTGTCTCGTCTTATTGTCGCCACAAACGCCTCCGTAGTTTCACCTGCTATGGGATCTGGTCGTTGAGTTATATCGCATTTGCATGTTCCACGCTACGTGTATTGTTTTGATTAAAAATTCATAAGTCTTATAATAATCATGCATGCAACATGATATTTCATGTAGATGGAGCATGCCCCTATTGCTATTCTAAGCCCTCGTTGATATTAACAACGGTTTTAATAAGAATGCTGTAGTTATATATTCCTGATTGAGTGTGCATTAAGATTATAGTGTAACTTTCGGAACTACTTTCCCTAACACGAACCAAAAGCTTCGTAAAATCTCACAGAATCGCATGATCTGCACGTTGGTTTACTGAAGATCGAACTGGGTGCACGTGTGGGAGTACTAAAGTGGCGTGTTGGTCTGCCACAGGATCAAGCAGTGCACCCGTGTGGACATGGAACACATGTTCACCGCGCACCACGAGATGGGCCACATACAGTACTTCCTCCAGTACAAGCACCAGCCGGTGGTGTACCGAGAAGGCGCCAATCCAGGTACTTTCTTCTGGGCGAAATCTCGCCTCGAAAAAATACGCGACTTTCGACACATGTTTACTTGATACTGCTAGTGTTATGCCTGTCTGCGGTATGTAAGCGTCATGAAAATGCGTATCTGTTATCTATAATGATACATCATCGTTTATTGGGAATCTGGCAACAAAATCGTACGTACATAAAATATTGATTTGTTCGTGTGTTGTTGCAGTATCGTCATTTTACGTTTTCTTAGAAAAGAAAGTAGGCTAACGTATTAATTGTTAGTCTTACCTCGTTAAAGATAACGTTAATTGTTACGTTCACAGAGTGAATACTAATATTTGAGCGAGTTTCGTCCACTTTGTAGTTTTGGGCGCAATCCATTTTCATAACAGATTGGTATTGATCGCTACTAAGTTGGTGGACTAATGACAGTATTCTTAGTGTATATTAGTAGCGAGAGGATATGCTTGCGTCTGTTTGTAATATTCTGACCCAAAAATTTCCATATGTTTCTATTAACTCACTGAGGAATACATTAAAGGTTTATCATACTCGCGTGCGGAAGATGGTATTCTATGCGCCATGTTTAGGGGTTCAATACTGATTTTTATTGGCGGCGACATCTTTATAGTAACGCCGAAAACGCGATTGACATACCCGCTGGAGCAAGCCGAGCATATTGTTGGTGTTAAAACGAAAGTTATCAAGTCCAAAAGGATACTTTTGAGGATTAGATCATCCAAATATGTATATTATAACATAAACTAATTATCTAAACATCAATAAATTTATTTTTAATCACAATTCTGTGAAGAAATTTTTACTACTTTGCTTAACGACCCGAAATCTTAAAGGCCTGTCTCGAAACGATACTTTGGACTACGCGATTTGGAAAAGTTTTCTTACTTTTCTGCTTGCGTCTTACAAATGATGAAGTTCAAATGTTTCGGAAAATAAATAAATAAATATTCCTTCAGTGACGTAAACTGCTGTAATCAATATAATGTCTAAAACGCCCAACAATGAAATACTTTCCACTATTTTCTAACATTATGGTCATACTATTTTATCGACATATGACATTTATTCGTAAAATTGTCTAATCGAATTCCACTACTGGTTAGGAACTTTTCAGTTAAGTGGTCTGTATGCGACTCGCGCTGCTTACCGCTGAGTTTCAAACCTCTAGTGAAATTACTTACGAGAGTAGAAGACGGCGTTTGCGACCCCGTCAGACGCGCTGCAGGAGGTGGTTGCACGGACATGAGGCTATTGTTTTCCTCGTGGGTGTCGCCAGCGCCAAATTATTGGGCAGGGGAGGGGAGGGGGATTCAGTAGAAAACCTGCAATATTCTTCACATACCAACATTGGGGGCTGGGGCGTCCCTCCCCCCCGGCAATGCTGGTCATTGCCGCCCTCACCGGCAAAACAGCGTGTGCAACGGAGCATGGTGGGTCTTTCCCCGTTATTTTGCCGAACGCGCGGGGAACGTATGCACTGAAATCTGTGTTCGCGACAAGTTCACTTGCGTCAGCAATTAAGCGTAATATCTTGGGTTTTAATACTTCGTGGCCTTCGGTATTCTGGCTCGCAACCCATTTCGTCTCCGATCTACCGGTGGTTATGTACTTATCACCCGTTTCGCTCCGCCGTTACAGCAGTCATCATAAGGACGTTGTGATGCTACAACAGCACGTTTTTTCTCGTTTTATATGTAACTGATACTTTTTACTCATATTGTAACATTTCAAATTTCTTCAGCAAAAGAAGAATTGCGATGCGATTTGTGATTTGTGAAGATAAGCAATTTTTTGTAAGCTTATTGATTTTAAAACTTCGAATTTGAGTCGTATTTATTAGCGTACATTGCCAACTTTATAACTACCAAACCTAATTTTTGTGTAAATAGAAACGCCCTTCTCGGAACAACTATATGATATGGCACTTATTTCCTTTTTTTTCTGATAGTTTCTGATTATAGGCGTTCCTTTAGCCATTAGAAAATTTCATGCGGTTTCAATTGAGGGAGAAACAATACGACCTCGAGATTTCGGGATCGATTTTCTTAATCGCAAACCGAAATTCCCAAATAAATAATAATATAGATATTGCAGCATGATAATGCATTACAGGTTGAGACGAGGGAAACTGCGCGAGTGAGAATTTAGAACGGTTGCGGACTACATTTGTGAACATCGTTGATTAATCTCGGGGTAGTCTTGTTGTATTCAGTAAATAACAAAAGAAAATGCTGTGTAATTTTAATATCTGGAATCCGAATGAAATAACAAAACCAATAATCTAATTATACTTCAACGATTAATATTTAAGACCGAAATATCTCGCCGGAACTGATATCTACTTCATGCCTTAGTCATTGAATGCAAAGACTGTCTATTAGCGTTAGTGCCAAATCCTAGATTTTTTTGAACCTTAGGGATCGCCTATCAGAATGACCAAGGAATGTGGTGTATTTGAAGGAACATGATAAGCTTTGCATACCCTAGTATTACTGATTAGTTGTACGAGAAATAATTCGAATTGTATTTCAGTAAACTATACCACTATGTTGACAAGGAAGGCAAATTACAAGCAAAAGACGCCTAGCGACTAGATAATTTTATTTGACCAAACGACTTGTATTGTTTAAATGTTTTGAGCAAAAATAGTATTTTGAATTCAAACGCTTGCAAATAATGTCATTACAACAATATATGCTACTTCATATTTTGATTAGCGATCATCACTGGTCTGAACATTCAGCAAGCAGTGAAAGTGCAAATACAATCATGCGATCTGTGGAGATTTTCGCCTGTTCAATTTGCGTAATGGGACTGTTTCACCACGTTCGTACTTTTTTGAATGAAATTGAACTTTGAATGCGTAATCGAAAATATATTTGGCGGAGGCGAGACGATCATTTGTGGCAATGACAAACATCCTCATCTAAATTCCTTCTCACCTGAAAAATCACTCGAATATTAATCGACTTTCTACGAGCCATGGTCCGCGATGTGCTGCAGGGTGAAGCAGTGCACGCGACCCGACATGAAGCACCTGCTGACAGCTCACCACGAGATGGGACACGTTCAGTACTACCTGCAGTACAAGCACCAGCCCGTGGCCTACCGGCGGGGCGCTAATCCTGGTGGGTTGCACTACAAGCACGTGCTCTGACACACACTTTGCTTGTATTTCGCCGTTGCGGTCGTTCAGCAGATATGTACACGGAAATCGTCAGCATTTTACCCCACATTTGTGCATTTGAAGAGCTAGTAACCAAAGTGATGTACCTCCATTTTCCTTTCTTTTCTGTAGTAGTGATAGTTTGTTGAATTCAAGCGGCTTCGATTGACGTCACTACAACAATACATGGTCCTACATATTTTGATCAGCAATCATCACTGGTTTAAACATTCAGAAAAGAGTAAAAGTGCAAATACAATCATGCGATCTGTGAAGATTTCTGCCTGTTCAGTTAGGGTAAAATGTCTGTTTCGACACGTTCATCCATTTTCAACTGAAATTGAACCTCGAATACCTAATCGAAAATATATTTGGCTGAGGCGAGACGATCATTTGTGGCAATGAGGCGATGACAAACATCTTCATCTGAATTCCTTCATACACGAAAAAATCACCCGAGTGGTTAACCTCCTTCCACGAGACATGGTCTGCGGTGTGCTCCAGGGTGAAGCAGTGCACCCGACCCGACATGAAGCACCTGCTGACGGCTCACCACGAGATGGGACACGTTCAGTACTTCTTACAGTACAAGCACCAGCCCGTGGCCTACCGGCGGGGCGCTAATCCCGGTGGGTTGCACGACAAGCACGCGCTCTGAAAATGGAATCTCTCTTCGCATTGTGCATCCATTTTGCCTTTGGATGTTCAACATATACGTGTTTACTCTACATTTGTGCAGTTGAAGAGCTCATTACCAAGTGATGTACCTCAATTTCCTTCTCATTTCTACTTTACACATTTTCTTAAGACATTTCTATTAATAGATACCAAATATTATATTCCAAAATTGCTTTTCTTCTTTATTTAATGGTGTCCGAAAACCCTTGTCTTATATGGGGTAATAAGTGTGAATATGAATACCTTTCCTCCCTCAAATTTTTTTAATAGAGATACATCACATTAGATATATAAGATCTTACATTTTATTACAAAACATTTCTCTACCCTTAAGCACAGATCAAAACTTCTGCGCATCTACGTAAAGTTCATTGGTTTATTTTTTATCGTAAAGTTCTGCGTTTAATTGTAGTATTTCAATATTTGAAACAGTAGTTTGACGATTTTGGTTTCCAATTTTTTCGGAAAAGACAGTTGTCGTTGAATGATTCTTCCACATGCCATTTAACAAGCGCTGTTCAATGCAAATTCACCCATACACGGATGCGGAAAAATATCGGAAAATTGTAACTTTGTTTTATTTTTTATTGATACGTTACTGTTTGTTATGGTCTTCGATTTGGAGCTCAATGTACATTGCATACGTTACCTGGATTGAGAGGAGCGTGGATACGTGGGAAATATGGAAAAAACTGAATATGGTACATATTCTCTTATGGAGGGAATTCTAAGAGGGAAATGTGAAAAGACTAACAGAGTCAAGTTAACATTTAGTCAATTTCTAAATAAGTAAATCTCAATTATTAAAATTAGGTAAATAAAACTCTGTATGAACTAATTACGTTTATTGGTACTAATGATCTCGGGTAACATAAGGCTCATCAGCGACGAAAAAGACTTCGGGTTCAGGTTTTCTTTCTTTCATTCTTCTTTTTTTTTGTCGTCGCTTGAACATTAGTTTTTTAGACCATTCATTTTTCCGCGTTTTTCTCTTCCAGAATGTATCTCATTAGGTCACTGGCAGAAATCCCTTTCTCACAACTTTTCTGTATTTCACCTCTTCTCATCTTACGTTTCATCGTCTTTCCGAATTCCATGGTCAACATTTCGAGGTATTTCCGGTGAAGACGCAAACATTAATTCAACTAAATTGAGTTTCATATTTAGCATCAGTCGTGTCTTGAACAGTCGACTCTTTTCGCTTTTTTCGTTTTGATACTTCGAGCTCTCTTCGCTCAACTGACACTTTCTATGTCTCGCTCATCCAGAATCTAATTTTTTTCTTTCACCCACATTCACAATGTTTCCTCGGAATTTTGAAGAATGCTCGACCCACTAGAACCATAAGCAAATCAGCATACGTCTGTGACAACTAACACGTTCGTTTGGTAACATTCCTTTCCGCGCGAAGTAGTGATGCCTGCGTTTACGAGTGAATGCCATGTCGCCCGCCAGGATGCGCGCCAATCGCAGATCTCCCGCGTCGGTGCATCGCGCTCTCTAGGAGCAGAGACAGGAACGTCGTAGTGTGGTTCCTCACTCCGCCGCAAGGTTCTTCGCCAACGTCATTCAGTCTGTGGCTGTATATTCTGGTTTGGGAAAAGCTGGTAAGAGAATGAAGGGTTCTGACCGATCCGGGCAGGGGGTCATCTCTCTTCGTTACATAGATGTCCTTAGTTTTTGAAGTATTTAGTATTTCTGTTTGTATTGAACAAATAATTATCAAATAGATATTGCATCCAATATTTTTATAAATATACTCTTACATTTTTTATTTCAAGCAAACAATTTTAAAAAAATATTATTTTAAAATATTTCTGGAGTGTTAACTCACATTTGCCGACCTGCAATTCTGTGATTTTACCTAGTGGAAGTGATCATTTAAGTATTAATTAGTTATTCGGTTCTGAGTTTGAGGATGTGTAAAACAAATTTCCCCCGACAATTTAAATAAGAAATTCAAACCTATTTGTGTCGTTGAACCATTTTAAAATATATGTTTAATTTAATCGGCCGCTCATGACATTTTTCTCCAAAATTTACAGCATACACAACTACAATAAAAAACCTGAAAATTAATGCATTAAAGATGAGAATATTGATTTTCAGTATTGCCGGACAATTCTGCTTATGAGTAGATAAGTTTCTATTTTTCTTTGTTTGAAATGGTTACAAAGTGTTCAGCGTTTTTTAAGAACGCGCCACATTCTCCAGTGAGCATTGTGGAGAGTATTTTCTGGGGCGATAGAGAATCGCTATAAATATATAGTTATAATTTCGTGAGTTTTAAACGCCCAAAAAGTTGTGTATAATATTTCAGGCCCTTATGTGCAATAAAATATATTTAGAAGGTTGAAATCTCATTGATATGAGTATGATTGGCGTGAAAGGGAAAATAAGCAAAGAGTGCGATTTGTTTTATTCTTTGCCAATTACGGTGTTCCTTATTTAGGGGTGGCACTGGTAGCACCAGCAAAGTTACGCCCCTGGGCTTAAGAATTAATGAAAGGCGCGAAAAAAGAAATTTATTATTGTATATAACAAAACAATAAAATTCATTAATATTTTTTTGTTATCAGTGAGTATCAATTATCTTGACTATACCAAATTGTTATTAGTTCATATTCCTGGTTTTGTATCTAGGAGCTTCTTTTGAGTTTCACTTTGAAATGCTCAAATCAAGGAAGACCTATACAGGAGGAGAGAGGAAAAAAAACTTTCCCAAGTGCACTCTTTCAGTACTATGGAATTAACAAAAAAATTACTAATAAACTAATAAAAAAATTAAAGCTCTGGCTTTTTTTTGTACTTTAGATAATTCATTTTTATGGTAAAAAAACGTGGTCCCGCCGGAGTTCGCGATGAAATGGGTTTGTTCTCACCAAATACTTCATGGGGTCTCATAAACTAAACGTTTAGGCGACGAGCAGGAAATCTATTAGTAGGCTATCATCACCGGCTAACAGTGTGCAAATTGAGCGCTTATGTCATTGAGTGTATGGGTGGCCTGCGTCATGGAATTCATTCTGCGCTGCAGATGTATTAAGTTTAGATCTTCAACGTAAAATGCAAGAGAAGTGATTTTTGATTCGTAGTGTTTATTGTGAAAACTTATTATAACTCAAATAATCCAAAATATTTTTAAGTACTAACAAAGTGGAAAAATTTGCCCGGTGGAAAAATATTTTAAAAAATACTAAATTTAGATTATTATGACCTAGTACAAACGCAAGAACAATTAGGGGAGGCGGGAAGAAGCTCAGGCCAGTTCACAATAAACCGAAAAAAGCACACGAAAACATCGACAAAATGAATGAATCGCCTCATGAGTGTTACTTACGAAATACGTAATTGCTAAAAAAAGATAACGGTAGTGTAATGATTCTACTCACTCGTATATTTAAAAAAAAATTTTTTTTGTATTCCAGCATAATAAACGACCTATTTCGTTACAAGAAGTCCTTCATAAAATGTTACCTTAAGACACAGACTGAAGTTTAAGGCATGAATTTTACTGATGTTATCACATATTCAGCAAATCGTGAGGAGGAAGCGGTAAACGGACATCGACCACAGTTTTCTCATACGTATGTCGAATATCCGAGACGCCACAATAAAGATGTTTCCAAAATAATTTAGAATCTAATTATAAATTTATAATGCTGTTACACAAACAATAACTATGCAACTCGTTTATAATATTGATTTGTCGCACAAATTTGGAAACTGAACTCGTAACCACGCTCGTTTTCAAAGCACGTACTTAGGAAATAAAGCTTAACATTATAAACTAGTTATATAAACTAGTACAGGGATGTCCAACTTCTAAGGCCTCACGGGCAACACTTAAAACCTTTAATATGGTTGCGGGCCGTATTTTCATTACTCTGGCGAGCCACACCTAACCTCCCTTTATTGTTGATCTCGGTACTTTGCCCGTGTGCTGTGATACGGTGGGGGGAAGGGGGAAGAAATGGCACCATAGATATGAGACCGTACCATGCATAACGCAGTGAAACACATTGGAAGGATTTAGAATTTCTGAATGCACTTGAAAACAAATGTTAAGACAAACAATTTTTACATTAAATGTGTTGCATGTATGAAAGACTTTCACTTTTGACTAATTACCTTTCGCTGGCTACAATAAATGGCACCGTGGGTACAGTTGGACAACATTTAACTAGAATGAAAGTCCCCCCCCCCTGACAAAACTTGACGATCCGCACCCTCACCCCGGCCAGTAACAATGTGTGTGTGTCGTGCAGGGTTCCACGAGGCGGTGGGCGACGTGATGTCGCTGTCGGTGTCGACGCCCAAGCACCTGCGCCAGGTGGGGCTGCTGCGGGACGAGGGCCCGCGCGACGACGACGCCTCGGCGCTCAACTATCTCTTCCTGCAAGCGCTGCAGAAGGTGGCCTTCCTGCCCTACGCCTACCTCATGGACCTGTGGCGCTGGGACGTCTTCAACGGCAGCGTCACCTCCGACGAGTACAACTGCCGCTGGTGGAGGCTCAGGTGCGAACGACTCGCTCTTCGGCGAAATACTTAATCCTAAAGGAACTGATTCTTAGTCCTAAATTTACCGTTTATGCGGATACGTAATCCTACGTTTACCGTTTATGCGGATACGTAATCCTGCGTTTACCGTTTATGCGGATACGTAATCCTACGTTTACCGTTTATGCGGATACGTAATCCTACGTTTACCGTTTATGCGGATAATTAAAACTTTTTGGGCCTAATCTTATATTTACTATTTATAAGGATATTTTTCCTATAAAGTTAAAGCTTACATAACCCCTTTCATCATTGAATGCTGATAATTACTCCATCATAACTAGACTCCAAAATTTCTCTACTTATATATTCATTAGTAATAAGGATTATTTCGCGAGATAGAATATTTCCTTCATTTCTTCCCCTCTCAAAACATCTCAAACTTGTTTCAATGTTTAGTTATGAGAAAGAATACTTACTTTTGCATATTCTCTTCGGTTTATTACAGATTTTGAACAAATTTGTCTCTGGAGTTCTTGAATGTAATCCTAACTTAACTCGAAATTCTGCCCAGAACTCAATTTCCCTACACGTAGCCCGAAACGATTTCGATTAAAGATGTGTATCTTAAGTTATGAAATGAAGTTCATTGATCACGCGCGTCTCTATGTAGCATCTTCTGTTTCCAGGGAGCAATACCAGGGCATCGAACCACCGGTTGATCGTACTGAAGAGGACTTCGACCCCGGTGCAAAATACCACATTGTGGCCAGTGTACCGTACATCAGGTATGTTGCTCATATTAATGTTCTTATTCTGGTTACACATTTGTCCCAAAGTTACGAATCGTAACTACTAGGGGTTAAAATAACTTTTATATTACATTGCGTTTGAGTTTACTCGTTATTGAATGGTTTATTCTGTGTCCTTCATAAGTAACACTTCTTAAATTTAATTTAATTGTTAATAACTGAAATACTTTTAAAGTTGTTGTAAAATTCGTAATTTTAAGAAGATCGGTTAGTAATCAAAACAAACTTTCAACTTTATTATAATTTGTTAAAAATGAATTTTTTAACACTTTTAATAAAACTCTTAACAACACCTCATCAATATGCAATGTGACAGGAACTGTGCTTTTTCCGTAGGTACTTCGTGAGCTACGTCATTCAGTTCCAGTTCCATCGCGCGCTGTGCCTGGAGGCAGGTCAGTTTGACCCCAATGACCCTATGAAGCCCCTCTACGCCTGCGACATCTACGGCAGCACTGCCGCCGGGAACAAGCTCAAGTGAGTTGATCATTCATTCACCTGTCAGACTGGAACTCGAGACTTGAATCTGTAGGGAACAAGTCGACTGCACCTAGTGTATTAGCATCATTCTTGCTCTTTTTATGATATTTATCGCAAGCTCAGAATAGATACTCGGGTTTACATGTTGCATTAACTTGCATACATTCAAGTCTAATTTCGTATAGGTATTCAACTATTTTCAGCAGTTGTGTGCAAGGTATGTATTGTTTAAGCATTTGTCTTCAGTCTGTGGTTTATTTCCAGAGCTTAATTCTTATTATGTAACCACTCCCACGCCTTACGCTTGTTGTAATCTAATATATAAAATTACTGTTTGTTTGCTTTGTATTTTGTTCGCTGCCGTACCGTTCATTGGATTGCGATAAAACTTTGTCGACTGATTCCTTACATTTGCGCAAAGGCTATTGGCGTATAACAACGAAAATGTGCGTAGGTATGTTGTACGTAGACGTAAAATGGGGCGATGATTTAATGCGTTTGTGCTGATCTGTCCAGGAGCTCTACGCAACCCGCCGCACCCTCGAGTATTAAACGCGTCTTAACTTCATATTATCCCTCTGCGATTATAAAATTTCGGCCAGAATTATTATATAAAAGTTCTCTCGAATAAGATAATCAAATTTCTTCAAGATACTGTCATGGCGGTGTATGCCCAAAGTTGAGGGAGAACGTTTTAACGATAGGATACGTGACTACCATGCCCAACCCAAAACATAGATTTACTGAAGAAAGTTCTTAGTCTATTAAAAGTTTAAATTGCGTAAAACGTGATCAACAATCACGTGACCAGTAGCGTGTGAAGTGTCATAGATCGCAATAGCGGAGCATTGCCGGGTTTACTAGTAATAAATAAAATCGAAACTCGCAGTAAACGAAGGAGCATTCCCCATTTACACCTCAGCTATATTTTCACCGCATGTGGCAAGACAATTGAATCGTGTATTTCAGAAACCCGTCAAACGCCAAATTCCTTACTTCGAAAAAACGGAGAAAAATTCTCTCAAATATCTGATTTCAAAATCTGTTTATTTATTAAAGCAGTTGATAAATGAATATTTTTCATATAAACATAACGATGTATCTATCCTCTTCGAACAATAATCCACCGGTAATGCGGGTTTTAGATTTTGGCCTTCGGCGGATTTCTGAAAATGATTCAATTACAGAGTATGGAAATATTAAATGGCTACATCTCCTAATCTGGAGATACAAACTCACGACCTTTGAATGTCGCATTCCTTAGGTGGGATTCAAAAACACACTCTGTATATTGATCACTACGCTGTAGGATTACTTATAGTCCCCCTCCTTTTGAATGAGTACCGTCACTGAAAGAGACTTGCTACTGACCCCCTGAGGACGTAGCCACGCTCTTGTCCGCTGCATAAGAGTGTAACCGGCGCGCGCGTTGTCCACAGGGCGATGCTGCAGCTGGGCAGCAGCCGGCCGTGGCCCGAGGCGCTGGAGGCGGTGACGGGGTCTCGGCGCATGGACGCGTCGGGGCTGCTCGACTACTTCAAGCCCCTCTACGAGTGGCTCAAGGCCGAGAACGCTCGCACGGGCGAGCGCGTCGGCTGGGGGCCCTCGCGCAGAGGTCAGTACTTGCCCTCTCAAACTCTCTGCTTTTTGTTTTCTTTCTCTTTTATTTTTTCTTTTCTTTTTTTGCTTTTCTTTTCTTGCCTTTTTTCTTTTTTGCTTTTCTTTTCTTTCTCTCTCCACTATCCTGTGCGCTCGTCTATTCTTCCTCCTGCTCCTCCTCCTCCTCTGCCTCATCATCTTGTTAATTTCCCTTCCACGTTCTCCAATCGTTTTTCCTCTGTCTCCCTCTCACTTGAACCAGTTTCTTTTGTTTCTGCTTGTCGTGTCTGGTTTCCAAAAATCTCAATTTCATCTGTTTTCTTTCAAAAGAAATTCTGTTACTTTCTTTTCTTTCAGTTATTCCAGCATTCTTAGTCTTGGTCTTCTCCTCCGAATAGTTTTATTATTTTCTTTGAACCGTTCAAGAAAAAATATGTCTGTATTTCTTGAAAGAACTCCCCATGTTGGTTAATTGATTTATTTTCTTTTGCAAATATCCCCTCTGATTCTACCAGCCCTTTCTGTCCTGTTTTTTATCATGTCGTTTTATACGATTTTGGCAGTTGCTTTTCTTTTGCATAGTGCACATTGGTATTGAGCATTTCTAACTCTTTTATGAACTCCTACATTTTTTAAATTTCAAATTGGTTCAGATTTGTGGTTCTCGTGTTTTTTAATTTATTTTTCCTAAACATGTTTCCTTTACGAAAAAATATATTTAAAATATTTTAAAAGCTTTGTTTTTACTTTTTGATATTGAAAGAAGTTAAGTGATAATTCAATACTTTACTTTTCTTGCATTACAAACAATTTTTTGCATCATTGTTTTCATTTTCATTTTTATTTTGTGATTTACGCGTAGTGTTCTTCCGATTTCTACATATTATTTACTTCTGAAAATAGAGTGAATCTGGGCGCTCTCAACTACGCACTTGCACTCCACAAAGGTACGCAAATGTCTGCTCAAAGTGCGTACCACTAGTCCTAATTTCACTTGCTCCGCAGCGTGCGTGTCGACGCGGGACGAGCTGGAGCGCCTGCGCCGACCCGACGACAAGATGGACGCCAACAAGATGGAAGCCGACAAGATGGACGCCGAGAAGATGGGGGATGTCGTTCCCGCCGCCCCAGAAGCTGTCCCCGAAGTCGCGGCCGCCGCCGCAGTTGTTCCCGAAGCCGCCGCAGTTGTTCCCGAAGCCGCCGCCGCCCCCGCGGCCGACGCTCCCGTTCCTGTCCCCGCCCCCGCCGCCGTCGCCGCACCGTCCGATTCCGCCGCAGACGAGGTCGTCCCTGCCGCAGAGGCACCAGTCGACCGGCGATAGCCCTAGCCACAGCGCGACTGGACCCTCAGTCGCCCCCCTCCAATTCTTCCAGCTACTCAAGCATAATCTCAATTGTTCTGTGGTGTTCGGGCTAGAGATGGATGAGAATAGACGGCTTTCAGCTATGTTCCTCACAGTGGTTCGGCTAGACGGAGGGCAGCGGTTTGCTTTGGGAATTTGAAGTCAATTTTATCAGAGAATATAATTACTATAAGAGGTCGATTCGTTACAGACCTAAATAACAAATTTCAGTGTATTACTTGCCCGAACACGAAAAATATGTTGTACATGTTCTCAGTACACTACCCATATTATTGGGATAAACACTTTTTAACTATTGTTTATACCGTATTTATTTCAGAGTTTAGTTCAAGCATGAAGATCTTCGTTGAGCTCAGTTAATGACAAATATTTTCCATTTTAAGTCTCAAACTACACAAAGATCATCTGGTGGTGCTATACAAAATGAATATTGAAATTCTAAAATGTAATTGTTAATTGCAATAAATACACAAGTGTGCTTATTACATAATAGTTGTTATATTTCTATATCGGCTTCTGGATGTGAATTTGACTGATAGAAAAGAATTTACTTCAGGCGTCAAGTATATATTAATGTTGAAATGATATGTTATTAGAGCTACTATTATTTATTGCAAACGAAAGAAGAATTGCAGCTAAAATGACCGTGAATTAGCGAGTTGAAAAACCAGAGGTACTGCTGCTTGCATTTGTACATTAAACTTGGCGGAAGTATTATCCATTTGTAGGTTCCGCATGTGCATTTTATCACTCTTAATTTCATTTATGAAATTGTACAAAGGGAGACATGAACTATCTTTTAGGCAATATATTTCATCGACAGAAATCTTACCAGGCGAAGCTAAAGTCGAAATTAATTTACAAAGAAAAACGAACAGAATTATGAAGAAAACTTCATAATTGAAAACGTAATTTTTTCATTCATACTCAGCAAGGTATTGAATGTAATCTAAGATTTAAACATTCTGATAGAGTTCTTTAAACGATTATAAACGAGTATTGTTTATTCTAGGAACAAAACCAAGCTGACTTGGACAGTGGTAGCATAAAAGACACAACTACCCGACAGATATCTAAAAACCTGGAGTTAAAAAGACCTAGTCTCATCATAAGAAATTGTATTGAATCGTAAATAATTTTCAATCGCAATGTGTTAATCTCCTGTGCGGCAAATAAAAACAATAATACAGAAATTGACAGAAACAAAATCTATTATTTATATATTCAAAATATTTAAATAAATACATTTAAATACTGATACAAAATGATTGATTTATATTTCTGGGCACATTATCTGCTACCTCGCAAGACGTCTGAATTGACCACGATAGATTTGGTCAATAGTCAAGGAAATGACACACTGATGACACAAGAGATAAGACTGTGATGATGCTTTAAGGGTTTTATTCCTTTCTGATTTACCAGGAACATATTTATTTAGGGATATGTGTTGTAGAAGTTATGTTTCAGGTTTTCTTCTTTGAACGCTGCAAGTTGTGGTAAACATCATTCAAGATGGCAAAAACCCAATGAAAGGAAAGTATAGCTAATTGATTCATAAATATCCAAGTTTTGTATGTACGAATGTGCTATCTCAGTAGGATTAATTGATTTGATTAATGTTTCCGAGCGCGTAAACTGCTATGATTAGTCCCGTTAGTGTAGTTCACCTTTTATCTTTAACGTAGATCATTTATTTTTTTACTCTTAAGTAAACATCATTACAAAATCAATATTCTTCGGATTCATTTCTTAAAAAGATACTCTCAATTGGGAATTTGAAATTTGACTGTTGTATTATTTCATTTTAACGGATCATTTCTTTGCCTTAAAAAGAAAATTGGAATTAATGTAGCTAAGTTTGTGACAATTTGAGCCATGTCACTTCTCCTAAAGACTCTCATGGTCAAGGTAGCCAGTGATGTACCGCCACCCCAGAGGTACAACCCTTACTTTTAAATCTTGCGCCAATTTCCCTTGACAAAGTGCCTGCGAGCGCTAGCCTGTTACCTTGCCCGCGACCTTAACACGTCTTCGTCCTACATCTCAGTCAGCGACTATGCAATGACTACTGCAATTCTGCCTGTAACCCAATTCATAAGATAATTTCACTGTTTAAATGTGTTCAATACATTGTTTGAAGCAAATTAAAACGCAGGATTCATGAGGGATTTTGATACTTCAAGTAATGTTAAGAAATACTGAAAATTGTGAATACAACCGCGAGTTAATATAATAATAAATTCAACAAAACTTTCTTCTTGTTCAGCGTGCTTGCTTTCCACTATGCGACCCCGGATTCGATTCCTGGTCGAGCCAAGACTATAGTGTGCGTTTTACTTGCGATGTCACAGTATATGAAAAAATTCACTTCTCAGGTCGAGAAGACCGGAATACGGTGAGGGGTTGTCTATGTGCTAACCACACGTACACCCTTTACCATGACCGCGAGGCAGGGACGTCAGACGTCGCCGGTAGGCCTGAGCCCGTTCACGGGCTGTCGTGCCAAGTTCATACAGTACATTTAGTACATACATACTTGCATTCCAAAACCACTCAGTTTTCACGCTAGCCGACGCCAAAGAAGAACGGCTCCGGTATAGGCGAGAAGGCTTTTAAGCGGATGACGCCATTCTGTGATAAGCGTGTGTACTGGGTGTCGGAGTTTCAAATGCCTTCATTCTCTAATGAACGTGTGCTGGCTGATCCGAGTAATTTATTTGCGTGACGTCAAGATACTTTGATCGTCTCTTAACCTGAGAAATACTATTCGCATCGTCGACTGAATGCTCTTTCCGTCCACGCGCCACCGTTGTTCATATTATTCCACCTCCACATCCACGGCGCCCTACGAACTCTCTACAATTTCGCATTGTCCGAGGTTGTTCTAACCAGTGGTGTCCGGTTTTCGCATGGGGAATTGGCTGCATCCTGGCAATTGCAGTTTCCTTAAGGCGCATCATATACAGCAACATGTTTTCCAAAACGCTTTAAAGGTGACTTTTATTCTTCTTTTCTTAAGAGCTGTGAAAGGTAATGTGCACAGAATTAATTTGTGCACACGTTTGAACCTGCCAATACCTAGTAACCGTCATTGCCATGATTTTCCAAGATCTGAGCTAGTGTCTGCTTAATGAACAATATACGGCAGTATTTCGATTTCATTCGCATGAATGCTCCCTATCGTTAGACATATCTTGTCAGGCAAACAAGAAAACAGTGAAGATAATTATGAGATTAATGAGTAAAGGCAATATTGACCCTTAAAGCTGCTTTACCAAAATCATCTTTATTCACAAAATTGTATTTGTATAAACTGCTTTCCGAAGATGCTTTGAATACAAAGTTCTAGCAAATTCATACGGTAGCACATATTACCGAAATCTTAACGAAAGTTTACGATGTTTAATCAATTTGCAACCCATCGGCATTTAGTGAATGAAATAGATGCTTTTATGAACTGTAAAAAGTGTTCCACTGCAGAAGCAAAAAGGCGTCCTATCTGGAGTTGCGGAATTAAAAGCAATTTGAATTTTATGGATTGCATAAGCATCGTTGCGTAACATTCGCGTCCCGAATCAGAGTTTAGCGTAAACATTCATTGTTTGTTATGGTGATAATGCAGTAATTTTTGGGGCAATTTCGCAATTATTTTTTCCAGAGTGATAACAATTTAACGATTGTTGAATTTAATGGAACGTACAGTATAAAAAGAAGGTTTTAGTGAATACTTGTATTCTTCGGCAACAAAAATGCTGAAGAAAACCACACAAAATGGTTTACTAAAAAGTATCACGCACACTGGTCTAGAACAATAAATAAAATACTTTCGTACAACACAGCAAGAAATTAAATATTTTAACCAAAACAATCTTCACGAACTGCAATAACATGGTATACTATACGTGAATGCACAATACATAAATTCTTTGCATGCAAGAATGTAAAATTGCTCTTGTTCCATAATGCGCAACTTTAATAGCAAACATTTAATTGCAAACGCCTCTTTCTTGGAGCCCTGCTGTCGAAGTCGGTCATCTGTGTCTTACGCAGTAACGCATTAAGCATGAGAATTATGCCGGTACACCGTTCATAAGAATTTTGAAATACTAATGTTATTTGCTTACGTCTTTCTTAAATTTATGCACGTATTGAATGTTATAAATATGTATTTTTTATTTCTTAGGATTTCCTGGGTATCTTACAAAACAATAGACACCTCTTAAATGGCCTGGGTCAGCATAACGATATTTCAATTTATGCGCGCAATGAAAAGTTGTAACATTGATAATGCTGACATTCCGTTCCGCATTATTTAAAATATTCTTACACGTGTCGGTTATGGGCTTTAAACAATTTATTAAAGTGAAATCTCAACAAGTACTGCTATAACGTCACGCACTTTATCGCATTATGCGTATCGGTTACGCAATACTACGAAATGCTACTTGAACATACGTTTATAAAGTTTTATGAATTAGAAGATTACATGAAAATTACCATTTTTAGTGAATTTATTTCTATCGATTCAAGAAGTTTAAAGAATAAATTGGAGATGTGTTTGAGAAAATTTGCTTCATGTAATGTACCCGTAAATTACTAAATTAAAAAAAAATCTTAGCCTTATTTAAATCTCTAATTTTGAAGAATATATTACATTGAGAAGAACAATCTCTATCTTCAAATATGTGGCTGTTGGAAGACACCCAAAATATAAGGGTCTAGCATGAACTCACATAAAGAAAATAAAACGTTCAAAAATTATGAAGCACCTGAAGAATGCATTTAAGAGAGCATTTTTAACGAGCGCAAAACTTCGCAATATTCTACAGAGAGCGTAACCTTCGTTTTTAAATGCCATTCCACAAAATTGAAATATATTTGCACCTGCCTGCTGCATGTACGTATCAACGCGTGAAATTAATCATCCGCAAATCCCTACATATTGACATGAAACATCTGTGATATTGAACAATATATGTCAGTGTGTGCTCGCACTATTTTCGTCGTCGAAATAACGTTGGTATTTAGGATTTCAATTATTATAATGTAGAGCATGAATTACATTAATCATAAAAAAATACTCTCCATTATCAGAAAATTTAATTTAATCCGGAGAGTGGGACAATTAGTAACAAGAAAACTGATTACATATTAAATATATATATATATATATATATATATATATATATATATATATATAATTTGACTATATTAACTTGTTTGTGCCAAACATATTTTTATGGAGCTTTCCCCATCATTAGAGCACTCGTATTTTGCATTTTGACTTGCATCTTCTGCATTCTTAAATAGCCTCAGTCGTCTAGTAAAATGTCGTATTTGTTGCTTCTATTATTCTCATTGGTATCTAGAAATAGTTCAAAATTTGACATTATAAATCAATAACGTTATTGGCGTAATTATACAGACTTCGCACTATCAGTTTTTGGATAATGTCTGAGACACCGTGTAGACACATTGCGATACTTTAAATCTTATATACTTAATTTATTTTAAATGTTGCATTTTCAGAGTCATCGTTGCATTTTATCTCATCATTGTTGTATAAAGAAGTTGTCATTGTTGGTTGACTTTGTTAAAATTAATAATAGCTCCTTTTAGTATTCTAACAAAAACACCCGCAGTTTCATGTAATCACCAATTTCATTCTACTTGTTCGATTACTTTCTGTCTGATCTCTGTATTATTTTTAAATATATTTGTGCCAGAAATAATTTATAACATGTGTGTGTTGAAACAGGGAAAGAGGGAGATCAACTCTTGAAAACAAGTTTGCATTTCACACAAAGTTCAGGTTTTCTTCGCTGAGTTCCCTGAGCAAGTTTCGCTGTATAAGCATGCTGCTATACAATTGCCAGCCTTCTCACATAAAGTGTTAAAAATAATGTATGTATGCATTGGGATCGATAGTCCGACTTTGCTAATTGTGCTAGCTAATTGTGTCTCTCAAGCTAGGACCTAATTAATTCCCACGCTCGGGGGGTAAGAGAGACATGTGGTGAACACGATGTAGTCCCTTTACCCTGGCTACCAATCTCCTCTTGCTTGGGGTTTTCTTCGACACACCTCTACAAAAACCGAGACGATTTTAAAGAAAAGGTACAACTCTCTTTTTGCCCCCATCGGAAAGCGACCCCTGAACCGCACCACGGAAAGCTAGTAGGCTGCTCTGTGGCCCATATCTCACATCCAATTGCGACGAAGAATTGCGCAGAGCATGATACGTCGATAAAGGGAGGTGGAGTGGAGATGACTGCGAGGGGGGGGGGGGCAGCGCCTACAAAAAAACTGCTGAGCGCGCAGAGATAGCCTCTCTCTCTGTGGCCGCCTCGGCCGCTGGACCTGTTGTCGCCACCGTCGCGACCCACCGCCAACACAGGTACGTGTAGTATTACAGCTCCAACAACTACGTTTTGATACTATAGGGTGTCGGGAAAGTCTCTTCGCAGTGGCCCATTGTTGGTGTGAATGTTTAGCATCAGAAATTATCTGCGTAGGACGAGCTGCAGCTTGTAACAAAAGAAAACGTAAATTGCGTACTCACCATAATCACGGTACAGATTCGAAGTTTCCTTCTCTTCACTTTCTTCCCAATCACCTGCGAGATACCAACTTAAATGCAATTCTGAATGCGATGTCCTGACTCGGCTTAGTGTGGAGAGACTTTCATGTCGCACCGTAATATCAATACACAGATTATCGGTTTTACAAGGAATATCGGTTGATGACAGAATATTTTGTGTTTCGATACATTACTGTGGAATATTGGAATCTCATATAGAAGCTGCAAATCACCGAATATTGTTATTCGCTGTTCTGGACGCGGCCTGTAAAATGAAAAGAGAGGACAAAATAATTTGGACATAGCGAAGAATAGTTGAAGTGACCGTCATTCCACCATACAAGAACTCCGGGAAGAACCGAATGTGCAGCGATGTCGGGATTCTGACAAAAAAAAAAAAAAAATAGAAAAAGTTAAATCCTGCACGAACATTAAAAAAAGTGGTAATAAAGATTTCATTTTTATTGACTATTTCACCTCTGATGTTTTATAACGAATTTAACCTTCAGTGATTGGTGACAGATGTCTAAAATGAAGGTGAACATGGATGCATTTCGACAGTGGATTGAATGTACTAAATAGTTCGAGTCATAAGTGATCGCCAGAAAATTGCTGAAATTAGTTGCGTCACCACGGCTGTTTCTAATGTCACCATGTTTCTAAACAAGTGTTCGATATTTTCCCCGTATTCCGCTTACCAATGATTTTCAGTTTCATTTTGGCTTTATCAAGATCAAACCAGGGGCGAATATCTACCTGTTTTAATGATGCCAAAAATGTTGAGATTTATTTACAATCTTTGTCACACTATGCTGACTGAATTAGCTGAGATCCATTGTGTCTGCGGTGACTCTGGTCGGGAGGTCCTGGGATTAGAGTAAATTTTCGACACTAACTGTATAGCTGAGTCGGAATTAGGCTGTGTCTGGAAGAGAACTCTAGCGGCCGGCTGCTTTGATCGTATTTTATCGTGGTATCAATGCGATGTAAATGCCAGAGTAATGACCTGACAAACGGGCCACGGACTGCGCGTAAACTTTTCTCTCTTTACACACTACACATTCAACTCACACAACATTCCTTACACACTACGTATATTCTTATATCGTCCTATACATTCTCATACATGCACTGCTCTACCACACGTGTTGGAAGGCCAGTCGGGAGCTCAAAGCTTGTCCAGCGTTACCCGGTGTCCGCTGGGAGAGATATCTCGAGGGGAAATTCCCCGCCAGCCCACGTGATGGGTCAGCGCTGGAGCTCACCAATCAGCGTTGGGAGGAATACCTCCTCCTCCTGGGGGTAAAAGACGGTCACTGCTATTACGGAACTCATGAGCCAAGTAGGTGAAGTGTCTGAAAACGTCATTGAATCAATAGTACAGGTGTGACGAATATTATCAGTGCACAGGTTGATTTTTGTACATTTGTACATCTTACGTATTTTGTTAGAATCCAATCTGGCCTTTTTCTTCTTGGTGTCATGGCATGACCCGACTTTATATTCGAGCTCAATGAACAGGAACCCCAGTCTTAAAGTTGCTCAAAAAAGTATTCATGAAAATAGTTCTTTATTAAATCAAGTGCATTACATAACAAAGTAATCATACGTGCGACTCAATATTAAATTGAACTTTTCATTTACTTCGCGAGTTGCGAATAACTACTGAAGGCAGGGCGTTATATACTGCACAGTAAGATTACGAAAACCAGGCGGGCCAAACGAAGTAAAATGAGAAAACGTCTGACCATTTCTCTGAGTCAACGTTTATCAGTTATTAGCTGAACCCTTGCGATCAAATTCCACAAAAGGAAGAACTGTAGAAAAGTTAAAAATATACTCCCTAGGCGCTTGGTGAAAAATCGAATACACCCAAAACTTAGTTTCATGTCAGTCTGTATGTATTCTTGAAGACATTAAATGAGAGAAAGCGCAATGCATCACGTATAATCACAATCACTGCAAAATTCTTGTGAACGGATACTTACGTCAGGCGATTTCGGAACACAACAATCATATTGAAAAACACTATATTCAAATTAAAAAAACAAAAACTTCATGCCACGCTTTCACATGCTTGAACGTCCAAGAACACGATATTTTAAATACTCTTAATTCATTGATTACAACTCGCAAAATGAAATAATTGTCAAATAACAGCAGATAAAAGCTTATTCTTTTAATATTAACAAACTATTAGAATTTTGTATTTATTTGATCAAATCCGGTAATAAGACCAAGTAATAACATATTCAGTACCCACAAACTACCGCTTAAAGAAAATATCACGAAATTTTGTTGAGTACGAAGCTCAAACTTCTTTCTGAACAAAATCCTTGGCTTTTTAAATACAAAAAAATGACGAATGCTTTATTCGCGCTCTCATAGCTTTGCAAGAATTACCAGGATTTTAATCTACGTATGTTTAAGATTCAGTTTTACTCACAGTTGACAGTACAAAAAAACAGGTGGAGGCATCTGAGTGTTACTAATAGGGTCGTTATAGTGTATCAGAGGAATTATCGGAGATGTTTCAATTATTAATTGCCCGAGATTGTACTACGAGCGTGTGTTGGCTTGAGCAATAACTCTCGACTGAGTTCTCCATTAGCTTTTCTGTTGTTAGAACCTTGATAAATATGTCATTTACATTTGGCTTTTGATGTCAATGGTATGAAGCTGAATTATCGGATGATTGAACTGTTGCAATTATTGTTTGAAACTATCTTGTATTCTAGAATTTATTTTCAGTGACAGATTTAAGTACTTTAGAGGGTTAAATAATAATAGATTATTCTTTTTGCCTGGTCCTCTGCGTAATAGTTATCGCCGTAGCCAAAATCTCCGGAGTCTGCGGGTTCGAATCCCCCCTGGGCATGGATGTTTGCTGTAGTGTTGTGGCAAGGTGGGGGCTGATTCAAACATTGTATCACGTTCAATTCCTCATTATTTCCAAGATATCCCCCTGTCTGAATGTTGTAAATATGAGTGCCCGCGTGCCGAGGGCAGAAAAGTGTCAGTAATGAGCTTAAAAGCCACTCCGTGAGCACTACCTGGCCACCACCAAACTTTCCTGCTTATCATAGAGTTCAAGCGCCGACACGGGCCTACGAGACGGCAGGAGTAAGAGCTCGGCCGCAATGGGCTTACGAGCGACGGTGGAGGTCGGAAGTGGAGGCTAGAGTAAAGGGTGTCTATGGTTTCAAAAAGTTCAGGGTAGGAACTCAGGGCAGGACGGGAAGCGTTAGCAGACAACCGTAAGTATAGTGGACGTAAAACGCCAGAAAATAATGATGATGATATAACGTTTCGATGGTTCTTAAGGATTATGTAATTTTTTCCAGATACATATAATTTTGGTTTGAATTTATTTTTTTCTAAAACTGTATGTCATAAATGTCGGTTATACTCAACGTCAAGTTCCATGTTTGTTTGTGAAGAAATCTATATACACTAAAATTCAAATTACTCTTTTAATTTGTTGTATTGTTGTAGTATCACAGTAGCGATTGAGATTATAATTATAATGTGTATTGTTCATAAACATAAATCACGATTATTGGTTGATCGGTACTGCAATAAAGTAAACATGCGTAAGTAAATACACTAAATAGCCAAAAAATTGGTACAGCTATGCGTATTGAAATAAAGAGATCTGGAACCAATCAAAATACTGCGCTCCGATCGGCAACGACTAAATAATACATTCAGAGTGTGGCACACTTGTTAGGTCGGTTACTGCTGTAAAAATAGCAGGTTATCACGATTTAAGTGAGTTTGAACGTGGTGTTAGAGACGGCGCAAGAGAGATGAAGAACAGCATCTCCGAGGTCGCGATTAATTTTGGATTTTCCCGCCCATCCATTTCACGTGTGTACCGTGAATATCGGGAATCCGATAAAACATCAAACTTTCGGCACCGATGAGCGCGCAAAAAGATCGTGCAAGAACGGGACCGGCGACTGAGAAGAATCATTTTACATGGCAGAAGTACAATCCTTCCGCAAACTGCTAGAGATTTCAATGCTGGGCCATAAATGTGAGCGTGCGAACCATTCAATGCAATATTATCGGTATGGGGTTTCGAAGCCGAAGGCCCACTCATGATGACTGCATGACCCACAGCTTTATGCCTCACCTGGGCCCGTCAACACCGACATTGGACTGTTCATGACTGAAAACATGTTGGCTTGGCCTGATGACTCTCGTTGTAACATTGTTTCGAGCGGATGGACGTGTACGAGTAAGGCGACAACCTCATGAATCCCTGGCCCCTGCCAACAGGGCAATGTGCAAGCTGATGGAGGTTCTGTGATGGTACGGGGCGTGTGCAGCTGGAGAGATATGGGACCCCTAATACGTCTCGATACAACTCTGACAAGTGACATGAACGTAAGCATCCTGTCTGATCACCTGCACTCATTCTTGTCCATGGTGCATCCCGACGGGCTTGGGCAATTCCAGCAGGGCAATGAGGCAGCCCACACGACCAGAATTGCTACTGAGTGGCTCCAGGAACACGCTTCTCAATTGAAACACTTGCAGTGGCCACCAAAATCCCCAGAATTATTCTATAATGCTCAATGGTAAAATTAATGGATATTAGGAAATCCTTTCGAAAAATGAAATGATAAAGTAAATGTACGACTTCGTAAAAGTAAATGCCTAGTGTGACATAACATTCTGTAAACGAGTTTAAGAACAAGGTGGAGGATGGTAACGGACGAAGAAAAATATGATAGAAAGTGAGTGCAGATGATCTGTTTTTCGGACTCTCGACCAACTAGCTGTTAACGCGTCTCTATGACCTTGTGCATCAAGGGGTCTCAGGACAGAAATTTATATAACCCATCACATTCGAAATATAGCTTGGCGCCGGATCTGGTTATCCATCAGGAGAGGAAAAGTGTCACCTACTGGATTAAAACATTCACTATACAGAGGGGACTAATGTCCATTGCAATAAACACCCCTCACGTTGGAAGTGTAGATTGGCGCCGGATGTAGCTATCCATCAGGAGAGGGAAAGTGTCACCTTCCGGATTAAAACATTCACTATACATACGGGATTAATGTCCATTGCAATAAACGTTCTCGGCCTTGTTTGATGAGCAGGATGGCGCCGGGTGCCCCGACGCAGTGGCTGCTCGGGCTGCTGCTGTGGCTGAGCGGCTCTGGGGCGACGGATCAGGCGCTGGACGAGGCGGCGGCTCGCGAGTACCTCGCCCAGCTGGACCACGACGTGGGCATCGTCATCAACCGCGCCGTCAACGCGGACTGGGACTACGCCGCCAACCTCACCGAGAGAAACCTCAAGCGCAAGGTGACTGTGTGTGAGTGTGTGTGTGTGTGTGTGTGTGTGTGTGTGAGCGAGACGGAGCGCCAGACCGATACAGAGACGGAGAGGGAGGGCAAGACGAATCATGCCGAAAAGAAAATGAGAATGTTTATGCTTATGAATTAAACTCATCAAACGGACATATATTAAATACCAAATTTCAAAAAACCCACGTACTTTCATCAGGTATTGTATATCACTCGCAATATACTAAATTTTATTCACAGAATATTACATTATAAATAATTATATAATATTTCTTGAAAGGATGTTTTAAAATATACATTTTTTCTTTTAGCTACATATAACATTGATATCACATTCTCCAGTTAGCGGTATGAATATATACTACGCAGTAAAACGGCTCTAGCACGTGCTCGAGAACGTTTGCGAAATTACGCGAATCATTTTTATGAGTTACTCACCGAACTTGCCCTCCACATTGGTTGGTCATCAATGCTTGTCAAACAAATCACCGCGTGTGGGGCCTCGGGTCTTCAACAGATGTGCCTCTGACCGGGAGTTTCTAGGGTTCGAGCACCGATAGTGTCAGGCTTTCCACACTAGCGAGGTCGAATTCAGTTGCCAGATGAGCAGAGAGATATATCGGCCGGCTGCTGTGATCTGTAGTTTTTCTGATCTGCACCAGGCGAATGCCGGAGTAAGAACCGTAAGAAACCGGCCACAGACAGTGATATTTCCTTCTTCGATCTAGCATCATTTCACATCTACACGCACTCCCACTTACATTCACTTCACTTCCACTCATGCTGCGAGACCGGTCTGAATCTTTGAACGCGTACCGGCATAGGCGGTGCCCTGCTAGTGGGAAATACCTAGTTTGGGAAATCTCCGCAGGACGGCGTCGGATCTCACCATCCAGCGGGAAAAGAACTCTGCCACCGCTACCACAACCACTACCACCACCACCACCACCACCACCCGTGAACAACACTTACGGGACTAATGAACTTTGAACGCACCAGGAAACCCGATATAATACAAAATCGCTCACATGACTGAACACATAATACCACTCCATGCATACAATCTGACAATTACAACTTTCACAATCTACTATTATATTTCATATATTTCACAATGACGTAACTATTTCTATGAATACCTGTTTTGAGGTTCATTTACAGTACGAGCTTCCATGTACAGGGCTACTTTAGAAGCAAACCATGTACTCAACAACAAACACATTACTATTTCCAAAATTTCCTAAATCGTGCATTGAGACCAAATGGATCGCCATACATCGAAGAGTTGTCATCCGCATATATTGCACGGTTCACGGTCAGTCTCTCTACATGTCGCTTGACAGCCGCTTAGCTCGTAATTGCGCCTGCCGTGGCGTCACACTCACCGCCCGTGACTCACCCTTAGACTGTTTCTACGGACTCAGGACTGTTTGCCGTCTCTGGCTGGGGAAAGCATAATCACCCCTAGCGTGGTGAAGACAACACCAAATAATCGTTTATTTTCTTTATGTTGCTACGAATACTTAAAATTTAAAATTTGTAAGGGGGCGGGGGAGTTATTTTTTTGGGTATAAAAATGCATTGTGAATCTTGCAGCTCCAAGTGTCGGCAGAGTCAGCAGCCTTCCAGAAAGCGACCTGGTTCCGCACCATTTTCTTCAAATTTAAAATTTGTAAGGGGGAAGATTTTTTGTTTTTTTGGTATAAAAATGCACTGTGAACCTTGCAGCTCAAAGTGTCGGCCGAGTCAGCAGCCTTCCAGAAAGCGGCCTGGTTCCGCACCATTCGCTACCCGTGGCGGGACTTCACCGACTCCAACCTGCAGCGCCAGTTCAAGAAGTACTCGTTTCTGGGCGACGCCGCGCTGCCGCCGGAGAAATTCGAAAAGGTGAGGAACGCCACCCGCAACCGTTGCTTTCAGCCAATTTTTTGCAAAGGCATTTTTAACAGGGATATTATTGGAATATTTAGGGGTGTGGTTAATTTTTAGGACTTAATCCACGTCATCAAGAACCCTTCGAAGAGGGTGTGCTATAATTTTATAAAAGTTGCTAACAACTTGCTCCCAATCTTATTGTTAGGTGTATCGCCAACTAATTCCAACTTTAATTGTCATAAATTTTAATATACAACACAATTTAAATGAATACAAATTATTTTTTCTGTGCTGTAATTTATTTTCACTTCTTGCATATGCAAGTATGGAGAACAAGTACGCGGCACGCCTACGTGACAGGGGGGAGAGGGAGTATTCAAAATACACCAAATTTACATTACGTAATTTATGCAGCAGCTAATACTAAGATTGCAAATGCAAATGGTATTAGTATTTGCAAATGGTTCAAGAAAAAGTGATGAAAGCTTTTGTTGTATGCTTCCCGCATATTGAGTGGGTTAGGTGTATCATGTACTGAATCAAAATAGTGTCAAACATTTATACTGTTATCTTTTTGTAGTTGTATATAAATAATAAATGCGTTTTAAATAATTAATTGTAAACCATGCTTCATATTCAACATAATGTCTTTCGACGCCCATGTCTTTGGCGACCATGTTGATCTCAAAGCTTGACAAGCTGATCAGCGAAATGGAGGCCATTTACAGCACGGCCAAAGTCTGCGACTACTTCAACAAGACCAAGTGCGACCTGAGTCTGGAGCCACGTGAGTACTTGCTGACACATATTATGTTTTATATACAGTAAGAGGGGGATATTTTACATCAGTACATGGTTAATGTCTGTCTAGGTAGCCTATTAATAACAAATATCGACCATTATTTTAACAGGCCCATTTAGAATTAAGAATAGCTATTAAATGGTGAATGTTACGGACCTCAAACATATTGTTACCATCATCTGGAAAAAGAAAAATAACTTGTAGTCTCATTATAATCTACATGAAAACCCTTATGTAAGAGAACTATAAGCATTCGTACTTCCTCTTTTTAGGCATCGTCTTGACTGAGGCGCAGTATTTTCCTCTTTTTACTGCCATTACGACAGTAATGCAGGCCACGATGGCCACAATGTGTTTGAAGGCCGGAACGTCAATAACATTCACATAATAATAATATTAATAATAATAATAACAATGATCTTTCTTTGATTGTAAATGTGTCTGTTAAAATAATGGTCAATATTTGTTACTAATAGAGGGTATTTTGACAAATATAGAGACTTTCAGGTTTCGCCCTACAGTCTGTCAATTTCAATTTGTCACGTGAAAATATGAGGTGCACACATTTTCAAAGTCGTTTAATATTAAATTATGTCATAGAACAATTTAAGTTGTTGCACTAGGGGCTAAGTCGTGGTCTACGTGTTGATGCCAAGTGGTGGTCTACCCTATCAGTGTAACCATCAATAATATATTTTGCATTTTTATTTTTATTTTTTTGCCTCAAAATGCTGATAATTTCTTGAGTCTTTGTTTTTATTGAGTCTTGCCAAAAACTGTCCCGATTTCCCAATCTAGGTATCTCCCCCAGGGGGTCACAGCCGCAGCCGGGACAAGTGGTAAACTTTCCACCTGTTCCCAGACATGTGTAGTAGCGTACTGCATGCATGCAAGTGTGCGAACGCGCGTGTGTATGTGTAAGGGGAGAGTAATTTATCCAGGCAAAACAATTGAGGCGATCTCCTCACAAAGGGCTTATCGGCGAAAATGTAGTTTTGAAAAAGTGGAATTGAAAGTTTGTACCACCTTTATTTAATATCATTGTTAAGTTAAACATCAAGCTGTATTAATTGCCGATATAATAAACACCTTGACAAAGTATGTATTAAGTAATTCCTTCATGTACATATTTCAATATATTGCAATAGTGCTTATGTTTCCTTCTTCCAGAGAAAACAAAATGCTCTGCACAAAATGCGAAAAATAATAGTAGTGCGAAAAATGGGAAATAATAGTAGTTGACAATGTTCGAGGCGTAAAAAATTGAATAATTTCAAAGAAATGAAACCTGTGGGTGCAAAACACTTTTACAAGGAATTCATTTGAATTTTCACCACAACACATTTAAGCCAATTCCTGTTTGCCAGTGACATGAACACAAAATCTGTAATATCTTGACTTTTGCTGTTGTAATGCTTGGTATGGGAACTAGATAATATTTAGGTAATATTTAGGCATGGATTTCTTGTCAACCATAGTTGGAATATTATGTAAATCTCAGTGTAAGTTGTAAAAGACAACAAAGTACAAACATTTGTGTACTACATTTAGATAAATTTCTGTATTGGAAGATATAATTCTTTATTTTTGTTTTTGCCAAAATAAACGCTTCAACACTTTTGTTCAATTCTTTATAATGCCACAATACATTACAATATTGAAAAATGATGGGTCAGTACAACATTCAACCATGGCTAGCTGATTATGTTTAGCAGTGCCTTTTTCTTAACGACATATAAGACCATACTTGAAACTTACAATACAAAACATGCAGAACAGAGCCCGATAATACACTCCCAATGGCAAGAGCTGGTTGTGGATGTGATGTTTCAAACAAATCTTCACCCAGTACTGCCACATCAAAACAAACATTTTTGAGATTACCATGTGACAGTTCATTACAACAGATCTCCGTTAAAGAGGCCCATGAAACTGCAGGCTCTTTGTCAGAAGATCGCCTCAACTAGTCCCTGATTTATAAAATTTTAGGTTCCGGAATGCATACGAAATCAATTACACAGACACCCAAAAAAAGTTGTCCCACCCAAAGACTTGAAATATGTGTCAGTATTTATGAAATATGAAGACTTGAAACATGTTTTAGTATGTATGTCGACGCGCACAATCCGAATCTGGACCCACAAAAATTGGAGGTTTTTGGCGTAATTCTGGCTTTAGATTCGCATTCAGAAATACATAGAGAAACAAGTGTCAAGACTTGGGGTCAGGCAACTTTTTTTGGAGGTATCTGTGTTATTAATTTAATTGAAATGATTGTATATTTAAAATGCAATTTATTAATTATTCCCGAGGATCCGGGACCTCTTTCAGTCGCGTTCTGCCAGAAACCAATTGATCACGACTCCGATTGCAGACCTGATAGAGCGGATGGCGCACTCGCGCGACGCCAACGAGCTGCGCCACTTGTGGGTGGAGTGGCGGCACGCGTCGGGCGAGAAGTGCAGAGGCCTCTTCGAGCGCTACGTGGCGCTCAGCAACGAGTCGTCGATATTAAACAGTGAGTTCGCTCCCCTGCCCCCGCCGTTCCTTGCCTTTGGAATCTCACGCTCCGGAATGTCTGCCCTGTACCTGACGGCTGTCCCCGACGGACGAGGCAACAGAGACACGCTTTACCCCCTTGCCCTTGCATGCTCGCCACGTACGCGCACGCGCTTCGTTGCAAATTGGATAGATAGTAAGATGGATAGATGGATAGACGAATGGGTTGAAAGATGGATAGATAGACACATGGATAGATAGACACATGGATAGATAGACACATGGATAGATAGACACATGGATAGATAGACACATGGATAGATAGATAGGCCGAATTTCATTATAAAGAAGATAACACTAATGTTATGTTTATCAATCAGTATGAAGATCCAACTTCAACTGCATTTACACAACGATTATAAACTATGACATGCGAGAGGCTGCTGTAATTGTCACCGCTCCACAATATTGCCAGCAACAACACGTGAATCTGCGAAAATCGGTGCGCATTTCAAGTTCGCGTAATATTTGTTAGCCCCCATGCGCAGTTGCTTTGTTGATTCGTTGGATGTAATTCCGGGCGGAGGTCATTAGACTTGTAAGTGTAGTTCAAGCTTTATCCTCTGGAGGTGTGGGATATATTGCCCCACTGGATGGCGAGATCCGGCTTCGACGTACGTCGGTTAGTGGCGTTTGCCCCACCCAGGTATCTGTCACCAGTGGGGCACCGTCCCTGCCGGGATAGGCTCTAAGCTTCCGATCGATCTCCCGGCATATGTGGTAGTGTAGTGCATGTCAGTGTAAGTGTGTGTAAGTGATGATGATAGGACAAGAAAGAGGAAGAAAATATCACGCACGGTCCGTTGCCCGTTTGTTAGGATACTGCTCCGGCATTCGTCAGGTGTTAATCAGAGAAACCACGCAAAACTACCGATCAGAGCAGCTGGCCGCTAGAATTCTCCTCTAGACAGCGACTGAATTTGATCTAGCTGACAAGCTAGTGTCGAAAATCCAGCCACCTTCGGGACTCGAATCTACAACCTCTCGGTCAGAGGAAATGCAGTGACCTTAGTTGATGCACTGAGCCCCCTCTCCCGGTCAATTTCTTTGGGTTTGTGCCAACCACTTCATGGCTGGCGATGTCTTGTATCACTTGTTGCAAATGAAGATTTTACATAACAGATATCAATTTTAAATTCGGTTATCTCCCGCAGATTACACCGACACGTCGGAGGTGTGGTTGGAGCCGTATGAAGCGAAGGACTTCCGCGACCAAGTGCGCGAGCTGTGGGAACAGCTGCGGCCGCTCTACGAGCAGCTGCACGCCTACGTGCGCCGGAAGCTGCAGGAGCAGTACGGGGAGGCGGAGGTGTCGCGGGACGGGCCCATCCCCGCGCATCTCGTTGGTAAGTTGCTCGCCGATCGATTGTGCTTATTTGTACGAGCTTGATAATTATTTTTTCGTGTAGTTAACTAAATATGTTATGATTAATTCCATGAAAAATCGTTGATTATCTCTACGTTAATAGCACGCATGCAATTGAAATTCAACCGTACAATAAAACTACAATAGTACTTGCCAATCAGAACTCAGAAAAGGAATGAAATCTTTTAATTAATCAGAATTCAGAAAATGTGAAAAATCCAAATTAATGTTTAATAGACCGTTCTTAAATGAAAAGCAATACAGATATTCTAAAAAATTTTAAAATAATATTTTTTCGATACAGACAAAATGCAGACAAACGCAGAATAAGCTTAATTTTAAAATATTGTAACATTATACGTCAATGTTATTTTCTTAATTTCCATGTTGGGCAAAAACAATATTAAAATCCTTCACCGTTCTAATTTTGATAGAAAAATTGTTAGATATAATTACCCTTCATTCACTGAACAGAACTTAGGACACCGTCTGGAGAAGTTGAATGAACAGGGCTGGGTTTGGTTCGCAGGCAACATGTGGTCGCAGTCGTGGGACGCGCTGGTGAACAAGACGCGGCCGGCGCCCAACACCGTCGTCGCCGACGTCACCCCAGAGATGGTGAAGCAGGTGCTCACTTTCTGGCCAAGCGACGGCCTTCTGTGGATCGTCACAACGACCTGCTCAGTTTCACTGTGTGCCTGTTGGCTGTCTGCGTGTGTCTGTCTGCGTGTGTCTGTCTGCGTGTGTCTGTCTGCGTGTGTCTGTCTGCGTGTGTCTGACTGCGTGTGTCTGTCTGCCTCTCTGTCGGTTAGTTTATTGGTTTGTCTGTCTGTCGGTTTGTCTGTCTGTAAGTCTGTCTTCTGTCTGTCTACCTGTGTCTGCCTGCCTACCTGTCTGTGTCTGCATACCCGTCCCTCCCTGTCTACTTGTGCCTATCTTTTATTTTGTCCGTCGTGATGCATCTTGGTGTCTGCAAAGAACTTGCTATACTCATATAATTCAGATAGAACATTTGAGCAGCTCACCGTCATCGTCGAGGCTGATTTCGTCACATTATTGTAATAAAAGGCATTAACGTGACTTTGTAACAATGACGAATCCGGAGAGGAGAATTGTAGGATTATTCTTGACATTACCGAAGAATTTCATCTAAATCTAAAGATTACTACTTTCAGAGGCATTGTGTTTGACGAAAATATGACCTCATAATATTCAAATATTGGGAAGAAGTACAGAATATAAAACTATAAATATGAATTGCATCCTTTGCAAAAAATTCAAATAACTGTATGTACTTTTTTAATATATTTTTTGCAGTGAAATTTTTAAAAAGCTCAATTTAAATATTCCGTTATGAATTTATTGAACCAAATTTGTGTATCATTAACAAAATTGTGAAAATTATTTTTCATTTAGTATAAAATTAATTTTAATTTTACTGAAGCCTCATTTCCAACGTGGACCATAAATCGTTTCAGTTTGCATGTATAAAGCCCCTAGGAGTTTCTGATGGCTATGAACCTCCAACATTGTGTGGAGATTCTGTAGCAGAATATAGGGCCTAGTAAAGGCGTTGCAGTTTGACAAGGATTGTGCTTCACAGGGCTACACACCTCTTCGGATCTTCAAACTGGCAGAAAAATTCTTCACGTCGATCAACATGAGCGTCCTGCCAGTCTTGTTCTGGCAGCGTTCTGTCTTGGAGAAACCCAAAGACCGGGAGATCACCTGCCACCCCACCGCCTGGGACTTCTACGACGGCCAGGACTTCAGGTGAGTCCCTCCACGCTCTGCCAACGTCAGCTTAAATCAATATCCCACTCCCACAAATCCCAAAAGATACGCCCTCCCCCAGCCTCTTGTTGACCACTTGGCGCGCACCCCAATTTCACCATTCACGGTCTTCTTGGGACTTCTACGACGGCCAGTATTTGAGGTGAGTCCCTTCACGCTCTGGCAACTTCGGCGTATATCCCAGAAATTCCAAAAAAATCCCCCCAGCCACGTGATGACCATTTGGCGCGTACCCCGGTTCCACCGTTCTCGCTCTTTATCCTAAGAGCCAATTTAACGTTCACACATTCTTCTCTGCCACCAACGTCCGACCCTTAATCGATTATTGGTGTGTTATAACAAATGAAAAAGCACACCTGCTGCGCATTGAAAGTGTTTTGGCAAATAATGCAGACGTTTCTTATTATGCGACAATACACTCTCCAGATATATTGTTCGATGCTACTACAACTAAAAACATCCCAGTCACTAAAAAGAACAACACTTTCTCAGTGTTACAAATGTAAAAATGTCCCTCTTTTCTTTCGAAACAATTCAAAATAGTTATATGCGACTTTTCTCTTGTTCTTTCACGCACCACCTGTAGCTGGAACGGTGATTCATCTTGATCAGGGTAAAAACGTGATAGAAGATTTAATAAATGGATGATACTTATTGAGTGTAGGAGAGAATACGTGTTTCAGAAAAAGAGGAAGAATGTAAAAATGAACTATTCAAAAGATTTTAATAAAATTGACTAAAAATTCTGATATATTAATAATTTGTTTCTTCAGTGGTACTAGAAACCAAAACAATTTTTTGCATTTTGAGCAGTAAAAGTTGTGCTAACTATCGAATTTCTATTTTTTTGCTTTAAACGTTAATGAACTAGAAAAAAATCCTGTGTTGGAAATTATCCTCACTTGTTCGGAAACAGTGAAAAATTCTTAGAATTATTAGTTCAAAAGAAATTATCTATTTTATAGAACGCGTTTTAAAAATTATCTATTTTAAAAATAAACGCGTGCCTACTGCTTTGACGGACGACACTTATGCCATTCAATCAATGTAGTATTATTAGTTGATTGAGAGCATGTGCAACCTCTTGATCTAGAGCGACTCACCCCCTTGAGACCTTTGGAGCTGGAGCAGGAGGCAAGTTTGTATAGCGCTTGGCGTCCATATCTAAATAAATTTAGCGTGAGTGACCTGAGATCCTCCATAAAATCCGACACTCACGTGTTTCGATACTTTATGGGGCCCCTGTAGATACTGCACGCATATGTTATTGGCATACTCCGCCGGGTGGGGGCTTCACGATATTTTATTGCTTTAAAAATGGAAATAATTTTTAATTTATGCCACTTATACTAAATTAATAATATATATTCTTATTTCACTTTGTACATTCTTGATGAAAATTCTGTCTTCGTCCATGAGAGAATATAAAGCAAAGACTTTCATAGAAAAATTCTTGTGATAGTTTACACGACTTAAAATTAATTCTTACGCTTCACTTTGCAATGCGATTTGATCAAGATGCGGTAAATCATTTACATAAATTTTTGCTTAAAGTTTTCAATCCTAATGTAGACCATGGTGCAAATTGCAGGGGGATGCTAAAGATCGTCAGCCTTTGCGAGGTTGACGTCCCTTACTGGAAAGTGTTAAATTCCCTCTGCCAGAATCGCAATTTATCGATTTTATAGGTGTCTCAATTCACAATTACTGAATTTCTAGGAACTATTACTGACAATGTAAATGTGAGAGGCAACATGTTGGAATAGCCCGAGGCCTCCTGTACGAGTATGTATTCTCGTATTACTAATTTCCAATACGCAGAGACATTGAGAGAGAATTAGGCCCTCTCTGACGTGATAAAGATATCAATGGTTTAGCTAGATACATATAAACATGGTGGATATTAAAAAAAGCAATAAGTTTCGATTTTGACTGAAAAATGCAAATATTTGTTTGTAATATTCCGCCTATTCTGAAAACTGCGGCAAATGACTGAATACTCATACTTGGTGCGTCACTGCCTTCAACACAGCACACGTCATACGACAGCATGACTTCAAGGAGAGGTCGCCCTCCTTCAAATAATTATTGTGTTCGTGTTGTGTTGTAGCAGATCTTTTTTGTTATTCTTGGTAGTATAAGAGGAACTGTTGTACTATAGTGTGAGTATACTATAGGTACTAAACGTGAAGTTTAACCGTTTAGGTTAAGTATTTTTTTATTTATTGCTGTGTTGTAAGAAAATATTTCTTTGTTGAACTGGAGTGCTTTGCCATTTTTGGAAAACCATCTTTTGTGTTTTATGTGGTTAAGCGTCATTCTCGCTATTACAGGCCAATAATGTTTCATCATATTCTCAGATCACTTGAAACAAAGAAAAACAGAGAAAAAAGAAATCTTCTGTTTTCGTAAAGTCACTTCAAGTTGTTAATTGTTTTATTTTAATTTTTAAACGTCCCTCCAGAGAAAACGGCTAATGCGCCCAGTGCAGTACATTACCTACTAGAGGGAGAGCCAAATCTTACACACGTATACGTAAGCTTCCGCGGCTCGAATCCATGAATTCTCGGCTATCTGGGAGACGCCGCGTCGTTGGCTGGGGTGCCGACGTTTCGCCTGACATGACGAAGTCACTGCCCTGAGGAAGCCTGCGACATGTCAGGCGAAACGTCGGGACACCAGCCAACGACGCGGCGTCTCCCGGATAGCCGAGAATTCAAATCTTAGACACATTGGACATTAGCTCCGCATGTCTTAAGTGGAATTTTCTTTCGCTCCAGGATCAAACAGTGCACGACCATCACCATGGCACACATGACGACGGCGCACCACGAGATGGGTCACGTGCAGTACGGAATGCAGTACAAGCACCAGCCGATAATCTACCGATCAGGAGCAAATCCAGGTACGAATACACTCTTGCCAGCCAGTGGCATATAATCGCAAGGTTTGGACCGGAGAAGGTGGTTAAGGGCATCAATTGACGTCACTGCAGTACATCTGACCGGAGGTCGTAGGGTTTGAGACCCGACAGTGGCAGAATTTTTGACGTTACTTGCGTAGATACACTATGTGATCAAAAGTATCCGTACATGTCCAAAATAGTGTTATGGTGAGGTCGGGTTTTTCATGGAGGGGGCTTGCACCCCTTGTTGTATTGTGTGGCACAATCACAACATAGGCCTACGTTGACGTTTTAACTCCTTCTTTCTTCCCACTGTTGAAGAGCAATTGCATCTTTCAACACGATCGAGCACCCGTTCATACTGACGACCTGTGACGGAGTGGTTAAACGACAATAAAGCCTCTGAAATGGACTGACCTGCACAGAGTCCTGACTTCAATACCATCAAACACTTTTGGGATGTTTTGGAAGGTCGACTTCGTGCCAGGCCTCATCCACCTACACCAATACCTTTCCTCAGAGCAACACTCCCTGAAGAATGGGCTGCCATTCCCCAAGAAACCTTCCTGTCCTGATTGACCAATAGACCTGATAGAAAGTATCCCTGAGAGAATGGAAGCTGTCATCAAGACTAAGGCCGGGCCTATACCCCGTTGAATTTTTGCATTACCGATAGAGGGCGCCACGAACTGGTAAATCATTTTCAGCGACGGGTCCAGATACTTTTGATGACATACTGTAGCTGGGTCGAGTTCAGCCGCTGTCTGGAGGAGAATACTAGCGGCCGCCTGCTCTGTTCCGTAGTTTTCCGTGGTCCCTCCGATCAACACCAGCGGAATACCGAAGTGGTACCCTAACAAACGGCCCAAGGACCGCGCGCGATCTTTCCTTTCTCTTCCTTGCTCTATTCGCTCCCCTTACTTATACACAATTACACTCACATACACTACTCTACTACACACACTACATACACACACTTGTCGACTGCATTGAATTCCGCACCCTCCAATTAGTAAAGAACATACATGTTCATCCCTGCTACAAAACCAAGTTTTTGTTTGTTGCCTAGAGTTATTGTACTATACCCTATGCGAGATGCGAAGACTGCGATGTAGATTGTAAAATTAAATACACTTGTGATTACATAACTTAGTAAGGTAATCATTCACCCTCCCAGCAAGTGACCTCTGTGGATGTCCGCCAGATGGCGTGTCGATCGCGGATTCGCCGTCAGCGCGTTCTGCCCTTTTGGTGCGGACACAGGTACTTCGTAGTTCCCCCCTCCCGCCGTCGACTTGCTCGCGTGCTCCGTGTCCTGCAGAACACGAAAGTCGTCGCGTGTTGCGCCGCCGTTGGCCTGGATTTGGCTTCTCACGATTGTCCCCTTGCGCTGTCGCACTTCGCAGGGTCTTCTCGTGTCAGACACTCTCAGGATTTACTTGTTACACATTTGACTCTCCGCCAATTCTCTGCTGGCGGCCTTAAAAACGTTTTTTTCCTCTCTCTTCTAAAGATGCATTTTACGGAATGTTCTTCGTACTTCAAAGCTATGTCGACCTACCGTCGTTTCACTAACTTAAGCTAAACGAACCTTATTAACAGAAAGTCATTTTATAACAATGACGTTAATTTCGAAGTAGTAAAATAAAATTTACTTATCGTTGTGTTTTGTTTATCACTCATCTTCGGAGCTTTGATATTTCAGAACGTTATATTATCAATGAACCGAAGCTAGACATTCTTAACATTATAGACTCGTTTTAAAACATCCGGTAACAATAATATGCGAACTATGGTTATCTACTACCTTCGCAAGATTATTACGAGTAATTCTAAAACCGTATATTTTTGAAAATGTTCGTGAATATATAAACAACAGAAGACTCGAGATAATGCCCTAGTTCCCGATAGATCGAGGCCTCGGTTAGGCAGCGATAAGAAAACCAAATAGATATTATTAAAACTGGTAATGGTGACAATTCCATAGATTTATTGAAAGGTTTTTATTGAGGGCTAAGCAAGTAGGAACTTTCTAAAGATAATTAATTTAAAGAAATGCCATTGTCTGTGCTGGGCGACGTGTCACCGATTATATATTTTTAAGAATATTGTCTTTTCCATATTTTTAATTGGGATATATAAACTTGCTAAACATAATTAATTAAAAAACCTATTATGCAAAAATTATATTATGCATATTTTCAAGAATATTGTCTTTCCTGTATATGTATTTGGCATTTAAGGGTCGGATTTAAATCCAACTTTTACCAGCTAGCGATGTTCCCAGGTCTGGGCACTCTTTTTATTTGTTATCCCCAAATACCTGGGATTAAGGGAGGCATGTGGCAAACATGATAAATTCATCGTATCTAGCATACTTAGCCTGCTTGAGCTTTCTTTCGTCATAACTTTTCTATATATAATGGCCTAATTTGGATTCTCTAAGTGAAAATACATTTATACTTTTATCGTTTTTATTGGTGATGTTTTTATTTACATTCATGTACGTTTATTTATAAATATTATCTTAAAAATAAATAAATAAATTTCTATTCCTTTTTGCTGTCATTTAGGAAATGAATACCGGATTAAACGAGTTGTTTGTACACGTTGTACACATTTCGGCCGCAATTTCCTGGGATAATCGCGAACCTATTCTAGTACGAGTAAACTTTAAGTGTATAAAATATCTAGATCAACTATATGTACAACTTTGCCTGAAAAGAGACGTGTTTGGGACTCGCTAATGTTGCAATCGAGTTGGAGTACCTGTCAAACCACTCTTGCGAAGTTGAATGCTGTGTGTGTGTGTGTGTGCGTGCGCAAAGGCCGGTGTTTCACCTATCAACGTATGTGGGGTGTGGTAACTCACTTTTATTTTGTAACAATCAAACTCGCACAAAAGGTTTAGGATACCACACTCAAAGGGAATAGATCATTCATTCTATTAGTAGACCGAGAGACCAGTGTCATAAAAACGCCAGTCATTGATTCACGTTTCTCAATTCGTGTACAAAATATGTAGTACTACTCATCAAAAAATAATACAGTTTGTTGATTTCACGAAGATTGAGATAAGTGTACGTGTAATTCTTAATTGTACTTAACTGTACATAAACCCTTTGTTGAAATCTGTGTGTATGTGCGTTAAGGTTTCCACGAAGCGGTGGGTGACGTCATAGCGCTGTCAGTGTCCACTCCCAAGCACTTGCGTAAGATTGGCCTCCTGAAGGATGAGCAGAACGACGAAGACTCCACCATGAACTACCTCTACCTGCAAGCGCTACTGAAGGTGGCCTACCTGCCCTTCGCCTACCTCATGGACCTGTGGCGTTGGGACGTCTTCAACGGGAACATTACCTCGCACGATTACAACTGTCGCTGGTGGGAGCTCAGGTGCGGTAGTACTTTAACAGAGAACGAGCTGATCTACACTCCAGGTTGAGGGGGCTTCCTCTGTCAAGCACTGCGCTTCAGGACGGAACGTCATTTTCTTAGCTGGGGCAAAGAAATCGCACAAGAGTGGCAATAAAGTGCTCGTAACTGTGTGTGTGTGTGTGTTTATGTGGGGGGGGGGGAGTGAACACGAAGGGGATGAATGGAAGATCGTTTGCGGTCCTTTGGCTGAACAGCATGCAATCTTTCATTCTTAGTTTTTGTGTCATCTCCCCTGACACACACATGATCGTGCGCACGCACACACGCATACACGCATACACACACACACAGTTACATGCACTGCGACGTCATTCGGGTCGTGAGGGGAAGAGTTTGCTCCGGCTAGGGATATGATCCTTTGGGACTCATAGTAAGTGTAGAGCAGCCAGTTATTTGTTTTATATTTCATAGTTCTCACGTGAAGTGATTATCTATAAACAAAATAAGCTTTTAACAATAACTTCAATGTAAATGCTAGCACATCTTCATTTCATTCGTGGATTATCCCTAGAGATCTATTTCCATACAATATACTATAATCAATATTGAATAACAGAATTTAGCTTTTGGCACACAAAACATGTTTTATTGTGCTTATAGGCAATCGCTCATAATATTCAACTCTGATAACTTTATGCGTGCAAAAGCACCCTAACCGCTTTGCCAGTTCAAAATTGGTTCAAAGTTGTGTGTGTGTGGCTTAATGCGAAATGTGCGTTGCATGGCCGTTGAACGCGGGGACTGGTGACCGCTTAAAAGAGGACAGGGCTTAAATGCGTTCGTAGGCATACGCGGCCGGAGTCGATACCTATACTGCTGAGCTATACTTCAGCAGTATAGCTCTGAAGAAGGCCACAGCAAGATGGCCGAAACGTCAGCAGAATTGACCGAGGCGCGGCTCATCCCGGAGAGCCAAGAATGTATTTACAAGGCTTGTTGCAAATCAATCGGTTAATATATGGCCGTTAATCTGTAGACGAGTTTGCTTAGTAGAGGTTTAATATATTGTACTGCTGAGTAAATGGCCATTTCTTTTCAGAGAAAAATACCAGGGCATTGAGCCGCCAGTTGACCGCACAGAGGAGGATTTCGACCCTGGCGCGAAATTTCACATCGTTACCAACGTACCATATATCAGGTATATTTTTGCAAGTCATTTTTAATAAATAGTCTCAGTAACTTCATACTTTCTGTGAATGTTCGGTAATCTATTAAGACCAGAAATCATTCTCTCTGCTCCCCAGTTTGAAAAAGGCGAAGTCATTTAAGTGAAAATCTCTTGATATTAATATGGCACTAATCATAAGAAAATATTACTAAATTATAATTATATCATTTTTCTAGTATGCCCGATTGTAATTCATAATAATGCATTATTAATTTTCCATCATTCTATTCTCTTTCATTCGACAGTGAGAATGCATCTCTCCTCCACTGTTTGGAAAAGAAAAAGTCATTAAAGTGGAGTCTTGTTCCCGCTTAATCATTGATATTAGTGAGCCATTGAGTGTCGTCATCATTATTATTTAATATCATTCTAAATAAATTATCATAAGTGTGCCTAAGATGTTCAGTTATCGTTATTTAAAATTATATTTTATCACAACAACATATTGGGTCACATCGCCTAATTTACAGACCTTATCTACATGACAAAGGTGTGAACATTAAACCACCGCGATTCGTAAGCGCTTCAGGGGTTCTGTTTCCACCTTGAGCAATGCGGTTATCTATCATATTCAGCATCAAGGAGTTAAGTTTATCACAAAGGTGGTCAAAATGCGGTAAGTAGCAGAGGTAACGCCCCTCAAGCTGAAGAGAAATGCAAGATGGCTCTAAAATCAGTTTTCTCCCCATCTAACTTTTCACGAGTCCCTCCCACATTTTGATAGGAAATAATATCTATGTGTAATATGTTTCTATCATTCACCCTTTACTTAGCACTATCCAAGAAAGTCGATCGCACACCACCATTTCAAACCACCATTGTAAAGCACTCATCAGTGTCTGCAGTCATATGCCTGTAGACCATACCATCGTCATTTAATACATCTATTAATCATTATTATAGAAAGTAATATGAGCGTTGCTTGGCCCACAGGTACTTCGTGAGCCACGTCATTCAGTTCCAGATCCACCGCGCCCTCTGCCTGGAGGCAGGGGAGTACGTGCAAAATGACCCCTCCAAGCCTCTCTACAACTGCGATATCTACGAAAGCATTCCCGCCGGAGAGAGGCTCAAGTGAGTTATTATTTGTTGTAGGGAAGTTGACTGTATCTGCAGGAAGGGAAACCGGGCAACATAAACAAAACAACTGAATCCATAAATTTGGATTAAAGTTTGTGTTATGATTTATTGAGTAATACTAAAAAGGCCATTTTTCAAAATTCATACCAGGTTAAATGTGAATTGAAGAGGAAGAAAAATGTTTCTGTACAATTTTCGATTAAATCATGACCGAATTTTGTTAAATGCATGTATGCATTGCGGACTGGGAGCCACGGAGTGGGCATCAAGAGAACTGGCGAACAGATCACCGTCACCACGCACCGCGCCATCAGTATCTAAATCCTCACCACCTACCACCAATACCCTTCCATCACCCACCATTTCCACCCAACCTACTACCACCAACAACTGCCTCAACCCACTCCGTACCTCTCACCACCAATATCACCCACCACCAGTAATATACGTGATTCGGTAGCGCACTTGTTGTTGCCAATAACACCCACCGCACATCGTCAATAACACCATTCACCTGCAATACCGACCACTACCAATAACTACCACCAACCGAGCACAAGAATCCACCACCAGAACTCATCATCACAGACCAACACAACCCACCACCAAATGCTTTACTTTTCAATAAATAAAATTTGTAGAGGGACTAGCGTTAACCATATAATCTCTTCGCCTATGAAATATATGGTTAGGCAACGAATGCTTGGTCAACGAACGAGCCACATCTATAGCAAAGATTGTCTTTAAACATGTTATTGTAACTAATTCCTCATGACGGCAGGGCGATGCTGCAGCTAGGGAGCAGCGTGCCGTGGCAAGACGCCCTGGAAGTCGGTACCGGGTCTCGGCGCATGGACGCTTCAGCGCTGCTCGACTACTTCAAGCCGCTCCACGAGTGGCTCAAGGCCGAGAACGCTCGCACTGGCGAGCGCGTCGGCTGGGGGCCCTCGCGTCGCAGTGAGTGTCACGCCCACGACACTCTTGCGCCTTTCTCCACTCTTATTCTCCTCTTATTTACCTTTCCTCGTTTTTATCTAAGCGCTTATCTCTGAATATTTGTCATTCTTTCCACTTTGTACAAACGAGTTACGTAGTACATACCGCAAACTTTTCTTCTAGACCACTTAGTCTAATATTATTAAAATGTATATAGTGTAAACAGTTGCCAAGTTACCATTCCAATTCAATTGGGTCATTACGTCTGATCCAAAAATACTATAGGAAGAGATACAAAAATACTATAAGGACTACATCCGACCAAAAATACTATAGGGACAGTACATTCAAACAAAAAATTCTATTGTGAAATTATTTCCGACGCCAAACACCATTAGGACATGGCTGACTCAAAAATGATCCCGGGACATTTTTTGTGAAATATGACAAAGGACTTTGAGTCATTGTATTCCGACAAAAATACGTCTGTGAAAATCAATGCTCCATTACCTCCGTCCGTAGTCTGATGTTTCATACGTCTATATGAGCTGGAATTGACTTTTTGAAAATGGGTGAAGTAACATTGCCTATAATTTTGAAATGGTAAAACTCTAATCAAAGGTTCAGAGGTTATTGCATGTTTGAGGTACACATTTTAACCAAAGAGCTTTATGGATTTCATAGTGAATCATTCTTCGAAAATGCAGTCAAACGCCCAGTTTTACGATCAAATTTACTGCTTTACGAAACAGTTTTCTCCCACGAACCTACCCTTGCACAGGATAGGGCAGATATGAACCCGTGTCAGAAGAAATTCATGGGCCGGTGGGTTCCTGATAGCTATATCAGCTGTCCTGCACTCGCTCATGTTTACTCTACGAGGTAAAACGATATGAGTAGATGTAGTAGTCTACTGAGCTTTTAGTGTTAACAGAATTTAGTCGTGTAAACCACTAATACGTAAACGTAAAAGGGTGCTCCGGAGGAACCTCCACCTCTCTGACGAGACAATTCCTCGGTCCCCAATCCACTTCTCTTTATTGCCTTCTTTCAGTCTCAATACTTTATTAATGTCTTCTTTGTCTTTTGCCTCTGAAATTTGCCTTTGAAATTTCATTTATCTTTTCCAACTCCTCACATTTACTAATTACTTCTCTGCATCTCTTTACGATATCATCTTATGGTAGGATTTATTTATCCACTTCTTTCTTCTGCTGTTCCTTCTTCCCCTTTAATTTCTTTCTTCCGCGTCCATTCGTCAGTCATTCCGTTCTATTTTCTTTAATCTCATTCCTATTGAAATTACTTCCTAAATTTTAATGTTTTCTTCATTTGCTTATAGTATATTTTTTATTTGCTCATAGTATATTTTATTCAAGAACAATAAATTACTTCATTCAACATTCTTTTTATTATTAAAAAACAGTCCATGTTCAATATTATTGCGTCACATTCCATTTCTATAATTTTCTATTTCTTCATTTTCTCTTTTCTCTTAGTTATTCTTTGAAAACATTTTCTTCACACTACGCTACTATTTAACTCCTTCTACAGAGTGCGTGGCGTCACGAGAGGACCTGAAGCCTGCAGCAGCTGCAGGCCAGCAGCAGCTGTCCAAAGACAAGGAGGAAGCTGAGACATCAAGATGAAATGCAGCCACCGCCGTTCCAGCCATTCCAGCCGTCCCAGTCAACAGGTCTCTCCTCGCCGTACCAGACATCCCTGATGCCCCTGCCCTCCCTATCGTTCAATCTGCATATGATGACCTTGTGCATATCGTCCACTTCGTCTCTCTCGTCCACGTTCTTTTCAACCTCCCAGTCGCTCTTAACTTCCCAGATGATCGTCTATCTTTCGCCACTGCTCCGCAAGTCTCCTCAATGTCCATTTCGTCCCAGACGCCCATATCATCCCTGATGAAATTGTCGTCACAGACGTCCATTTCGTCCAAGAACGTGAGTTACGACCCTAGAGGGCCTTCCGTCCGTGAGCTGCCTGTCGCCCCGGAGATACCTAATGACGCTGAGATTCTTGTCGCCCATGAGGTACCTGTCGTCCCAGTCGTGCCTATCTATGTGTTCGTCGACTATGACATGCCTGCCGCTCTCGACATGCTTGTCGTCCATAATGCGCCTGTCCTCCAGGACATGTCGGTCGTTCCTCACATGCCTCTCGTCCCAGATGTCCCTATCTCCTTAGAGCTGCCTGTCGTTCCTGAGGTTCCTGTCGTCCCTAACATGCCTCTATTCCCCAACGGGCTTGTCTCTGACGTGCCTGTAGACCCTGCCCTTCCTGAAATCTCTGACCTGTCCTGTCTCTGAGAAATCCTGTCGTCTCTGACGTGCTTGTCGTTCCTGTTGGGCCTGTCGTTTCAGAGGTACTGATCGACCCTGAGGTGCCTGTCGTCCTTGATGAGCTTGGCTTCTCTGATGTGCGTGTCGTCCCAGAAGGGCCTCTGGTCATTGACAAGCATGTCGTTCCTGACGTCCCTGACACCCCTGTCGCCCCTGACGTGCATCTCGTCCTTAACGGGCTCGTCGTCCCTGATGTACCTGTGGTCCCTGACGAGCCTGACCTCTTTAACATGTTTGTCATCCCTGACATGCCTGTCGTCTGTAACGTGCTTGTCAGGTGCCTGTGGCCCCTGACGAGCTTGTCTTTTCTGACGTGCGTGTCGTCCCTGAAGTGCCTCTGGAAATTGACGAGCATGTGGTCCCTCTCGTTCCTGACGACCTTCACGTGCCCGTCGTCCCTAACGTTCCTGTCGCGACTGACGTCTTTGTATTCCGTAAGGTGCCTGTCGTGGCTAACGTGTCTATGATATCTAATGTCCCTGACGTACGTGTCGACTCTGACGTGACCGTCGTTCCTGTCGCCCCTATCGTGTCCATGGCCGCAGTCGCCCCTGCCGTTCCAGACTCCCCCGACGACCTCGTCGCTCCCTTCACTCCCGTCGCTCCTGCAGGTCCCGTCAGCGCAGTCGGTCACAACGGCTCCGCTCCTTCAGTTTCCGCCACCGCCCACACCACCTCCGTTGTCCTTCCTGCCGCCGTTCCTGGCGATTCTGTTGCCTCCTTCACCCCCTTCACTCTTGCCGCCACCACCGCCCCTCCATCCATCGCCGACCCATTCACCATCAATGTCCCTAACGTCGTTGTCGCTTGCCGTGCCCTCCGCCTTCTTCTCCGTTGCTTCTGTCGCCTCTGGTGATCCCGTTGTTTTCTGCTGTCTCTTCCGCCGCCATCGCCCACACCCCGTCCGCCGATGCGTTCAGCCTCGCTTTTCCCTTCTTCCCAGTCTCCCTCGTTGCCTCCGTGTCCCTCTGCTTGCCCTCCGTTCCTCACCTCGCTCCCATACCCCTGCCGACGATCCTGTGGTTCCTCCGCTAACGCCGTTCCTTCCATCTCGTCTACCCTGCCCTTCCCAATGGGTTCTTATCTCCCGCACCACCCACCATTCCCACATACCCTCCGCTCTGTCAGCCCCGCAACTACCGGTCTTCTGTTCCAGCCGCAAGCGCTGATTTCTGGCATTCACAGGCGGCAAGAGAGTCTTAGGGTCAAGGTCATTCATTCTTTTGGCGTAATTTTCAAACAAGAAATTGGGCGGTAAGGGGGTTTTCACGGAAGTCTCTTTGTTTGGCCTAAAGGCGGATTTTTATTACTCATTATATATTATCTTCTAAGTTGAAAGATTTGTGCCAGAATTAAATAACTATTCTTGGGCTAAAAACACGAAATATTGTTTAAACTTTTTCAGTACACATTTTCCTTTCGCGTATTATTTCATCAATATTATGTTTAATAGAAGATTTAGTTAAACTAAACTTATAGAACATTTTTGTTTCTTAAAACAACAAACACTTTTTGAAAGATGTTCTCGTAGGGATATATCAACCAAATGTAATCTTGAGTTGGAATAAATGAAATAAATTGCAATAAATACATATTATTTATTTTCAGAATGTTGATTTCACCCACGTGTTAAACCGTGGAATACGTATTTTACAATACATACATGTGGAAACGATTGATGAGTTACAACGGTTTGATACAAAATAGATGCAATTGCATTGTGATTCGTACAGTATTTTCTTAATAGACTACAATTTTTACAGCCCGTTAATGTACTACTCCCTTCCTTACAATCTTCCTTGCTTATGGAAGGTGGTGTATACCGTCAGCACGTCCATCTATGCCGAAGACCCGCAAGGACTCTCTTATGGCGGCTTCTCTTATGGCGGAGCGCAATCCGTGATCGCAGGGACACTTATCGTGTGAATTCTTTTGATGTTCCAGTACCTCAAACTCCCAATGACCCAGAAGCTTTCGTCACAGCTGTAAGTGATATTATTTCGCCCGTGGGATTCCACCTCTCGCCCTATGTAGTGTCGCAACTTTTATTACAAGCAAAATAAAATACCACTTTTACTACTCTTATCATCAATAGTACTCGTAAGAGCTCCAGTAACACTCGGAGTACCACTCTCATGAGTATCATTGTAGAACTCTTTCTGATGGTTCTTTGGCCTCTTTTATGGCTTCTTTTAGCAACTACAAGATAACAAACTATTATTAACGGCAAAAAATTCAAAATTAACAACAATGTTAAAATTATGTAATTTGCTTTTATTTTGTTAGACGTGTTAATTGGATAAGAGGCACTACGGTAAAATTACAAAAACATGCTGGCATTTGAATGATGCCGAGTTATAGGTAACAGCGCAAATTCAGGAGCCATCTTGTTTGAATCTTGTGTCTTCATTGATGATGGTAGATGCCTAGCCTTTAGAAGCTCGTTTAGATCCACGAGATTTTCGCCTGTAAGATAAAATAAATTGTAAAAATTTGTATTTAGAATAACATTTAAACAAAGAACATGAGACACACATGCAACCTATTGCGGTTACAACGACAAAGCTGTGAAAGCTGTCTCTTTTTGACGCAATCGCTCCGCACGACCGTGTGCTGTGCGCTACGCACCCTTCCTTGGCTTGCGAGCCCCTGGGGGAGTCGGTGGTGCTGGGGCGGCCCTCAGTGGTGCTCGGCCGCGCCTCGCTGCCCCGCGGCCCACCAGCGCCCGTGCTCGGCCTGCGGGCGAAGGGGGAACTAATGAATAAAGCCCCAATGGGAAAGGAGACCGGATCAGTTTAGTCAGCCAAAGTCTCTGCAGCGACTTTGGGCGAGAGTCCCGACGGTGGCCGATTTTCGATTCTAGCTTGTGACAGATCGCATTGTGATTTTCTCGACAAGTCGGAATCCTGAAGACTGTGTGATGGTGCGGTACATGGTAGGGGCATTGGTTGCGGCTGACAAAGGAAGACTCGGAAGTGAAGAGTGTATAGGAGGCGGTGTACACGGTATACACTGTTGAAGAGAAGGATTTAAACGAGCATTCTGTAAGGGACTTCCTCGCTGAGAGCCTAAAAATAGTGAGCTCCGATTATGGCAAAGGAGTACACATATTCAGGTCCCGTGAAGTGAATAATTTAGAAATGTTCGGAGAGAATTTGTTATAGACAATGGATGGCTGAAGCAAAGCAGAACCTATGCACGGATATTGTATCGCAGCGTCGAAGACCTTAGACAAGATTCGTAACATAGTGAAATCAAGTTACTTTTTAAAAATTCGTTAGAACGCGTGAAAGAAAATTAAGCGACAATAAAAATTATTAGGAAAATAGAAAAAATCTTCTGATTTTGATATAGTAGATTAGATGTTAGGTGTTAATAATTATTGAGTTTTTTTTTAAAATTTCATTTCTTGCTTAATTTAAATGTTAATAAACACGTGTTCTTTGAAATAACATGCATGGTTTTTCTTTGAAGATATTATTTTCAGATATTTTTTGGAGTACGCCATTAGCGGATGCTGTGGAGGTCACCGGCCTTTATACGTTGTATAAAGCTGGCAAATGATACAAGTAAGTTCAGTGCAAGCTTTATAGCCAGGCTGAATTCAACCGCTTTCTGGAGGAGAATCTCCTAGTCCCAACAGCCCAACAATCCGTACATCCGTTCAGTGGTCGCGTACGCTGCAAATTGGTCCTAGCTACGTCTTTGGCTGTCTACTACAGATAGGAGTTGTGATCGGATTACTTGAAGTTGAGTATTGGTCATTGATCATTGGGGTCGCCGCCTGAAATATTTACGATCTTGGCGTTGTGTGAAATTGCTTTACCACAGAATGTTCTGTATTGTGTGCCATGCATACAATGTGATTGCCGCGGCGCGGCCAAAAAAACAGTATTTTTTCTCAACTATGCTGAATTTTTAGTAAGGCTCTACTAAATCTGTAAATTTTATTTACAATGCAACAAAAAGAGTAGTATGTTCGGAGCAGATATGTGTATTTTACCCAACTTCGTGGAAAGAAGACCATGAACCTTCATTGATTTCTTTAGTTATTTCGACATTTCTGGTAAAAGTGATATTCTTAAATTTAATAATCCCAAAAAGCGCGACCTCGATAAGTGAAATATTGATTAGCACAACTAGTTTAATGTACAATATTTGACAAGAAAAGTTCTTTAATTTAGTAACCAAACGAACACTAAACACAATCGCGGTGTAAAAATATCTTTAAGAATGACTTTCCGTTCATCCTATGGGTCGCATGGTGTTGCATCCACGCACGGGACTTAGGAAGACGTGCCCCCCGATGGGTTAAACCAGATTTCGTAATACTGTACTGTTATACATAATACAATCCTTCGGATGAATGGGAAGTCACTCTTAAAGATCGGCAGACGTTAATGGATTTTAATGGCAGCCCACACTTTAGGGCAAACAAATCAATGAGTTGAAGACAAAAAGGTCGTATGAATGATCATATCCAACGGAAAGGTATTGAGCTTTTATTTTCAGAAGATGGTTTTACGAAAAGAACTGAATGACACGGCTTATATAACAAATAATGACCTCAGTAAATTATAAACTTCTGCGGTCTGTTTACGCTATAATACTGCCCTGTTAAATTGACTTTTCAACTAAACAGAGGAACAGAAAGCAACTCCGTGCTGGCGGCGTTCGTGAAGGATTTTACAAAAGTCGTTCGTTAAGAACTATCGAAATAATTGACTAGTGGATAAAGATGGCGGGTACTATGAGGTGAAGGCGGGTTCTATGTGACAGGTGAAGATGACTTGTACTACAAGAAAGGTTTATTTATATATTTTTCTTATAAAAAAGAAAATGGTATCATGAACGGTGTTGAACACTCATCGCCGATATCACCACTAACGGACTTGGTTGATTACAAACATCGGCTAACTCCTTAGTTTCCAAATACCAGTCGCGCCCTTTGTGTCCTATTTTGTCGACGTCAATAATTATTTTGTATCTGTGAAGAATATTAATTGCGTGATGGCGTTATGAACGTTAACACAGAACTTTGACGTGGCCAATGTCGAGTCAAAATTGTAAGGCCCTAATTCCGAAATATACCAGTGAAGATATCAGTAATGTTAGCGAGGGGTTGTGAGTAAGACAAAGGGTAATAGGATGACCCCAAGAGACAATGAGCTTCCTTGCACTTTGGGGGGCTTTGTGATAGCTGATCACAGTTTATGGAAAAAGGCGTTTATCCCTAAAAAGGCACTAGTAACGGGAAAATCGGCCACTCTAGAGACAATGATGATGAGGTGGTGATTAAGAGATGAAATAGTGATCTGATAGTGGGGCGAAGTGGTAGCGAAGAAATGGCAAGATATTGGAGAGACAGTGGCATGGAAGTGACGAAATAGTGGGCAGGTAGTGCCATGGAAGTAGCGAGGAGATGATGTAGAAGTGGCGAGGAGGTAGGAAAGAAGTGATGAGGAAGAGGCGTGTAAGTGTCGACCAAGTGTCGACCAAGTGTCGACCAAGTGTCGACCAAGTGTCGACCAAGTGTCGACCAAGTGGCGACCAAGTGGCGACCAAGTGGCGACCAAGTGGCGACCAAGTGGCGACCAAGTGGCGACCAAGTGGCGAAGAAGTGGCGAAGAAGTGGCGAAGAAGTGGCGAAGAAGTGGCGAAGAAGTGGCGAAGAAGTGGCGACGAAGAGGCAAAGAAGTGGCGACGAAGAGGCGAAGAAGTGGTGAAGAAGTATCGGCAAAGTACCGAAGAAGTGCCGACGAAGTATCGAGGAAGTGTGGAAGAAGTGGCGAGGAGGTGGTGAGGAAGTAGTGAAAAGGCCACGAGGTACAGAGAGGGTGCCCCCCGCTCCCACTCGCCTGGCGCCCTGCGCCGATAGGCTGGCCCTGGCGCCCTGCGCCGACATGCTGGCCCTGCCGCCCGCCGCCGACTCGCTCGCTCGCGGCTCGTGGGCCTCGCTGAGGCGGGTGCCGCGCAGACTCTGCTTGGAGGTCGCCGTGGCGCTGGGGCGGGCAGAGAGGCTGGAGCGCGACTGCTGGCGAGCGGCCAACGCCGTGCGCGACACCCGGGCGGCCAGCGCGCTGCTCCGCGACCTGCGCCGGCGGTGAAACAGGAACCATTACTATTGACTTCATTTAAACAACAGCAATAAGAAGGAATATTAAAGATGAAACTTAAAAACTATTTACAACAGTACAATCGCTCGATGAATCTACAGTGCACTAGGAAAGTCTCTCCGTTCTGAGCCGAATTATCATCGTCATAGAGGCCAAAAAGCGCCTTTGCCATTGCCACCATGACACTCTGTCCTTCGCTGTCCTCTTCATCTCTGCATAATTTTTTAGTTCGCTTTGAAATTCTAAATTTTTTATACTAGGTCTCCCTCTTCTTCTTTTTTCAACTATATTTTAGTTATAAATTGTGTTTAAGAATTAATTAGGCTTACAACTGCGGCATCGGCTTAGAACAGAATCAGTCTCGTATTAAAATCCGCATTTATGTTGTTAGCAACCAGAGCACTGTGAAATAAATAACGGGAACAACACTTCCACCATCTATAATGATTGTGACGAGTACACAATTTACATTTTCAAGCCGCAGCTCGTGCTGCCAACATGATTTCTGTTGCCAGCACTCTCATCCGCAAGGTACCACTGCGGAGAGACTTTCCTGGCACACTGTACTTTGTATTTATTTACTCATTCGCCGATAAAAGTAGTAAACTCTTACGGTAGCATATTGGGGTGTAGCATGAAAGTTAAATAATCTAGAAGCAGAGCAGCAACCATCTAAGCATTTCTTCAAATGAATCAAGAGAAACCGGACGAACAATGCTATATAAATGGGAGAACTATATGTAACTGTTGCTACACGCATATTAAGTCCTTTAACATAAATTATACGATTTTAAATGTCGAGGAAAGACTTTACAAGGCACATGAACGTGAGTAGTTTCATCTATGGGGTTGCAAAATAATGTGCCTTATAAAGTACTCGCTGAGCTCGTGAATACATTTCGCATTTGTAATCTTTGTATATAATGTGATCATCCTTTCTATTATTGGAAAACTACAGAAGCTACGACCCTCTTAGTGATACGACCCCCTTCACTGAATGTTAATTCCGTTAATAGTTAACTCGCCTTTCTGATCTACATGATAATCACGAGTATCAATGTCAAAATATTTAAAATCATCGATAAATCCTATCATAAACAACAAAGGCGTATATACCATTAAAAGCAACTTGAATAGAAGCATAGTAGTTTACTTAAATTATCAACCTCTTGCAAGTTCAAGGTTTTCATTTTGTTGATTATGGCTGAAAGAAGTGACGACACTTGACGAAGTAAAATAAACGTAGTGGGGGATTACTCATACTAAGCACTCAATGTCCAATAAGGGCTTGGAGACGGGTTGCGTCGAGGACGACGCAACAAAAAAGTATTGACTTCTAAAGTCATTTGTTTATAAATGTTCATTAGATAGAGGACGCAAAAAAGACGTTTATATGTGAAATAATAATAATAATAATAATAATAATAATAATAATAATAATAATAATAATAATAATACGAATATTAATTCCTACTAAAATGCAAAACAATGGTACTTTTATAAGCTTCACAAGTGATACTTGATAGCGACAAGTCTAACATTAAGTTGACAGTCTTCTTTTTGTTAGGCATTGTTTCGTTGTATTACTTTGGTACATACCCTCGTTATCTATGAAAAAGCTTAAATTAAACAAATTTGAATTTATCCTTTCATTTGATGCCTTTCTTATGGTCCAGTGTTCCTTTATGCTCAACGAGCTTTTTCATTACTCTGTTAAAGTACATAGGGCGATCTTCTCATCTTTTTCGTCTTCTTGTTTTGTTTTTTGTTATTTAAGGTCGTATCAACATCTAGGTCATTAGTGACCACTATTGCATTTAAGAGTATAACGGTGAAATTACGTGATTTGGTGATGTTAGAGGGTGAAAGGACGAAAACAGCTACAGGATGCGCCAGAGAAACTTACTTATTTGAAAAAATTCCCGCGCGGTGAGTTGGGCAGTTAGAGGGGCGAGAGGGGGCGTATCTGGAGGGGGAAGTTCCCCAGTTTTTTTCTCCTTCCAGTCAGTTGCCATCATGCTGTGGACTAGAGAGCAGCGGGCCTTCGCAGTCGAGAGCTTCTTTTCTAACGGTCGCTCACTTGTTGCTACGCAACGTGCCTTCCGCGCTCGCTTTGAAATTCCTCCTCACAGACTCGTTCCTGGCTGTAATTCGATTCTGTCGTGGGTTAACTCATTTCGGGAGTGTGGAAGTGTCGCTAATGGGAATAATTGGTCCTCATTTTTTTTGAAGAAAACGAACGCGCAGTTACCGTGAATGGAGCTCGTTACAGGAACATGATCGAGGAATTTTTTCTTCCAAGACTCGAAGAAATGAACGTTAGGAGCGTGTGGTTTCAGCAAGATGGAGCCACAGCACACACAGCACGAGACACAATGAATTTGTTGCGACAAAATTTCCCGACCGCCTCATCTCTCTCAGAGGCGATCTCCAATGGCCGGCACGCTCTCCATATTTGACTCCATGCGATTTCTTTTTATGGGGTTATTTGAAATCCCTTGTTTATGTCGATCGACCACGGACCATAGCACACCTCAAGAACAACATTCGCGACGTCATTGCCAACATACCGATTGATATGCTGCAAAGAGTGGATACGAATTTCAAAAATCGACTTCATCATTGTATGCGCAATGGAGGTCGCCATTTATCCGATGTCATTTTCAAGACTGCATGAAAAAAATTGGGATATTGTATTCTCAAATAAAAAAAATTAAAACAATAACTGAAGTACTTTTGTTTTTATTGACCTTTCAAATAAGTAAGTTTCTCTGGCGCACCCTGTACAACCATGCCCGAGGCGAGACTCAAACCCGCCGGTCCGAGATCGCTGCGGTACTACTGCCTTAACGATCTCGGCCGCCGGGAGCGACTCATCTGCTTTATTACTTGCGATTTATCGTATTATTTTGTAGGGAGGGCTTCCGCCTTATTCCGTCGTTGGATTTGCAAGTCGATCTTACCGCGACTTCCGCAACTCGACCGCACTCGGGGCTTTCTCCACCACCTCCTTGACGACTTCTTCTGGTCCTTCCTCGAACTCCCCTACCTCCTCCGTAGGGTCGTCGAACCTCCCGGCCACCTGTAATTACAGTTTTACTTTCTTGTACACTTACACATAAATGGATTTGGTACAGAAAAGTTACGAAACGTAGTAGAAAATTGAGGTTTTAACAGAAGTACAACATTAATTGCGTCCTTGAACAATACTATTACATAGACTTTTCATAGATTTTTTTTAAAAAGTGGGTTTAATGTGGGTGCAATTTATGCAAAAAGTGGGTGCAATTTATTTTGGAGAAATTCAAATTTGTATTTACTAATGTACAATTTACCCCACTTTTTCTGTTTTTCCTCTCAAGAACATTATTTGTTGTATGTTATTATTTACACAAGTATTTTTGTTCTTGTAACAAATAACACGGTTGAACGAAAAGAGCCCAACCTGATCACCGTATTGGAGCTCAAGCAGACGCCGCCAGTAGTCGAAAAGTCTTTGCGGCCGAAGGGTCTTCGGATCTGTTGCGAGCAGTGCACGTAACTCTTCCTGTAAAATATAGATTCAGCAATAAGTTAGAAATAGTCCCTGGACACGAGGTGTATAGATTACGCTATTTCATTTTGCTAAAACTTTAACTAAAAGCTCTAAAGTTACAAAGTTGTTCCATGAAAATATTTCCTTCATTTATTTTTACGTCTGGTAATTTGTTTAACAACATAAATATAAAAAAAATTCAAAAAGCATAAATGTTTTTTCTGAATTTCTCTTTTCTTCAAAACATTTTTGTTGTGTTCCATAATATTTAATTTTTAGAAACGAGCTTTCCATTTCATAATAATAGCATTAATAAGAATTGTTATTATTATATTAATGGGGATACTTTTTGCATTTGTTTCTTGCTGAATGATTAAATGATTTTAATAATAAAAATGAAAAAAAAACTTCTCCATTTCTTTCAGATGATTCATTACTATCAATGTTGTTTCGTGTTGAAATGGTCTACGTATTTCCATCTCATATTTATTGTTGCAAGCACACATTTAAATATTTTTCGTTTCGCTATCAGATGAGCCATCATAGTACTGCTACCTCAGAGAGATCTTGAATTGAGTTAGTTTTTCACGATACATGTGTAAAATTAAAAAAACAAACAATTGTATAATATTTGGACTAATTCCAAAATTAACTTCATTTCAAAGCAAGATAATTTGTTGCCAGAATTGTGTAAGTAATGCTAGCTGTACTTTGTGTTAAAAAATGGAAAATCATAACATGCCGAAAGCCGGCGCGCAGCGCACAGCGATCCCCGTGAGACACTCGAAAAGGCAACGAGATGGCCCACCTCCAGCCAGACTAAAATCCGAGGGTTGACCAGTGTCACCCCAACCAGTGCACACAATGGAGCGCTTTGTCGGAATGTTACGCGACAAGGCTGTGCCACGTGTGGGGACGGTGTTTTTCTGTGTTCATTGTGTTCTCAGTATAGTGAAAGTGAGTAGAGTGAAGGTCAGCAAATTTCGTCTGTATGTGAGTACCCGTCATATATGACGGTATAATTGTATTTAAACTGTGGATTCTTCTGTGTACACGGCAACCATATCCCATAACCAAAGAAGTATCTACCGTTCATTGAAGTATTAAAGATTGCATTAGCAAACTTGGTACTATTAATAATTCTTACGATGTTAGGTTTGTGTTTCATGAAGGAAATAGTATCGTTATTCGGTACTATGCAAATAACTGATTATATCTCTAATAATCACTCCAATATAATCATTAATGAAATGAAAGTTGCCATTGGATCTTTTATTAATACACACGAGAGAGTAATAATATAAAATATGTGTTTCATAATCTATAATCAGGTTCTGAATGTGAACTTAGTAAAATAAAACATTCCAATCTATTCTAAAAAATCATTTCTCAAAGTAGGAATTTTCGAATCTGGATTTTTCAGCATTGCGAGGTTTAAATGATAGCTGTTTGGAGTTCCATTGATTTCAAAAATCTTCCCAAAGCTACTTTTGAAGAGAAAAAATAGTTTGTTCAATATGTAAACACACAATACATAGCAAATCAGTGCCTCTCCAAAACAAGAAAACAAATTAAATCAACACTATTCAACTCAAAGATGTTTTAACTAATAGTGAAAAGTTGCAAATACATGTGCACTGAAAAACCAAACCAAATAGAAGATATGGAGGTAAACAAATTCCATGTTATTAATTAGAGAACACATTTATTTTATGTATCATCACAAAATGAACTAATGAATGACAATATTTACATTGACAGTAAATTATCTCACAAGGCAATCTAAAAAAAAGAATACATTAGTACACAAGATATGCTACAACCTAAAATTGTTGAATAACTTATTGCAACCATTAAAAATCATATTGATGAAAACCAAAAAATATTTGTATGATCTATGATCAATTTAAGAATTTCTTAAACAAAAACATTGGGACAAATCACTCCTGTCATAATTGCTAAACACCTCTCTAATGATATCACAAACTCTAATGATATCTCCACATGTTGTCACAAATATATTCCTTTGTCAATAAAATATGAATCTAAAATAGGTTTTCAAGACTATAAAGTTAGAAACAAAACAATCAAAAACAAGAAGTTATAAATATGAAAGTATTGAAATTACCTCAATGGCAAAAGTGATAATAAATATAATTCAGTGGAATATCAATGACTTCTATTTAAAATACAAAAGACTGTCAAATTACAATCCTGAAATAATCTTCTTACACTGTAACTTAAAGCAAGTAGTACTAGTAAAAAAAATACTTAAAATGTTTTAATGAAAACAGTCACTCCTCTAGTATACATAGTAGAGGTGTCGCAATATGTGTTTCAGAATGTTTACTTTCAACATAAGTAGACACGAAGACAGACATTCAGGTTCTAACAATTCAAATTCAAGCCCCAAGAATAGTCATTGAGTGTAATATTTACCTTCTTAATAGTTAAACAAATACCGTTCAAGATTTGATCAAACAAGTTCCCAACTTTATTTTAAACCTTTTATTTTACTCGGTGACAGCAATATCTTCAACACTATACGGGGCTAAAAAAGACACTTCGTAGTCTTGTCTTCGTCCGCCTGTCCGCCTGTCTGTCGGTGGGTCAGTCTGTCCGTCTATCTGTCGGTCTCTGTTCGCCTCTCGTTTTCTGTTCCTCTGTATGTCGGTCTCTGTTCGTCTGTGTAAGGAAATGTTTATTAAACCTTCCAAGGACAAGCAAACATTTCCAAAATTACTGGTATTACAAAATGGCACAGTCTTCCCCGCAATAATTAGTTTTCTAATACCTTTAGTTTATGCTGACTATTCGCCTGTCTGTTCGCCTGTCTGTCCGTCGATCAGTCTGTGTGTCCGTCTGTCCGTCTGTCAGTCTGTTTGTCCGTCTGTCTGTCTGTAACTACAGTATTAAATATAAAGATTTTTCACGTATCCTAATACATGACCTAACCTTTTATTCAAAACTAAACCTTAATGAGATCGTATACATTCATAAATGTTAATGAGATTGTGTAAACATTTTAGCTATTTACGCGCAATTTGGCGTAAAATAATACAATTTCAGAACCAAGATTTCCTCAAAGATTCCACAAATATTTCTTTTAAAATTTTTGTAGGGAAAAATCTAAATGCACTGAAAGAGTGGGGTAAACTTCATTTCGATGTATTCTTTTGATTTGTCAAAAATGTGTTTTATATATCTCTCATGTCCTTTACTCATTTACTCTGTTATTTACTTTAAGGGTATTTTTTATACATTATTGTATTAGTCCGAAGAAGTACTTTGAAAAAAAATTGAAAAAAATGTATTGTAGGCGCCGATTGGAGGCAGATGGGAAGAGGACGGGGCAATACCGAAATATCGGCATAAACTAAAGATATTAGAAAACTAATTATTGCGGGGAAGACTGTGCCATTTTGTAATACCAGTAATTTTGGAAATGTTTGCTTGCGCTTGAAAGATTTAAGAAACATTTTCTTACACTTTTTATATTCAGATCTGTATGCTGATGGGAGAATTTACGGCATTTTGAACTACAAATTCTCCTGTTGCGATAGGATATGATTAATTAAACATAATTACCATTTCAAACCAAACTGTTGACTCTTTGACCTAACCTTTAACCCACAAATCAAAGATAATATATTTTAAAACAGTTTCTCTCATGTCGAAAATAGCATATGTTGTTTCTCCTCAATCATTCGTCCGTGAAGGAATCAATAGAAAAATTGTACAGAAAAAGGGCTTATGAACTTGGTTAACCTACCAAACGCGCCATAGTGGATCTCAAAGCGATTGTAGTGTCTCTACCAGTGTATCTCATCATTAGGTGTTTTCAATGCATGTTAAACCAAACGAGATCACAATAGATCTTGTATTCATCATGATAATATCTTCCATCTACCACATCATTTATGAGGTTCTTTTGTTGAGCGATTTGAAGTGGTAGTATAACGACAATTTTTTAACAAATATTGAAGAGCCATCGTTTCATTATTGTGTAATTATGAGAGTTACCAAATTGAAAATAGTGCACGTATTCTCCAGGATCTATAATGTAATAAAATATTCATGAGTCAGTTTTTGATTTTTTGGAATTTGTATTTTTCTCAGAGGGACTTGTACGTTAGTTAAAAATCAATAATGACGTGTAACGTCTTTTATGGTGCATACCATTGCTACATGTCCAAGAATTTACAATGTAGTCACCCTTTTTTCCGCGTACCTCTGTGAAGTCTGATAATCTTTTACACCTTCGACTTCCACATCTGGAGGGTCTTGCCTGCGGAGTTTGACAATTATTAATACGAAGTTGGTGCAGGAATATACAAGGTGTTAAGTAATGTGTGGGAAACTTGTGGGGGTTTCTTGAAGGACACAGAAAGAAAGCCAAAGAGTTCTTATTAGTAAACGGTGTGCTTCCCGTAGTTTCCCAATTACGGGCGCTTTTTTGTTATTGCATGTTTGCCCACTACATACTCGCTTCTATTTGTTTTGTAATGGAAACACCTATGAGGGATGGATGGGAGTCTTAAAAATAGCAAAATTAATTCATATAAGCATAAGGTCTATTTTTCATGATTTATAAATTACAAGTTTTTTTGTTTCTAAAACAAATGTTCAAAATGATTGTCATTAGCTGTAACACAAACTAGTATCCTCTGCAACAAAGATTGTCTTACTCTCTTTTTCATATTTCAATGATTGCTAATATCTACTGAAATCCTTTTTCAACACGCTGGCGAAGAATATCAATGATCGCATCAGAACTTGAGTACATAGGGTTCTTTAGAAGTCCCCATAAGTAAAATTTCTGTGGGTTGGGGTCAAGAGATCGGAAAGGCATGATGTTGCTACGCCACGACCTATACATTTATTTCAGAAATACTGGTTTACATTTTTTTTTGGCTCTTGTTTGGTGAGAAAAATGAGGTAGAGCTCCATCGTGCATGAACCACATGTTATGAATTAAGTGAAGTGGGACCGCTTCCAGCAAAGCATTTAAATCTTCCATAAAAAGTTGTCTGTATGATGCACCAGACAGTATTACGTTGAAAATGAAAAGTCCAATGACTCTGTATCCAATTACTTCAACTCGTACCATAAAACTGAACTGTTGTTGCTGTCTTGTTTTCAAAGCCGCCCAGGGATTTACGCTCACCCATATGTGAATGTTGTGAAAATTCTGCACTCCGTTCCTGGTAAACTTTGCTTCATCAGTGAATAGATATTAAACAGGAAGGTTTGGTCCTGAGAATAAATCTGCAGAAACCAAGGACGACACGTTTTGTTGGGGGAAAAACAATTTTACTAACTTATTACTTGCTCTCCTTGAAGATAGGACAGATAAAAAAGTTTTCCAAATTGTCGCATGATTCATTGTCAGTTGCCTTTGGTAGTACTACCAAAGTAGTAGCCAACGCCTTTGTTAGTACTACCATTATTTTCCTCAATATAATGAAGTACTCGTTCTTCCAAATTGCATATTAAGGTACTGATTGGCCTTCCACAATTTCATGACTTTTCCTCAAAAGAGCTCATCTCTATAATACCATGTATTTTCTGGAAAGTCTCTTTGTTTGGCAAATTTCTCTTAGGACATTTTCTGCATACAAACGTCTTCCTTAATAGGCATTGCAATTTGCAAGTTGTATGTCATCCATATGCTGATTAGAATACAGATTGTCAAACAAATTGAATTAACAGTAAACAGTCAATACGTTCAATAACGAATAAAGTAAGGTTCCACTACAGCGTGTGTAATTGCAAGAGATTGTAAGGAATTGCAAGAGATTTTGTTTTCTATTCACCGTAATGGTATTGAACATATATGAAAGCTTTGAATTGACAATTTACAATATAACCAACAATTTGAAAGGAAAACTATTTGCATAATTTATGTAGAGCTTTGAAAACAAAAGAATACATTGGAAGAAAGTTTGTTGTAGGCATGTATGCAATAACCAAGAAGTGTGTGTAATATGTAAGTTATGGGAGGTGTACCATATGGTAATTGGAACTTTTTCCATCTTTTTGCATCCTCTATGAATCCCCCAGAGGGGTACCTCACATATTACTTAACATTCTGTATTGCCACAATATCGTATATTTAACATTTATCATGCAATAAAATAGTTTTATTACAAATTATGTATTTATTATAAGTTTTATTTTTCCAATTGTGTTTCGTGTGTTTTATTGAAATTTTCTTCCGTTTTTTCTTCCTACTTTCTATTTTTTATACAAATTAATGGAAGTGCCCACTACAATGGTAATATTTCTTGCTTTTAGGTTTTGTTTTGTTTTCTCATTTTACACATTGTTTTCAGTTTCAAAGTAAGAATGAACTAGTCAAGTTGTACATGCAATACTGTTCGTGTTTTTACTCGTGAATAGAAAACGGTAAATTTGTCAGAACACTTAAATATACAAACAAAATCCATACAAAAATCAATCTCTGCTTTTATTCAATATTCAATTTTAAATCGAAGCCGTTTTACTACATTGTGAAAGTTATCGGGATCTCATTTTGTTTACTGATTGTGAATGCACACAATACATATTAAAAAGTATTGGAACAAATACAATGCAGCGAAATTCATCTATCGCGTTTAGTTTTTGTAAAAAATTCCATTCCGCCGGAGATATCTACTATATTATGTATAGTTTACAGTAAAAGGGTTTATCGTATGTAAGCATATTGTAGAGACCCGTGATTTAAATGAACTTCACAGGAAGTGACCCACGTGATTTAAATGAACTTCACAGGAAGAAATAATTAATTAAGATTTCAATATTGACGGGAAAATTATTAATTTACAATAAATGGCAAAAATGTGAGAATGCTACCTTAAGGTTTTAATATTTAAATAACTAACTTCACCTTTGTTTCTTAAGATTTATCTAGTGTTTTTGTTTTATTTAGTTTGGTTTGTGTCAACCATTCATTACCAAAATTCAAGAGTATTACGACCCGGAAGGATGGCGCCAAATCACAATTCTTTAATTATTCATTGCAAGTGTACATAATTATATATGACGTAAAACATGAATAAAAGTATTTAAAAGAAAAGAAATAAAAACATATATGCACTAAAGATCTTTGAAATAAGTATGCATTTATCCAGTAAAAACATGGAATGGAAAATCTGTCTCTAAATACATTTAAAAGGTAGCATTAGAACCACGTTTGAACGCAATTCCTACTACAATCCCTTAGGTGTTGTACATAAATTACCTAACGCTGAAATGGGGGTGAGGGTTTGAGGCAGTGTTACATGGTGGTAGGGGGGTAATGGCTTAGTGTTACGAAATGCTGTTATTTTTTTAACCTTTCAATATTTGCTGAAAGAATTTCTTTTAATAAGTCACACACTAAAACATTAAAATATTAACAAATTAAATTAAAAATGTAACAAATTTAAAAGTGAGAATGTTTAAATTGTTAAAATAATTGGAAATATTTTTTCACCAAAAATTGAAAACTTAGATTGCGAAGAAAATATTCAAAACTGATCTATGCGTCATTCACGACGGCGTGTCTCGTTGTGGGAAGTTCACTGGCCTCCCTTTCCCCTGTTCAAAATTGTCTCCAATCTTGTTATTAGTTGCCGACCGCATTACCAACTAATTCTGAATTAAATAGTCATAACTATATAACACAAATACAATTAATACAACTTATAATTTATTTTTACTTACTATGAATAAGTAGGTAATGTGAATGTACACAAATTATGTGAATGTACACAAATATTATTTCTTTTGCAGTTTGCAGCATTGTGGGACATTTACTTTTTAAAGAGTTCCGTCTACCTTTCATTCAGTATGATTTATCATTTTTATGCAGTCAGTGAAACTATAATAGTGCAGTTTCTTCAATAATTGTTTGGGATTTGTCACGGGAGTAATCTATGGTCTGCGTAGACTTTGGATAATCTTTCATATAAAAGACAACCAGAACAATAACAATAATTAGTTGCAAAGGTATATGAGAGACTATAAGCAGAAACAGTAATAGAATAGCAGAAAATAATTTGTTAAAGGAATGTGGCGAGAAATCCTAAAACAGATTTGTAATACGGAATATAATTGAGAGAAAACAAGACTCTTCTGTGCAATTATAATAATGTGGTCAGGTACAGTACACTGAATGACGGGTGATAGCACGGGCGATGGCACACGTTTCTAAACCAAGGCAATACCGGACCTTTGTAACCAACCGAGTTTGCAGGTTATCAGACAAATAACGCTAGTGACTATGATGCCCAAATTTTACTTTACCATCTTATTGAGTTAATATTTTCTTCAAAGCCTCCTGTGACTTACAAACCCGATTTAAACGATTCCTTCTGACGATCGATTCCTGAGTTCAGCGATCGTGCGCATGCGCAAAGACAGTTTTGGGGTTCCAGAAGCCACACCGCGCATGCGCGAGTTCGCTAACACTCCGTTCGTCAAATCGGGAGAGCTGGTTTAGGGCAACAACTGATGTCATTGCAGTGCCTCTGACTGGGAGCTCCTATGTTCGAATCTCGCCGGTAGCAGGATTTTCGACACTAGCTAGATAACTAGGTCGAGTGCTGTCACTATCTGGAAAAAAAATTCTACCAGCTGCTCAGATCGGTTGTTTTCGTTGTTTCACCAATCAATACCAGGCGAATGCTGGAGCAGTACCCTAATAAACGGGCCATGGATGCGCAAACTTTCCTTCCCATTCCTTGTCGTATGCTGCCCCTTACTTACATACTCTTACACTTACGTGCACTACATTACACTAAACATTCCGGAAGACCGGTTAGGAGCTCAGAGTTGGTCCAGGCTGGGACGGTGACCCATTGGTGGGAGATACCTGGTTGTAGGAAACTCTTCTAGCCAACGGTAGTTCGGTGTCGGATTTCACCATCCAGTCGGAGATGATTACCGCCATCTCAAGGAATAACACATGCACTACACTTACAAGACTAATGAACTTCGCAGTTGACCCGCCCGGAATCACTAATCCACAACACCATACCAAACCGTTCGTCAAAACGAATCGTATAAATTGGATCAGAGAGTAACTTCAACATCGTTAAGTTGGTTGTTGTAAAAGTGGTTGGTTGTTAGTGATTCCGGGCGCGTCAACAAATGGGGACATGTTTTATCCGCGAGAGGTGGTTGTGATCTTCCTCTGTTGGATGGCGAGTTCCGGCGACGACTTACCGTCGGATAGCGGGGTTTCCCCCAACGAAGTATCTCCCACCAGCGGGGCAGCGCCCCAGCCGGGACAAGCTCTAAGCTCCCGACTGATCTCCCGGCATGTGTAGTAGTGTAGTGCATGTTAGTGTAAGTTGTGTAAGGGGGAGGATGGGACAAGGAAGGGAAAGGCAAGATCGCGCGTGGCCCGTGGTCATTTGTTAGTGTACCATTCCACCATTCTCCTGGAGATGATTGGAGAAACCACGATAAGCTACTGATCAGACTAGGCGTCCTCTATACGTCTCCTCCAGACAGGGACTGAATTCGACCAAGCTGGCAAGCTAGTGTTGAAAACCTTGCTACTGCCGGGACTCGAATCTAGGGCCTCCCGGTCAGAGGCACGGCAATTGATGCACTGAGCCACCTCTCCCGGTGTGAAGTAGTAGAAAATATTGCATATACGCTATGGATATATGAAAATAAGAGTAAATACGTCTTCGGGCGACTCCGGTTCCGTTCCTTCGTCCGCTCCTTCGTCCTGGCCGTCCTCGCGCGCGCGCGCCGCCCCCACCGTGCGGATGGGAATGAGGTCGTAGGTGGTGTCCACCTCCATGTCGTCGCCTCCCTCCTGCTCCCCGCCCTCCTCGCCCCCGGCGGGAGCCCCAGTGGCAGCCTCCGCCACGGCCTCCTCCACCACTTCCTTCGCTGCCTCCTCCTCCTCTTTCCCCGCGCCCTCCTTCTTTTCTTGGTCCTCCCCCTTTGCCTCCTCGCCGCCCTCCTTTCCCTCCTCCTTGGCTGCTTCGCCTTCCGCGGCTCCTCCTTCTTTGGCCGCCTCCTTCTCTTTGTCGTCGCCCGCCTTGGGGGCCTTGTCTGCCTCGTCGGCCTCGCCTTCATCGTCAGACGCAGGTTTCTCCTTGCCTGTGGATTTGGACGCTCGTTTCGATTCCGATTTTTTGCGTTTGGTCTTCACGTCGGGCGCCTTTTGGCCCTCGTCCGTCCCCACTGAAGTGATCTCAGAGACCACCGCTTTCACCTCCTTGTTGTCATCGGCCATGACGGTCACGTGTGGAGCTAGTCATCTCACGAGTATCTCACTCGTTTAAGTCATTCCTGGCCACTTAGTTACTTCGTCCCTAGCTGTGAAAATGAGATCGCAGTTTCCGAAGCCCGGACGGTTCCGTTGTCCGCATGACATTTCATCTCTTCCGTTCAAGTAACACGTTTAACAGTTTGTAGCTTACCGTGGGGGAAGATGTACTGTTTTTTTGTGAGGGTGTTGCATTAAGCTTTCAAATTTTCCCGAACATTTGTTTCTTTTTTTCGTTGGTGGCATAGTGCAGAGGGCGATGAAGAGCCATAAGGCTCCATAGCTGCTGCCCACCGCATTTCTTCGGGAATTGACGCGACTCAAAGTCGCGGCAAAGCACTGCATGGCGACGCGACTGTTGACTAGTGACGCTTCGCATTGTTGGTGTTATTAATTTCACAATAATACTACAATCAATATGATGATATATTTCAGAAAAAAATAAATGTTTATGTTCGTGAAGCCAATAAAATACTGAATTTAAATTACATGAATGTCAGCTACGCATATTTTAAATTAATATTTAGTTGATACGTTTCAAGAGGAAATTTTCTACGAAATAACTACCTCTTAGAAGTGTTCAGTCTAAAATAAACTAATTAATTATTGATTTATGAAACATGAATTTTATGAATTTTTTGGGATATTGGAAGAGGTTGAGTAATATATTCACCACTGAACACTCAAAACGTGAAATAGGTTTCGTTTAAGAATTATTAAATTGTTTAATTTTACGTTATTTATTACATAAACAGCTCACAAAAATATGTCAAACCTAATATTTATACTTTTGGAAGGGTGTTTTTAAGCATTATTGTCCGCTTTCTTAAAACGAAAACCAAAAAAAGTGGAAAGTGATACACTCTGTACTAAAAGTTCTGTATATTGATGTATCCAAAGCATTCGAGACAAGATACTCGAGGAGGCTCTTTTTGAGGATCACCGAGAGACAGGTTATTAGTTTACGTAGATGTTCCCAAAACAAAGTTTCTATATTTGCGCAATTAGTTAGAACGTGCGCATGTTAGCATTGTTGCGTAAACTGCCATTTAAGGGTAAATAAGGGTTAATAGTCAACTTTCAGTAGTATTTAGTTTCAAGAACACTTCTCACCTATTTGAAAATATGACTTTCCTGGACACGAATCGCAGAAAAAAAGGTTGAATGCCTCGCTAAACAGTTTACTACAGTTTTAAAACTTCCGTAAAACTAATTACCCCAGAAGAAGATATAAAGAAGCAGTTTGAAGTGCCTCGAAAGTTATTGCTTCCTATAATTGTTTAAAAATAAGCAAGAGGTAAAAGAAGCAATTAATAACACACACATCCAAAAAAAGTCCTAGATTTTATACCAAAACTAAGAAAGTTTTTGCAGAAAACCCCAAAGAAAGGATTCGCTTTCATAACTTCAAAATTTAACGAAACAAGCTCACTAATCAATTTTCAATTAACTTGCTGAAAAAGTCAGTACAGTCTTAAGAAAAAATGTAATATTTATACAGAGTAATTGTTATTATTTTTGTGCTTGATATTTGATATCATTTTCTAAATGTTTGAAAATGAACAGATTATAAATATTCAGAAATGAAAAAAAATATAGTTTCAAAATAAGTTTTACGTGAGTTATTATCGATCATACAAATAATAATTTACATATCACAGTTCAAAGTAACATTGATCTACTAGTGTAATGGTTAGTAGGATGTAAACATTTTGCAATAATTTTCGTAATTGTCCAATACACTCAGTAGTGTTTTAACGGCGAGTGATTCCACTTATCTTCTTTATTCCGTTACTTCACGGGGTAAAAGGTTTAGGTCATCCTTCCAATGCCTTCTACAACCATTCGTGTTTACAAACTGCCCCACTTGACGCATTGTCGGCAACCGGCTCTCTCGGCAGTTGTTTCAGCGGCTCGCGAAGGAATCATCGCGTGCGCTGCGTGGGCGGTTTCGAATCGACACGCCCCTCGAGCGTGTGTTCGATGCGGTCTGTGCGTCTCCGGTTGGTGAGCGTGCTTTTGTGCGTGGCGATCTCCGCAGCGGCCCACGTGTCCGAGAGACGCGGTCGTTCGGCCCCAGGGCTCACCGACTACAGTGATGTGTTCGACGTCGGCACTGTGGCTGAAGATAGGCCGTCAACCGATTCCTCCAAAGGCTCTCTCTCTACGGAGCGGAGGACTGATGAACGCCAGTCGACCCTTCAGACGACGACGGGGAAGACTGTGAATTTCAAAGAGTACGTGTATTTTGAGACGTAGTTTGTGGTGATGTGTTCATAAGGGCGCGACGAGAGGAGATTCGAACGACTGTGTTAGCAAAGGGACGCACATCTTAGCATTAGAAGTTACACGATGTTTCATACCACAACAAACGCATCTCGACAGGTGTAACTCTAAGGAGAATTGCTGTTGCGCTTGCCAATTGACTCAATTGGAAACGTATAGAGGTGCAGTCACACATATTTAATCGGCGAAAGATTAACTTTTACAGTGCAAAGTTTAAGATTATTTTTTTAAGTACTAAATCAATATTTTTTCTTTATGAATCTGTAGATGTAAACAATGAGCGTAAGATCAGTACTATATCAACGTATATTGGTTCTACCCAGGCTTTACATTTCAATAGGTGGGAGAAAAGTTTCTGGTTTTGAACTTATAATCAATTGTTTTCGAATTGAGAATTTCAAACTGATAATGTTCTTCCTCTTACCGAATTAATGAGTTGTGTATTCGAGATGTGAGGATCCAAACTGATACAAATTATCGCAACAGGTTTGTTTTCGACATTTGGATTGCGCTTGTGCAGAAATTCAACCACATATATAAGTCTTTGAGGTTATGACACTGATGTAACGAGGTACTGAGGTTTTGACGTATATGGCACCCAAAGATTGCAGCTTTCTAAAACATGGTTCCTGTGTACGCGTGCTTGCTTGGCTGAATTTCGAAGTTGTTTGTATAACTTTGGTCATAATGGCACTTCAACATACTCCTAGCAATTCTCCTTGATCGATACTTCAATACGCAGTTGTTGCATATCTTAAACTTCCAAACATCTGGAGAATATGTCTTGCTAGAAGTAAGTCGACGGTAGCTTAGCATTTTAAACACCTTCAGCACTTATATTACGTAAAAATTAACAAATTATCAAACCGATTGAAACAGAACGTAAACATGTAAACTAGTCTTGTACTATTCTGAACTCATAGAAATAATTTAAGTTGTCATTGAAATAACAACAAACATCATATAAGCTATCGCATGCATTCCGTTGATACATTTTCCCGATGCACTTGGCCAACTGCTAATATAATCCCCAATAAAAGGCCCAACATCTAAATCAATAATCATTTATAATTTTTATTAATATTTAGTCTGGTCTATATGAATTGAAGCTTAACAGTGATTATGAGAAAGGCAAATTTGCATATTAGTTTTCGAGTTACCTTGTTGGAATTTATTTATTTTAGCAAACGCCGTATGACAGAATAATGTTTTCTTAGGATGGCTCAGTAATCTGACACATTCGTGCGTGGATTGTGTTTTGTGGTGTGGGTGCTGGCTGGTGTGTTTTCAAAATATTAGCGCCAATGCAGGAGAAAAGTGTAAATTGCTTTACAGCAAAATGAAGCTTGGGGCGTGCTAACGTTCAATTTTGAGGAATTTACAGAAATAAAAATTAGTTAAACGTCAAACCACGATTTTAAGATAATAGCTAGATGTGATATAATTTAACGGTCCCCTTTCTTAGAGTTGAATTTATTATTCCATCAAATGTGTAACATCTAATATAACGCAAGATTGATATTTAATTCCATGTATTGTATGTATTGTGTTGTTCAAAGCTAATATACATTTAAGTAAAGAAATGGATAGCACACAATTTTCGAAGTATTGAATTTCATGTTTACTAAATAGTTTATCGACTAAACACACAAGGCAATTAAGTTTCAAAATTTTACATTGATAACATATTGATATTAGAAACTGTTATCAAATTTTGTAAATAAAGTATGAACGTTCGTTAAATGAAAATGAACATCCATATTCTTCGAAGCTATACTTTATTCTTACAATTTTAAATATTGGAAATAAAACCTAGTTGTTTAGAATATTAACAAGGTCGGGAACCGAATCCGTGTTTCCTGCTTCACAGTGAGTACAGAATTGAATATAGAAAATAAACATTTTTTGTGGAGATAAATTATAATATACACAGAAGCATAAACAGATGCATAAAGAGCACATTTCGACCTCTTGATCGTTTTTATTTCTTTAATTTTATATATTTAACAGTATAAACCCAAATATACAAGGAAAGTACGTTTTGTATTTTCAAAGTCGTATTTCCAAAGTTTCAAAGGCGGGAGCTCTTGCTTTAAGGCGTAAATCGAGGCTGATCTCTGCAGAGTGGTCGCCAACTTGGAACTGCGGTAGCGAAGTTTGTCAATTTTGCCTTAAAAAATTTGAGCATATTAATGTCCTAAAAATGTAAAATTTCGATAATCAAGGTTGCTTATGAGTTAACTTTTCTCTTTTATGTAAAAAAAGTACATTGTACTTATTCAGAAAAACCTTCTAACCGACAATTACTTTCTATCTTCCATAAAACATTTTCATTGTGTCTATGAGTAATATCTTTCGGTTTTCCGCAGCGTTAGCAGATTGCTCAAGCACTTCGTCTTCAATGCCAATCCCGAAGTGGACATTTCCTATGAGAAGGTGGAGATTCCGGCGCACAAAGAAGGTGGGTCGTCGATGGAGTTACGTCCCATTCGTTGATAATAGAAAGCAACATTGGCTTTTCTGCACGTACCGTATGTTGCGGGGCACCTGGTCCCCTTCTCGCAGTTCTCAATGCACAGACTCCAGAACCCAAACTAATGATGTAGATATATGGAAGTTGTTACAAGAAAATTAGCAACGATTTTTCCTCATAAATTAACAAGGATGACATTAAGAGCATTTTTTACTATATTGCAAAAATAAACAAGTATTTTAAAGTTCTTGTAATTACTTCTGAAAATTGCAATTTTTGTAATTATAGATTTTTTAGACTTTGGGAATTATAAATGGCATTTTGATAGTTTCCAATTTTGGAGTTAAAACATTGGCGAGATTTACTCAAATCTCGTAATTTTATTTAACTTATTTATTTACTCGAAAGGCAATCTTCCCACAATCGTCTGCCTTGGATGTTGCATTTGAAGTAAATAACAGATGAAGAGTCATAAAAAGTACTTACGATTAATCGAGAATTTGTGTTTAAAATAGATCTGTGAGGTAGACCTTGTCTTATGTTGTGACATTTTTTCAACAGTATCCAAATATTCTATCCCTTAGCCCGTTTTATATTGCTTTAGCGTTCTCAAAAAGAATACCGCATGTGTAGGCTATACTAAATGTTTCATTTTTTGGCCCTTCACCAATCATTAACTTCAACGCTCCCGTTGATGTTCTTTATCGATTCCGACTGAGTTTAGCTCAGAGCCATCATTGACTGTAGCGATGCAAACCGGGCTGTCCCAGGGTTTGAGTCTCGACACTAGTAACATTGCTGAGTCGAATTCAGCCGCTGTCGGGAGGAGAATTTTCGCGGCCGGCTGCTCTGATCAGTTGGATCTGCTGGGAGCAGTTCTAAGTAAATGTCGGAGCAGTACCCTGACAAACAGATCGTGGGCCGCGCAGAATCTTCCCTTCCCTCTTCTTGTACCATCCTCACCCCTTTCGCACACATGTCGGGAGACCAAACGAGAATTAAGTGTTATTCCGGCTTATGGAGTTTCGTGGAAGGCGTCGGATCTCACCATCTAGTTGGGAGGAATCACGTCACCTCCGGAAATAAAACATCCCCTCCACTAACGGGACCAATGATTGTAGAAGTTGACATCGTCAACGGTGAAGAATTATTTATATTGACTACTGGAGGTTTACGGAGCAAAATTGGCTTAGGGCTTAGCGCATTCGGCAGGAGCGACAATCGCCATGCCGGCCGGCAAGACCGGCGTTTTCGTGGATTCCCTCGGTCATCCTGGCGCATGCTGGGATTGTTCTATTGAAAGGCCACGACCCCAAAACCGACGTCGCTAGCCAAATTTGTTAACTACTTAAAGTCACGAAGGTTAAGCGATTTCGGCATATTGCGGATTCCTGGTTGGGTGACCGACTAGGGATCTAACGGCGCCGAAGCAAATTGCCCTTTATGGGATAAAAATAATTGGAAAATACAAAAAAACAAAAAAAACTGGGAGTTTTGTGTTTCCAGATCAAAGCCACAAACCGGACGAGGCGGCCGCGACATCGTCCACCCCGAGCGACGAGACGTCGTGGGAGGCGTCGGGGCCGTGGGCGGACGACGGCAGCGCCGCCCGCTCCGCCCCG
>BOPP01000141.1:1105293-1115847 GCA_017312745.1 Gryllus bimaculatus
GAATTACATTGGGCTGAATTACATTGGGCTGAATTACATTGGGTTGAATTAGATTGATTTGTATTGAATTGGAATATATTTTTTGAATTGTAATAAGTCAGATTGAATTGAATTGAACGGCCGCGCAGGACGACGACGCCGTGCAGGACGACGCCAGCGCGGCGCAGCACGTGCGTCGGCGACTCGGCGCAGCTTCAGCCGCTGCACGAGCAGCAGTCGGCGCGCACGTCGGCCCCGGCGCTGGAGGGCGCCCCGCTGCAGCCGCCCGCCCGCACGTGGAGCGCGCACGACGCCCTCACCCACGCGGCCGCGCCCACGCCCACGCCCACGCGCCGGCAGGAGGTGAGGCGCCTGCGCCTGCGACTCGCTCTCCTTCAATAACTGGCGTCGGAATGACAACCAGACGGTTATTAAGAATAGGGAGAGGATTTGTATGCCTTCAAAATGTGCTTTTAAAAATATGTACTTAAAACCTAAAATTCTGAAATAAGCTCTTTAATACGCAATTAAATTGAATAATAATTCATTTCCTGTGTGACCTTTTCTTGACAAAATCAAGGAAAAGCACGCTTGAAATGAAAAGATATAATATGAAAATCATAATGGCCACGATGTTGAAATTAATGCAACTACAGAAATACGTTTTGTGGAGCCAATCGTAATGTGAATAAGGCAAAAACAATATCCAAGAATGTCATGGAAGAACGTAATAGAAATGTACATGTTGACTTGATTCTCATTTTACTAAAATATTATTTACTTTTAAATAAGAGTTAAATCCTTTAAATTTAAATGAATTTTCATTAACATGAAATGAATTTTCATTAAAATGAATTTTTTTTTATTTTTCGCCTTCATAGAGTTGGCATTATGAGTTCTGTACTGCATGGGGGAATGCGATACTATTACTGCCAACTCAACCACTTACCTAAAATAGCTTCTCGAAGGACCAGTATGTTTTGATAATGAACATACACACCTCATTTCTGAAATATATACATAATATTCCAGGAAAATTGCCATCATTTGGGGTAATTAAAAGGCATTACTTGAAATAGTATATATAATTGAACTGAATGATTGTTACATAGAATTATTTAGTTAAGCAAACTTTCTTGTAATGACTTGAGTGTATTAAGAAAACACTATGAGTGTAATAGTATATCAAATTATATTCTAAATGAATGACAATTAAATTGGCGTTGCCACAGGAAAAGATACAGCACGACACATTGAGAGCAATGGGTAGCATTCAAGCTGAAACAGAAAATAATTATACTCAACATGTAGTGAATACGCCAGACTGGATCATAGGCGTGCACAGAACACTCTGTGACGTCGGGAGGTGACCGGGCTCGTCACTTGTGGCGTCACCACAAGGTCATGGTAAGGCTTTGCGTTGCCAGGCCCGCGCCCTGCGACGAGATGGCAGGTGGCTGATCAGAAGACACACGCGTGCAGTCTAGAAGTAGACACTTAACGTGATATTGACGCATCAGCGTACGCACTCATTGTCAAGTGAAAGCGACTATAAGACGTTGGACAGTACTTTACAACGGACTGCCAGTAACTCGTATAAAGGCTCCCATAGCCTGACGCGGAATATCCGCTGCCTACGCTGAATGGCCGCAGTGGAAATTTCGCGTCACGCGTTGCCTCAAGAGCACGTTCAGACCTGCGCGGCAGCGGATTGGCAGCGTTTTATTACCTGCGGATTTTGGAACGTAGTCGGACGCTTTTCCACTGCTGCCGCTCCAGTTTCGTGGAAGTCCGTCCGCCTTCGGGAGTCTTGGCTCTCCGAGTTCTTTTGCCTTTGTTATTGGGATGAGGGAAACCGTCACCAAACGCTGAGTCATAATTGGTGGAGTCTCCGGAGTGAACGGTCCCGCGGTTTCCGCCGCCGCGTCTATCGCGGAGCGTTCCGCGCCGCGCCCGCTGCGGATCTCCCGCGCCGCCCTGTGAGAGCCTTAACTCCGCCTTGACGGCTCGTAGTGTTTCGAAAGGGACACCGCGTGTTTATTCCCGGCGCTTCATCATTATTCCTTCCTCGTAGGAGATCCTCTACTGCAGGAGACGACGCGAGATCAAACGCCGTTTTGCCCTTCCATTCTCCGCACCAAACTTTAAGGTCTTTCCTGGCCCCTGCCGCTAGGAGCGTGCGCACGGCGTTCTCATTGCCGAAATGCGCTGCGTAGTGCAGAGGAGATTCTCCTTCCATGTTCCTCGCGTCGACGTCGCCTCCCGCACCCACAAGCAGACCCACACACAGCCCGCAGCGACCCTCCGACACGTCCCAATGCAGCGCGGAATTGCCACAGTCGTTGACGACGTTCACATTGGCACCTCGTTGTAGAAGAAGTGACACCGCGTCCACGTCGCCCAAACAAACCGCACGAAGTAGAGGATTGGAACCATTACCGTCAAAGTAATCGACGTCAGCACCGGAGTCTATGAGACGTCGCACGGCACTGAGTCTTCCGTCTTCTACCGCCTCACACAACTTCTCTCCTAGCGGGGTGGGGGAGGTTCGTGCCTTCTCGATCCTCAACATCGCCGCCTTCACTCGGGATATCAGCTGCTGCCTCTCGTGACTTTCCTCGCCCTGGCGGCCGGCGCTTGAAGTAGGGGTGGGGGCGGGGAAACGCTCTGAAGGCGGGGACCCCTTTCCTCCACCCGCGGCTGCCCCTCCCGCCACCGGTCCTTCGCACGCGCTGGAGGAGGAGACGGCGGTGGCAAGGGTCGCACATGTCGTTCGGGGCTGCTCCAGTTGGCTCAACAGAACATCAACGCGGGGCAAGAACGTTTGAATCGCTCTCTGCAGAGAGGCCTCGACCGCCTCCACGCGACCTTGCAGACGCTGCAAACCGCCTTCCCCTGCAGATCCCTCCGAAACCGCCGTTCTCCCTTCCACGGCAGCGATTCTCTCCTGGGTCTCTTGGAGTCGCTCCTGCAGCGCGCGGATGGCGTCGTCCTTCTCCTGCAGCTTCCGCTCCACCTCTCGCAACGCCGTCGCCGCCCTCTCCTCCTGCAGCCTCAGGACTTCCGTCCTTCTCTCCTCCGCGGCCGTCACTCTCTCCTGGGTCTCTTCCAGTCGCTCCTGCAGCGCGCGAATGGCGTCGTCCTTCTCCTGCAGCTTCCGCTCCACCTCTCGCAGCGCCGTCGCCGCCCTCCGCTCCTGCAGGTTCAGGGCTTCCTTCGTCCTGCGCTCCGCCTCCTCCTGCAGGCGCAGGGCCTCCTGGGCCTGGCGCGCGTCCTCTTGTTTCTGCAGGCACAGGGCCTCCTGCAGCTGCGCCAGCCCCTGCGCCACCAGCTGGAAGGCGGCGCCGACGGCGTTCGCGCCATCTCGCGTGCCGTTCTCACGAGCTCCTCTGCGACTCGCCATCTCTCTCTTTAGCCTTCTGAAATTCAGGAAATGAAGCCGGAATCAAAACACGTGCTATCACTCGAAAACATGAATACGAAGGAAGCAATTTTTTTTAAAGGACGTCGTGACAAATTCAAATGTCGAAGTTCATTCAGTAAATTTAATGACGAAGTTATTTACTATTGCGTGAATGAGAAGTAGGCGAATCTGTCGACCACTTTGAATCTCAGAGAGCTGATTGTTTACGGCATTTTGTGTCATTTTCAGTCTTAACAAAAGCGAAATGTTGGTATCCCACACGCCTAATTGAACATTGGAAAAGAAGGTAAACAGTAAAAGAATAATAACAGAGCATTTAGCACAAACCATAAAAAAATTGAAGAAAACTTTTGGAGTCGTTTTTAAGAAAATGGCGTTTGAGCTTTTCTGAAAACGCGGAAATTTGAGCTCATTTTTACAGAAAACGTACGAGTTTTCGAGAAACTTTACAAGACATCGTTTGAAAAACGTGGCACTCATAAATGTCTAATAAATGTACTCATATGTGCAATATAATCGCCTCCAATGTGAATAATAACTACGTGAAAAAAGTGGTGCTACAGAAATACACAGAATTTCTTGTATTATTTTTCTATTTTTTTGGTTTGGGCTAACTATTCGGATTTGCCACATACTCACTGTAGCTGCCATCTACTGCCGCATAAAGTACATATTCTCAATTCTTCTGTTTCCTAATTGTAGAGCCGAAATATTACTTTAAAAATATTAAAGAAGAATAAAACCTCGTCCTAAATATCAATATTCATTAAAAATGTTCATGAAAACTTTTTATGAAAATGGCTATTAAGCGTGACAGTAAATGCAAAATTTGAAGCTCTTTCGAGTTTTTGAAAACTTATTTGGAAGTCATGTAAAGCACTTTCACTCACAAATGCAATAATATTTACAAGTTGCTGGAAATTAGTATATTAAAGACGTGAGACATATTTAAAATAATACATTTGTTTCATTTTTGAAAAAAAAAACAACTACAAAAAATCCCGAAATTAACTTAAGGTCATCTTAAACAATAGAATTAGCACTATCCATTCGAAAAGGTTGAAGAAAAAAGTTGATGCCATTTTGAGTAAATGGCGTTTGTGAGTTTCTGAAAATGCGGAATTTTGAGCTCATGTTCAAAGAAAACGTTTGCGTTTTCTATAACACTTCATCAGGCATCACTTGAAGCACATGTATTCGTAAATGCAATAATGAGAACAAATTGACGCTAATGTAAATATTAACGACGCGAAAGGGAAGTCAAAAAATAATTTTTGGAATTTTTGAAATACAACAAAAAAAGGGATAGAGTAATTTGGTATGTGTCACCTTATAGAGTAAATTTGGCACTTACCCTACCAAAAGTTTAAAGAAGCTAGTAGTGCAAAAACACGTACTTTCGCGCCATTAGTAATTGGTGTGTAATACTATTTATGCCACAATTTCTCTCCGAATTATTTTTTTGCAAAACTCATTTGAAATCGTAGAACATTTGATGTGAAAAATAAATATAGTGATGCTACAGAATAGCACAGACTTTTTCGTTGCTAAGATTTCTAATTTCCCTAGCTTTATGGTCCCATCGTCTTGCCAGCGGCCATCTATCGCCGCCCAAAGTAAACTTTTTTGAAATTTTCGGTTTCTTAATAGTAGAAACGAAATATTATTTCAAGAATATTAAAGAAGAGTAAAACCTCTTTCTAAATAGCCAATTTTTATTGAAAAATGTAGAGCCGTTTTTAGGAAAATGGCGTTTTTATTTGAAGATCAAACTTTTAATTTGGATGAAACTATGAAATTTTTACAACACCGAGGTAGTATTGCTATAAAAAAGCCCAAAATACATAGGGTAGCAGTATAGGTAACAGTGTTAAGCAGTCATTCTTTCTCCGAACAGAGCAATTACTGATTTGTTTTAATTATCTTCTTCCAAGATATCATCTTTGTTAAAAATATTCAATTGTAATAAAACTGTCACTGAATTTAAAATCTAATGGTAATACAGCAGCACATAATTCCTCGCATTAATTCTAATTTATAATTCTACCATTTCTAAGTTGTCAGTCTAAGAAGTTTCAGTCTGCAGTTTCCTGGGCTGTTGATATTTCGTAGTATCAATCATTTACCGAGATAGAGACCTGGCTCCTGATCAGAATTTTCTTTCTCCGTAAAAGCGGACCGTTGTCTTCTCTGTCCCAGGATATCCCTGAGAGAGTCTTCTAATGTCTAAATACCACTGATTTTCACACAAATATTCTTTAAGATCGTCACTTCCATTTCTTTACAAATTCGCAGTAGAGAATCTAAATACTCTTCTTTTCTGAAACGAACGGAAATGCCTTCAATTAAGGGAAATGATCTGTCCGATTATTACGCAATTCAACATTTGAATTTGCCGCTCTGGAGACCTAGCGCACGACACTCTCGTCCGCTAGAGAGGGTAACAGTCGCCGTGGTTGGCATCCACTACGCTAGGTGTCGCGCGATCCTCACAATTCTGTGCACCCACGCCGCTAGGTGGCAGGATTGTGAAGCGTGAAGTGACACATCAAACAAGATGGCGCCTCAAGGATACTATGCAACGCACACGGTTTCATTATTTACGCGTCTCAGCTCGTCCCCCGTAAGCCACGCACAAGTATACGCGATCACTTTAATAAAAGGTACATATTACTACATACCTCTACGACGCAAACGGTCCACAGCTTCTTTGCAAACAGCAAAAATTCAACTGCACTTACTCGTAAACACGCAGTGTATTGACAGTCCCATAACTTCAAGCGAAGTTTTGTGCCTGGCGCGCCACTAGCGCCTTCAAGCGGCCAGCACGCTGCTGTAAGTTTGGTGTTCTACGAAAGCAGGCACATTCAAGTAGTTTGCGTTACGTGCAGGTGGCATGGATTTAAGTTTACAGGATCCTTTGTTCTATTGTTCAGATTTCTTATAGGATATTTTGCAAACATAGGGCCCTTTCAAAGACAATTGCTGTAGTTTTGCATACGTTGAAACAACAGGACTTTCCTTTCATTTTGTACTGAGTAGTTATGGTGGATTTGTAATATTTTCACTTCAAACGATTTCACGTTGAACATGAAAACTACGCACATTCATAGAAATAGATTCCTGTATATAAATATATAACATTTATTTAATTACGTATTAGTTACGTCGTATTTTTCGTGAGAGGAGCAAGAACACGTTAAATTATAGAAAAGAAATCACTATCCCAAAAAGGTTTTTTGTTTACTTTTTTTAAAAGATCGCAACTGCTCTGGTCAGAGTAATTTATTATCGCATATTTCTTAAAATACACACATTTTTAGAGAAAATGTTTCACCTAACGGACTTTCTTCGTCAGACGAACGATTTGCGCGCTAGAAAACGTTCGTCTAATAAAACGTATCTCTAAAAGTTCATATTTGTGGAGAAAAAAATTTTAGGCAGTTTTTTTCGCCCCTCAATTTAACGTACTCTAGCGCCTTTACCGTTCGTCTGACGGAGAATAATTATGAGGCATAAATCGTACAAAATTTATTGTCCTATATTTGTGTGATTAGCATATTTCTATAAAGATGTGTTTTAATTGTAAGGGAAAACTGAAAAAAATTGCAGTCTTGAGAAAACACAACATTAATGAGTTGGCATAGTCCCGCGCATAGCGAACTTTTGGGGGGGACACTAAGAGGTTGTCAGCATATTTTGAAGTACAATAATATCATTCCAAGGAAAAAGTGAAAATACTTAATTAAGAGTAAATTAGGGTGCGAACAATTGAGAGATAGGTTGGTTGATGTGAAGATGTGGTACCTAAATTAAAGCATTAGAAATTTGGAGTATTTGATTATTATTATACACGATACTTAGAAATTATCCCATTTCTAGTTTAAATTTTGGGCCTATAAATAGGCTACTATGAATACAAATATATATATTTGTACATCCTGTAGGCGTATACACGATTACAAAGAAGGTCATTTCTCGTGGTAGTAATAGATAAACAGGCAAATTCTTCACTCATGCAATCAACTGTTATTTTATACAGTGTGATGCAATCAACTGTAGTTAATACAGTGTGGTTTGTTACCGACGATGCCTTTAAAAGAAAAAAAACTTGTATTGAATACATATAACTCAAGTCTAATGAGGTGCAAATAGTTTATATTTGTGGCTGTCTCATACGATTTTTTCACATGTAATCCCATATTTCTTGTTAATTTGTACATAACAGTAAGTGTTACCATTTGCAGAAAACTCAAACATTCATATAATTTCCTAATTATTGTGAATTTAAAACCACGAAACGGAAATGTGAAGTGTCAAATCTCGCCGTGGCGACATTGGGAGAAATTCCATACAATATTAAAAGTTCTTTGCCCATTTTGATATATTTATGCTTCTATGAATTCAATGTAAATGATCAAGTTGAAAAATATAAGGATTAGGTTTTCAATGCAATTGAATTACGACGTTAATTCCCGCTCTAGCTTTTAAAAGCTAGTATGTTCTAATAATGCGATGGACGTGACAGCTTGCTCCCCCTTTGGTGGCTAGTGGTGCCACATTTGTCAGCCGAGCCCATTTTCAGCATACGGAAAATGTGTACAGCTACTGTGTTGTGCTGGAATTGTTCCAAAAACATGTCTATAATACTGAATTAACCTTTATTCAAAATATTTTTCAAACATCAATTTTAATGTTATTTACTTTTATTTTAAATTCTATAAATACGTTGGAAGTTACCTTTTTTAAAACAAATAAACATGTTTCGTTAACAACTTCTCCCCTTGATATGGTAAAGGAAAAGTAGGAAAGATGGTGGAATTTAACATGCGAGTGTTCTCGCACGGGTACGCTAGTATACCATAATTATGAAATGAAGACGTTTCGAAGATATGCCATCATTTGATCAGCGTTTTCTGTCAATCAAGGCATGAAACAATTGATAAAAATGTGAATATATTCGTGAAAATGTGATGATATTGTTTAAAACGTTTGTGAAATAGTGAAATTTTTGGAGAAAATGGAGTTAAAAATGGGGGTAAAAATGGAGGTAAAATACCAGAAATAAAATTGAGGTCCATTATCCTCCTATTATGTACTACTGGCATTCCTCCTAACCACCAATGTTTATTCCTAAATTAACTCTTTTTTTTAAAGCTTTCTAGGAAGACAAAGTCTTTGAGATGGATTTCAGTGCCAACGACTGCACCCTTATGACATCAGCGAGCACGAACTCGAACCGGTGGATTAGTTAGTGACGGATATGATCTATTATAGACAGAGTATCTCCCTTCTATTTAAACCAATCAGGTCCTGAAAGCACCACTCTAATATTATAGGAAGTCCATTTAAACTTAGACATCAAAATAAGACACCAAAATTCGTGTATCGAGAAATACACATCGCAGAAAAAAGTCTGAAACAATATTCTGAAGTGGAAAATACTTTCTACCTACCCCCGCCAGATTACAGCTGGTAGGCCACCTACAAACTTGAAAAACGCTCCTTTTGACGGCTCGAATTTTTAGCAGAAAATAGGTAACACGTTTCTGGTACGTTTACGGACGTGTATTACTATATGAATACGTACTATAAGAGAAAGATATCTAACGCTGCGAAATATCTATTGCGAGATTTTACTACAAATACTCGTTACGAGGTTCCCTAATATCAAAAAAGGTTTATTTTTAATGTTCGTCTCTCTGTCCCTCTGTATTTTTATATTCGTAGAAATTTTGCCACATTGAACATTCTTCAATCGATTTGTCTCGATTCGAAGCCCCAGAAATTTTAAATGAATTCCTTGAACTTTGGGGGTACTTCACATCAAGCCCGTGGGACATTTTCAAAAAGTGTTGTTTTCTTTTTTAAATTCCTTGTGAATAATAGGGTGAAATATACCGATAAAAGTAAACACATCCTACTTTTACTGATTCCCTAGCATTTTTGAAAGTTGCAACGTTTTCAGTTTCTGTGCACGCCCTCATACAACAACATTATTGATGATACACATTTCTTTGTCAAATAAAATTTGTTCTCTACTATTAGTTCTTTATTTCATTTCGTATACTATTTGTGAAAATATCAGCCATTTATGCACACTTTTGAATAAAATATAGGCATTTTTAAATATAACATTTGGCTGAAAACTACAGCTCCAATTTAAAAAAAATTAAATGGCAGTGGTAAACGCACTGAATATTATTAAACAATTGTAATTTTGCTGTAATCTTATGATTATTCAATAATTAAACTAATATAATTTTGTGGTACATTTCTCACTTTGTTAGTATTTATATCATGGCTTTTATACATTATTACATTTGTGAGGGTAGACATTTTCTTCATCAGATGTAAATTTTCCTAATGATAAATGCAAAGGCCTAGGTTTTACTCTTTTACAAAATATGAAAAAATATTATTTGTGTCGATGGATAAGAGTTAGGAAACGGTTATGCCAAAACTGATCAGCTATCACAAACTAAAGGGATTGCGAAACAAAGTAGTACATGGGTGAAATAATTAATGTCATCTTTGTCAACTCAGAATTATTGGGGTGTTGGCGTTCGAAAGCTTTGGTCTCAACATCAGTCTCTTTGTGTGTAGCGAAAGTCGGCAGAGTTTCACTCTCATTTTTGCCGTGTTCGTCTGTGCGAGTGCATTTGTGCCTCCCCTCCTGAAGTGCACCTCTACCGGTGCGTGGAGGACCCGGACGGGGGCGTGATCTGTCTCTTTTGCTCTCCCGAGGTGCACCTGTACCGGTGCGTGGAGGACCCGGACGGGGGCGTCATCTGTCGGTTTTGCTCTCCCGAGGTGCACCTGTACCGGTGCGTGAAGGACCCTGACGGGGGCGTCATCTGTCGCTTTTGCTCTCCCGAGGTGCACCTGTACCGGTGCGTGAAGGACCCTGACGGGGGCGTCATCTGTCGGTTTTGCTCTCCCGAGGTGCACCTGTACCGGTGCGTGGAGGACCCGGACGGGGGCGTGATCTGCCTCTTGGCGGCGGCGCCGGGCGCGACTCGACCGCGCCGCCTCCGCCGCGGGGACGCCCCTTCGCCACCGCCACCGACGCCCGCAGCTCGGTGTCGCCGGCGCAGTGCAGTCCGCCGCCAGCCGCTTCGTCAGGTGCGTGACGGAGGGGGCTCGTTCCT
>BOPP01000141.1:1117834-1138920 GCA_017312745.1 Gryllus bimaculatus
GGTGGAATGTTTGCCTTAAGGCGGGTCCACACACGCGGCATTCGGCGAATCCCGAGCAACCGCTCGGCGAATCCCGAGAAGTGTGGACTGGTTGCTGGCGATTCGCCGAGCGCCGAACGTTCGGTATTCGCCCCACTCAGCGCTTGTCGGTCTTCAGGACACATCAAAGGGAGCGAACATTCGCCGTACACATCAACTGTTGGTGATTGGGCGAGATGTAACTCCCTTCCCGACGAATGCCGAATGTGTGGAACCGCCTCGATCTGTTCGGCGAGTGTTCGCTCCCTTTTGATGTGTCCTGAAGATAGACACGCGGTGGGTAGGGCGAATACCGAATATTCGGTGAACGGCACATCACAAGAAACCCGGCCACACTATTCGGAATTCGGCGAGCGGTTGGTCGGAATTCGCCGAATACCGCGTGTGTGGAGCCCCCTTTACCGCCAGAAATTTTATTTTCTTACTACGGAGTTGAGTGAAAGTTATGTGATGTTGTGCGAAGAAACGGCGAATTTTCGGTAGATTAACTCTTACTACAGGACCAGAACGGAAAAGTGGATAAATTTAGAAAACAATCCTATAACTTGTGATATAGACAGAATCGATGTTTTGTGGGTCCTTGATTAAGAGAAACCGAATGACGACAAAACGTGGCTGTCTGCTCGTCCGTGAGTGAACAACGTAAGCGGCTAAACTGTTCAACAGTTTCTCTCTATAATTGATATTACCCAATCGATATGACTGATGTGGGGGCGTCTTGAAATTGAAACCGATATTTTCAAATATGGACGTAGTTTACATGACGATCCTACAACATTTTCAAAAATTTCAAGAATATGGCCTCCTCGTTTTTGATAAAATTTTGTTGTTGGATATGCTATGTTCGTCCGAATGGCATATCTTCCGTTTGTTAAAAATCCTAATTTTTCGAGAATCCAAAAGTTAATTTTTTTCAGTGCCTTCGTACAACAAAAATATTAAAGATAAAGATTTTTTCACTTAATAAAGTCTGTTCCTTTGATTACTAAATTTTGAAATAAGGTCATTTGTAAATTTTTCTATAATTGGAGTAACTAGGCGTAACTAGGCGTGAAAATAGGGCGAGAAAGTACGCTATATTTTAGCACCTAGTTCACAAATTGATTCCATTCTCTCTCTCTATATAATTTCTAAAATTAGATAGCTTATGTTGAGAATTGTAAAAAAGTCGCGACATAAAACACTGTAAGTAATCTTTCTGGATAGGGAATTACGTACGCAGATTTAAAAAAATAGATTACTGCAATACACATGACAATCGCGCATGTCTCTGAAATGATGAGTACTAGGTCCTTGAAACTAGGTTTTTTTTATTCCGGAAGGACACACGTTTTATAGGACCAGATGAGTACTGTTTTAGTAAGATAGGTGGAGTGGATCTCTGAGAAAAAATCCAAAGAACAAAGGAGGACACGAATTATATATGACACCAAAATGAGATCGCTTCGAACATTCTTTTTAATTTTTAGAGATTTAGTTCTATTAGGTGCTCCAACTCCATAGCAACCGTGGTAAGCCTATAATGCTGTAACGCCCAGTTCGGGAAGTAGAAATTAGAAAGTAGGTTCTAGGAAGTCATTAAAACAATAATTTATGACGTGCGTAATTTCTTCACTGGTCCAGCAATACGCTAACGAAATATTAGGGATTTGCAACAATTATAAGTATGCATCAACACATAATCCCGTAAATGTGCTCCGAAAAAAAAAATTGCAGTTTATTGTATTGCTTGCAAATAAGCGCCAATACAACTCGCAACGCATATTTTGCTGTAGAACCCATTACCCTTGTGCATAACACGGAAATAATGCTTCGAAGTTCCTATAAACTGAGCTTGTTGTGTTGTTTCTGTTGCCGTAATCTACAAAATAAGACCTTCATCGACGTTCTTTTTTATCTTGGAAGGCACTGCTACTCTGTCGATCCTACATGAAGGTATTTTTACTTTTAAAACAATGCTAGACAAAGCGCAGGATGTATAGATAATTAAATGTATTTAGTTATAATCGTATATAATATGCATTTGTTTAGTTTGTATGATTACTCTACTCTCGTAATCACACTTTTTTTATTAACATATCGCAAACGAGAGATAATCGCTGCGTATAGTGGTTTGCACCGAGTTGCTACCTGGGGGCTCCAACGAAAAAACATAGGCTATGACAAGCAATTGGCCAAGAGCAGAGGTCAGTGGATTGTTGAGAGGCATGCAGCTGCTTTATTTAGTCAAGATCTCAATGATCGGGAGACAGATTTAGGGACGTCAGAACAAAGAGCGAATACCCTTCATATCACTTTGCAATGCCGCGTGCTCGGGGGCCCGATCTTAACATTTCTGGTGGCAAGGGTTAGCAAAGGCAACATGATAAACGGGAATGCTGTAAATTGACTCAAAATTGGAATATAATTAAGACTAAGTAACTTTTAGTCCTTCTTGACAGGCTTATCCGTGTAAAGTCACTCCTCGAATGTTCTGCCAGAATGTGCATGAGCAGATATAATACGTCCTTGAAAAGTGAGATAAGAGAAATAAGGGTTGTTGGTAGATTGATATAAAATTACTGAGTTCAAAAAAAATATCTTGTTTTATGATAGTATGTATTACAGACATTAAGCAAATATTTAAAATATTTTTCTCTCTAAACATAAAAAAATCATTGCATTCCTTTTTATATGTTGAACATGTAAAGCATTATGTAGACATATACTACTTGGTTAACGCGGATGGTAAATACAGATGATTTATTTATATGTTTAGTTGATATGTTCAAATAAATTTCTATGTCATAATATCTGGAATGTTTCAGTTCTTGGGTATGGAAGACTGGCAAAAAGAACCCTTCAGCAAGTTAACCACCAGTTCTCCGAATGCCTACACCATCGACGAAAATCCACCCTCCAGCTTACCAAGCCTCATACGACAGAACGCAATGTCAGATACACGAGAGGAGACTAAGATATCAGACGCGAGATCCGAAGATGACCTCCAAGGTAAACACCCCAACAGCGACGACTTCGTGACAGAGTGGAATAAGGAAATATCCACAGCCGCCGTGGAAATGGAAAATGCATTGTCGCTAGAAGCAGTGAAAGCGCAGGGGAAAAATCCAGACATGGAGATGGACTCGTATGCGAAATCGGTGTTCCACAAGGTGTCATTTCCAGCAACATTTATTCCTTCCCAAGGAGAAGTTGAGGCAGCGCCCGACGTGAGGACTGGTCAACCTGAGACGGCGTCCTCTCCTCAAAGCGGCAACACCGGTTGGATCCCTAGTGGCCGTGTTCGCCGAAGCCATGCCGGCCAGAGAACCCAGCGTGACGCGCCGGTGGCAGATGGGGCCCAGCTTCCATCCGTTTTGCCAGTGCCACCTGAACTTTCCAAAGCAATGCGTCCGTCTCAGGTGAGCGCAGCCGGCGGCGACCTGATTCGTTTCCGACTAAAGATACGTGAGATGACTGATGATCAAATTGTAGGTTTGAATTTGTCCACCAATCTCTTTACAGTTCACAATTTATCGCTGACTTTGGGAAATAAAATTCATATCCCAACAATATTATCTGCATTTTTGTTAGCTTTCACACGATATATAACATTGACATATTGTTTGGAGTATTTGAAGTGTAAACAGTTAATGCAATTTGTGTTATCTGTAGGCAAAAAATGAAGACATACACTCCTACCATGCACTAGTCACATTTTTGTGCCCTTAATAGTTGTAGATGATATCGTTCCTAAATCTCCCTCGTATGTTCTTCAGTTACTTAGTTTCCAATTTTAATTCCTTAGTTTTAAAATATTGTTCTCTGGTATGAACAATAAGCACACTTTAAAGTACATTTAAATATTTTTAGTCAGGAAATAGTTATAAGTTATTAATAAGTTAGAAACATTTTATACATCATATTTACTGGCAAAAGCTTTTTTTGCTATTGCAATATTTATTTTTTGCAATTTGCTTTTTATTAAACTATTGTTAACTACTATCGTTGTACTGCAAATAAAAATATACTAAGAATTCTGGAATATATATTCTATAGGTATTTCAATATATTGTATAACAATCGCCGCTTATTTAAGAAACCTTTTAGAGATTGAATACGGATCATGTTAATAATAAGGTTCGGTCTTTATTCTCACATAATTTAGGCACCCGTATTTGACCAAAAATGTACACGGACATGTAGAATAGAATCGGAATAACTGTGGTAAATGTATATTTTTTAATTTTTAATTTACTTTATTTACTTATTCACGCCAATCGGCTTTGTACATATAGGTAACAATTTATATACTACACTGCACAATCACATCCAATACACTATAACAATTTCTAAATACAACCAATCGATGCATATAATTAAATTAATTAAATTAAATTGAGATTATAAACCGTAAGTATCATATCATATCTTTTTGTCTATAAAATTTCTAAAAAAGTCCTATAATTCACTTACCCAATATCAACCAACATAAGATATTTGCATTCATTGTTTTGAAACTGAGTTACTAGTGTTTATAATGAAGTACGTTACATGTTGTAGGTTCTAGCCGTGGAGAAACCTCGACAACTGTCTTATGAGCTCACCTCTGAACCTCGGGTCACCATTGACGGGACGGCCACAATCTTTGCACAAAGCGAAAGGGCAACGGGTCGAGATGAAGTATCTGACATTTCCGAAGATGCCCTGCTGGGGAAACAGAACAACGACGACTTCGTCTCAGAGTGGGACAAGGAGGTTTCAGCAGCTGCTGAGCGAATGAAAGAGGTGATGGCCGTGGAACCCCTCGGGGAAGTGGGGAGGAAGGCTCCCGTGCAGACGGACGGAAGCGTCAAAACAATACAAGAAGTGCCTTCCACGCTTGCGCTTTTGCAGAATGACGTCATGGCTCCTCAGAAAGTAGAGAGTGATGGGAAGATGTTAGATATGCCTCGATCAGACGGGAGCGGTGTGACATCACCGATGCAGTTATTGCCAGGAATGTCTCCAGGTGGGATTAAGAGGTCTGGAATGGAGCGTCCTGAGCAAAAGATGGCGACTTTACCATTGCGCGTTTCTGTTTGGAGTGGGGAACCATCCACAACACGGAAGATTCCACAGAGTGAGACCGTGATGCTTCAGAATTTGGGTCGAGTGCGAAAAATGGTTTCATTCGTACCGAGCGGGTTTGTTTCCAAACAAGCGCCTTCACTGACGACAAGGCTTTTACGAAATGGCGTTGTGACCTCTCAAAACTTAGGACATCAGCACAAAATGACATCTTTGCAAGAGGGCGACTTTGGCTGCAACTACGTAGCAACTGGGCTTTCATCGCCTAGATTATCAGAGAGGGGAAGGCAGACATCTGAAATGGTTAATATTGATAGAAAGATGGCAACTTTACTGCGAGACGGTACTCGCACCAGTGAAATGAAGTCAGCGTCTCCATCATCACATAGGATTTCACAAAATGCGGGTGTAACTTTAGAAAAAGACCAGATGCTGTCGAGCCTACCACGTGGTGGGGCTGACGGCAAGGCTTTGCAATCAGGGACTCCAATGCCTCCTACGATTTCTCTGGCAGGAACTTTGATGTCTGAAACGATGAAGTCTGAGCGAAAGATGTCGCCATTGCCTCGGTACAATCCTGATCGTAAGCAAGTCTTACTAATTACTCCATCGATGCCACTACTTTCACAGAAGGCGATTGTTACACCACATTTGTGGGAAAGTGGGCATAAAAGTGCACGTTCGTTACGCAGCGGATCATGTAAGAGCGAAGAACCTTCGTGGATTCCAACGGCGCCCACGATTCCTCCAGACAGAATTGTGATGTCTGCAATGGGTAGTGGGCGATTAGTGCCAGCGTTTCTACCGAGTGGTACTAGTTGGAGTGAAGTGCAGTCATCGCCATCTAATAGTTTACAAGGGGTTGTTGTGACGTCGGATATGGTGAAAAGCGAGGAGAAGGTGACGACTTCATCAGCGCGGGGTACTGGCCGGGACTACTTGTTTTCAGGGACTCTTTCACCAGAGAGTGCAAATGGACAGGCCATGCCATCTTACACGGTGGAGAAAGATAATAAAGCCGCGACCCTTCAAGAAGGAACATTCGTTTGGAGCCACGTGCCATCAGAAACTCCAACAAATAGTATTCCAAGTGGTAAAGAGGAGACGACGAATATAATGGAAAGTGAGCGAACCCACTTGTCGGGGATCGTCACTTCATGGGCCTACATTCCATCAGGAAGTCTATCGCCGAAGAGTTTTCAGAATGAGCAGTTGTTACCCCACATGATAGAAAGCAAGCGGACGATGGACTCTTTGTCAGGTAAAGACACGGGTTTGAGTAATATTCCGCCAGGGAATCCATCGCTAAGGATTTCGCAGGGTGATATTATGGCCACCAACACAATGGATGGTCAGAGGAAAATGGTCTCATTGCCAGGAGAAGGTGCGGGTTTGAACTTCGGTCCGTCAGAAATTCCGTTAGAAAGCATTTCACAAGGTGTATCCATGGTGTCTAACCTGATGGAAGATGAGAGAATGAAACCAGGGGAAGGTTCTGAGAGGAGCTACGTGAAGTTAAGAACGCTGTCATATAGGTTATCGCTTGTTGAACCTTTGGAATCCATCACGAAAAGTGAACGTAAGTTGCCTTCCATTAAAGAGGGTAGTTCGAATTGGATTTACATTCCTAAAGGATCTCCATCAACAAGGCCCTCTCATGATCCTCTAATATCCAAAGCAATGGAAAATGGGCGGATGGCGCCTTCTTTTGGAAGCAGCTTCATGCCACCCGGGAATCCATCGGCCAGGCGTTCACAAGATGGTGGTTCAGATGTATCTGAAATGGTGGCCACTGACCTCAAGTTGGCGATTCCTCAACATCGCACTGGCTGGAACTCCGTGCCATCAGACATTCCTGAAATCAAGTTTTCCCAAGATGGTACAGTGGCGAGTGGAGTTGTGGGCAACACTGGCTGGAGCAATGTGCCATCGGGAACTCCCTTGTCGCCACAGCTTTCACAAGATGAGGCTGCGACGTCATATATCGCAGGAAGTGAGCGGGAAATGGTGTCCTCGCCAGGAAGAGACTCCGGGCGAAGCGACGAGATATTAGACCAGCACTCGTTGTCAAGATTTTCACAGAAAGGTGTTGTGACGTCTGACGTGATGATAACTGAGAAGAACATGGCGTCTTCACCAGTCGAGGGCGGCAGTTGGAACGCAGGTGCTGGCGTGGGTCGCAATCAGGAGAGGGTCCAGCGGGATGTGAATGCGAGGACGAGCCCTTCCTGGACGATGTTACCGCTGTCCTTGGACCCTTCGGCGCTCCAGCCGGCAGCACCAGCTGCACACACCCCTCGGGTGAGTAGCCGTTAGGGGGAACTATATTAGTATTCGTTGAGTTCATAATATTGCGATTCTTCACAATACAGTGTTGTATTGTTATTGTGGTAATGGTTCAAAAATCGCTATAATATTGTAAAATATTTTAGGGCACAATGTGATAACCAAACCAGATATAAAATTATAGGTCGCTTTGGAATTTGCTGCGTACAAGAAATGAAATACGTTATGGGAGAGTTATCAAATAAAATATTGGAGAGGATCCAGAAAAACGGGTGTTTGATTCACAATTTGTTTCCACCAAACCATGAGAAAATTTACTTTACAGCGGGAAGTGTAATTTATAAATTATTGCTCGTGAGATAACGTGAACTTTACTGATGAATTACTTGTATTCTAATCATTTGAGTAAATTTAGAGATGCTGATGGAAGAAAATTGGTAGGCGACATTAATCAATTTAGGTTTCATATTCTGCATTAAAGCTGTTCCAATAATGGTTTATATATAATTATATGTTTAATTTTATAATATAAAATTAATTTTTATATTAAAATCACTGTTCCGTTTATCATTGGTATGGTGCTTATCCCTGATAAACACCACTTTTTCAGAAGCCCTAATATATTGTTTACTGTATATGAAACCCTCTCACCTAAATGTATGTTGCGCAAGTATTGAACCTTTGTATGTTTTGCAAGTTAGAATGGGCGTGTGGTCCGCAGTGGTCTGTGAACGGGCAACGGCGGGTGCCGCAGTCCTTGGAGTCTCCAGCCTACCTCCTGCAGATGCCAGCGGCAGGTCCCCAACCGACACCTGCAGACGCACCAGCGCCGGCCGATCCTGCAGCGTCATTGGAGCACCTGGAGCAAGAGATGCCCCTGCCTCGACCAAGAGCTCAGCACAGACCTGCAATGGCCACGCCCACCTCTTTCCCGAGTGCTCCGGTCACCGAGGACTTCCAAGTCCAAGAGCCCGAGTCCAGCAATTCCGACAGGGGGTCACTTCAAGTTGGTCGTCCCTTTGAGCAGTTCGTCCTCACGCCCGTGCAAGAACCACAACGTTCTCGAATGAGCGGCATGAGCCCGGATTTCTCGCAGCTCTCGCGTCGGAAGCCCGAGTCGCAAAGAACTCAGAACCTCCGAATGCCCCCGCGCCGACGTCCCACCAAAAAGCTCCAGAAGCCCCTCAAGCCGCGACGCGGGGAAGTCGTACCTCCAGCCCAGTCTGACGACCAGTTTTCCTCACGAGACCGTCAGCCTTCAGCACCCAGAAATTCGAATCCTCCTTTTTTGCCGTTATTGGAAGAATTTGCCGAAGTCGGGGTGATAGGGGGCTCGAGAATGAAGAAGAGAAGCACTTCCTTTAGTGCGGTTGGCTTCGCAACGGAACCCGGCGGAGGGGAAAAGATGGCGCCGGTCGTGGGACAAAATGGCGTCGAGCGGTTGCCAGCACTGTCAGGTTTGCAAGATGATCAGCCAGACGAAGATGTGTCTGCGAATGTAGTGTCAAGGTTTCCTCCATCAGAACTGGTGCAGCAGTATGTGCCGGTGGATGTTCTTCAATTTTCACTGTCGTCTGATTCAAACACTGATCTACACGCTGAGCGGACGTTTTCTGACGTTCCCGAACTTGAGTCCGCAAATGTGCCAATATCTTCTGAGTCAGCGACTTGTGCTGCACAGACTGAATCGGCTGTTGCATTTGCCCCTGAGTCAGTGTCTGATTACGCCTTGAAAGACATTTCACCGCGAATTGTCCCTCAATATCTGAAACAGATTCCTGAGACTCATTTCCTTCAGGCTCCAGGCAATGACATTTCGAGAGAGGTAGCGCCTACAATTAATTCGAATATGGAATCAGTTGCTCAGGATTTGCCAATTTTCCAACTTCAACCCCATGCTAAACAAGCGTTTGCACAAAACGAGTTAACATCGTCTTTGGCTGACACCACATCTTATGTCGTGAAGGAATCACATTTCAAAAAGAATGAACCTGCTTTTGCAAACAATATACAGTCACGTGATAAAATGGATATCAAACATTCCCACAATTATCTGGACAGACCTATTGCGAAAAATAGTCGTGTGAAAGTAAACGCGCATGCTTATATGCCGCATCATACCAATGCAACCCCTACTCTCAATATAATGGCTACAGCACGAGTAACGTCTGAATCTGATAAAATTATTTCTCCTATTCCAGCTGCGGCAAATAAATTGACAGATGAAAACCTAAAAGTGGATTCCATTCCATCGTTAAAAGGACAGGCTGTTGGAAACATTCAACATACTGGAAACGTGCATCATGTTCACAAAGCTCAAAGTAGCTCCAGAAAACACCCTGCTTCTAGGACCAACTCTCATGTCTCTCACACGGAAAGGAAAGATCAAACAGAAGCGAATGAGGATGTCTTAAAGAAAACGAAATTTCATAGTTCCGAAAGTACTCATGGTCACACAGTGTCGCGTAGTTCCTCCACGAAAAGAACTTCTCTGAGTGATTCAGTCACGGAATCCGATGATACTCTAATAATGAGGACTTCTGATCGCCCTTCAAACTTTGCATCTGTCTTCAGATGGTTTACCGGATCGAAATCGGGGAAAATCAAACCTGATGCCAACAATTTAGTGAACGAAGAGAGAGATTTGAGTATTTCTAAACCTTTATCGTCAACTATGAATCCGGAAGACTATGAAACTTTGAAAGACCTTGAACAAAGCGATGAACAACTTTCCTCCGATAGACTCCCTCCGGCATTTCAAGTAATTAGAACATCTAAAAAATCCGGAATATCTAAGAATCCCTTATCGACTCGAGCTTTGAAGTCTTCAATTTTACCTGTGAAGTCACTGGTCTCCGAAATCAAGGAGAGTCCAGACGTTGCACCTTCCTTGTCTGAAATGGGCTCGATGATACAAGGAATAAATGAAAACTCCGATTCCGAAGAGTCTACAAATGAATTTGGCCCATCTCAAGAGATTGGCGAATCTGACAGAGAGGTAAGGAAATTTGCGTCCGTGATCATGTAAAAATGTCATCAACCCATTTCAAAGAACTTCTGGATTTACGTTTAGATTAATAAAATTTGTTTAGGTTTCGATGTGTGCTAAGAAAACGCTTCACTTATGGACCCAGTTTGGGATTCGATTTTCAAATGTTTATTAAACAATTTCAACTAATGCTTCAGAACTTCCGGTATCGCCGCTGTTGACTCTTTCTTGCGCTCGCAGGGCAAAATATAAGTATTTTATAATTAGTAATAATTAAATGTCTGATCTCTGAAACACACAGATATGTTATACAATACTAATTACTTTTCGAAACTTCCACTTTGTGTAGCAAGTAAAACGAAAATTACGAAATCATGAAATCCTATACTGTAACCTTTTTATTCGGTTCTTGTTTCACCATTACGAGTATGTTGAAGGAAATAACACTTTAGTTTATATCTCGATATTTAAGATATTTTAACATTTTTGTTTCATGCCTTAATTTGAATCATATTCAGATCCTGTAAAAAGTTATAAAATAAATAAAAATCATCATTGTGGCTTCAAAATTGCTGCACAAATTTCGAAGCATAACTGCTTAATACATTAGTTCTGTCTAGCACTTCTTCCTTGCTATATTCACTTTCATCATTTTGACATTTTTAGTGACACAAATACCGTTTAGTGTTATTCATAATAACGCTCGATTTTAACTTAAAGTTAAATTCTTCTCTCTTCGACTTTATGTGCTACAATTGCTATTGATGTCAGTTGCTTACAGTAATTGTGAAACTACAATGAACATTCCATTTTAATGACCGTGTTTTACAACATGGTGAACAAAGAGATTTTTGGAGAAACAATTTTGAAAATTGATTTCATTTTATTAATTAAAAATCAATCAATTAATGATATTTCACTACTCATAGGAGGGTATTAGTGCTCGAGGTTACAATTAAACAGATACATGTCAAATTACAATTAATATGGTTTATATTTATGATTTTAAAATATTCATTTAGGGAATTCGTGTTCATATGTAGCTAAAAAAATGAGAAATAAGTAATTTCTCGTCTTGTTGTTAAATAAACTTATCCAGATATGTTTAGATAAAAAAGATCTCGCGATATTGAGGCACACGTGTGTTGGAAGCAAACGCGTTCCCTAGAAATAAGTACCAAGCAATGTCTCGGTACTGTTTGCATAGGGAGCTACCGGAAGTATTTCTCTACCAGGCGCCGTTACCTCCGACTCTGCCCCGGAGCCGACACTTGCTGAAGATCTGACGGACGTCGCCTCTGGCAGCGAGACTGAGCCTTCTGGCGCGGAGTCCGCGGCCGCACCGCACCCAGCCAAGCCCGAATCACCACCCGGAGGCCACGCCCCCGACCGAAACCTCGCCCCGCTCCGGGCGGTTGTGTTGGTGCCTCAGACCGGAGGCGTCTTCGCGTCGATGAAACCCGCGTCCGCCGACGCCGCCGGCGGTTCGGTGCGGCAAGGGCCGCTGCGCACGCCCGCGGACACCGACTCGTCGGAAAACCAACTTCAAGAAGCGATCGATTCGAAGGGGAAACCCGTCAGCGTGACGGTCATCGTGGCGTCCCCCAACGGCTTTTCCGCCCTGCCCGTGGCGAAGCTGGCGAAAGCCCCCAAGCTCGAAGTCACCAGCACGTCCGAGGGAGGCGCCACGTCCGAGTCGAGCACCACGCCGGTCAAGGCGGCAGGAACGGCGCCGGCGACCACCTGCGAAGCAGAGCCCGCGAAGGCGACGAACGCGTCCGCCCAGATCGCCGCCATCTTGCCCGAAGAGCTGCTGGCGCGGCCCGACAAGCTGGACGCGCAGCAGCTGACGGCGGTGCTGGACCGCCTGGACGAGCTGAGCGCGGCGCAGATGCGCGCCAGCGCGCTGGCGCAGTGGAACTACGAGACCAACATGACGGAGGAGACGCGGCGCGACGAGGTGCGTGGAGACGGTTACGCTTTCATTTATTGGCAGACCCTCTCCGACCAGCTCGTGGCCTTGAGGTGCAACTGTATTTAAGGAGTATTAGGGAGTTTTCGGAGTATAGAGTGCGCCCGAGACACGGGAGGCTGTGCATGCACAGGAGGGACATTTACGCATACTCTAGCTGATCACAAAACATTGGGTAGCCTGTAACGATCTACGGTGTGTAATGATTCAGAAATTTGTTTCGGCTACTTTAGCAATTTGTTTTATAGGTTTTACTGTGTACTTTCTTACACGAAATGTGAATGTAATTTTTTGCCAAATCTACTTGTTGCAAAGCCAAGAAGTCGGTGTTTTGAGACGTGATTGAGTATCTCCCTCCGTTGTGACATCTTCTGAGTTCACAGATTCCTCCGCAAGAAGTCAACCTGAGTCAAACGGTATCGCCTATGCTTCAATTGCGACATGAATTACGTTAACTGTAGTTTCGTGTGAAAGTGCAAATATCAAGGAATACTATTTGTCAATCGAATTGTTATTGTTTATGAAATTAATTAAATCTGTTTTATACGGTATAATTTCTACTCGATTCGCTTGTAACAAAAGGTCGTCCAGACTGGATACTTCTCCCAAGGAGAAGTGATGCGCACTTTACTGTGCAAAATCAGTACATTTTAACCACAGTATTGCTGGTGATTCAGAGAAACAACTTTATACTTCAGAGCTCGATTACGATATTCCTTCGTAGGTAGTTTAGTGTTTAAAAGAGGATGGGAGATGCCTAGTTGGGGCTAACCGTTGCCCTGCTAGCTGACGTACAGAGGGAAAAATATGCACTGCACTTACGGGACTAATGATCTTAGCAGTTGTCGCGCTCGGCTTCACGAAATAACTAATCTATCTTCCTCCTGTAATATTTCACCGCGCATCGTTTTTCTGTTGTTTTTGGCCGCCGGTTGGAATGGCTTGGTGGGGTGCGCAGGTGGAGTCGGCGGTGGAGCAGGCGCGCTTCCAGCGGGCGCTGGCGCGAGCGGCGCGCCGCCTGGCGGACGCGGCCAAGGGCAAGGGCGCGGAGGGCGTGCCGGCGGCGGTGGCGCGGCGCCTGGCCGTGACGGCGTTCGCGGGCACCGCTGCGCTGTGCGACGCCAAGGTGCGCGAGCTGGAGGACGTGGTGGCCGAGATGGAGGAGGCGTACGGCGGCGCCACCGTCTGCAGCTACCGCAGCCGCAACGAGTGCAGCATGCCCCTCGACCCCGGTACGCCGACGCCGTTCTCCACTGGGACGTTTAGTTTTGAATTGAATTGATGCCGTGTCGAGACTCGGGCCATCAGGCCCGCTCTTCCGGCCGACCACGCAAATTTTGCTTCGCTCCTTTCACCCACTAGCGGAGAAAGGAGGTATCGGTCTGGGGATTTGAAATTAGCTCAGAGGCGTCATTTACGCTTGAGAATATTTTACATGCAGTAAATCTACTAACATGGGACAGTCGGCTTTACTTCCCCTGCGATGGACAGCGTACGACGGATTTTTTCGCCCTTAAAATCCAGTTTGTATCGGATTTGAAGGGGTTTGAAACCGCGAACAATCCGACACGCTGTTACACCTTCGCCGCGCCGTTTTGACTCAGCTGGGAAGTGTGTACTTAATAGTTAAGCTTATTGTTTAGTCAAGAAACAAACTAAAATAGTATGACAACATATAAAGAATCAGAAGAGTATTTCTGAACAAAAAAGACAATACTGTTGTTTTCATCGTCACATAGTCATTACATATCACTTTCACATACGCCAAGCTTTTCATATTTGTAATACTATTTAGGGCAAAATGAAGAACGTGAATGGTATTGCAAACATTCCTATTGTTAGACTATTCAGGGATCAAATAAAACTTGTTAGCTCAGCAGAACGTAACTTTTATATTAATTTTATTATTTGAAATTAATTTCTCTACAACAAACTTTTAACTATAAAATGGAATTTAAGGACAGTTCACATAACTACCTTTACCTTTACCTTTACATATATGTAGTAATATTAAGTATTTTATTTGATATCGGCAGCCTGTTACGATATCATAATAGTATATCGTGCGATACCGGAATACGATACCGTAATTTATGCTCTAACACAAGAAAATTATAAACTTTCTTATAAAGCATGAAATTAAACGAACTCTGATAATCGATCGCCAACCCCTTCTATTCCCAGTGAGGCACTAGACGTGGACTCTCTCAGTGTACATTACGTGACTAAAAAAAGAACGGCCTCTCTCAAAGCGTTCTATATCATGAAAACTATACAAAGGTGGGACTAACATTTATATTTTATACCAAAAATTGATATACATAATCGTAAAATTATGAAAAAGAAAAGAGTTACTTTAAATGTTAAAAACAACAGATAATGATACAATGGCATTTTTATAATTAAATTGAGCAAGAATAAATGAATGTTTCAAAACAAAGTTTAGATAAATTAGAGTTTAGATAAATTAAAGTTTAGATAAATAATGAACAGTCTTAGAATAGTCATACGTAACAAATAGAGAGAATAACGTGTAATTAATTTTTTATATTATTCATGATGATGGGAAAATATGAGTTTCCGAAACATAATGGGAAAATGTATCAATAAATACGAGCACATAATATACGAACGGTGTTTATTTTAGAAACTATAACAGGCTAAGAATATCAAATAAAAAGGAAGTAATATTACTAGATATAACAAGGAATATTAAATTTAGAGAATCCTCACATATATTATTTTCTCGCCACTTTTGTGGATTTCTTAGGTCGAGGTTCTGAGTAACTAATGTTCCGTATCGATATCATTTGATATTTTACATCTCACATCTTCTTGTGAGGGCGTTTTGTCTTGAAAATGGCGGTTTGTCTTTCTGATTGCTTTGCGTTGCAGACGTGATGCGCGTGATGGCGACGAGCAGGGACCCGGCCGAGCTAGCGTACTACTGGACCGCGTGGCACGACGCGACGGGCCGGCGCATGCGCCACCAGTACCCCGTCTTCGTGCGCCTCATGAACGAGGCCGCGCGCCTCAACGGTGAGTGCACGTCCACTCACTTGATCACCCGACCCCCGCTCACCCGACCCCGCCATGCGACGAAACGCGCATCCGTTCAGCTAAAAACTTGCAACGCCCTTTGGTATTTTTAGCCCAGCGTATTGCGCCATGATTTGAAACGCCCCTGTACGCGGTCGCGTGTGGCAGGGCTGCCGGACGCGTCCGCCCTGTGGCTGGCGCCGTACGAGGAGCCGCGCGTGCGCTGGCGCGTGCGCGCGCTGTGGCAGCGCCTGCGCCCGCTCTACGAGGAGCTGCACGCGCACGTGCGCCAGCGCCTGCGCGCGCACTTCGGTGCCGCGGCCGCGCCGCGCCGCGCGCCGCTGCCCGCGCACTTGCTGGGCCCGCCGCCCGCGCAGGCCTGGGGCCGCGCCGCGCCGCTCGCGCAGCCCTTCCCGCACAGGCCCAGGCCGGACATCGCCGCCGCCATGCGCAAGCAGGTGGGCCATCAGCATTACCACTTGGGGCGTGCGCTTAGGATTAAATGTTGCAATCGCTATGCGCAAGAGGTGGGCCATCAACATCACCTCTTGGGTCGTGCACTTCATGTTAGTCGTCATAGCTATTCGCCAGCAGGTGGGCGGTCATCACTGCTTGGGGCGTGCACGTAGAATTAGAAGTTGCCATCGCTATGCGCAAGCAGGTGAGCCATCATCACTTGGGGCGTGCGCTTAGAGTTAAAAGTTGCCATTGCTATGCGCAAGCACGTGGGCCACCATCATCACTTGGGAAGTGCGCTTAGAATTATAATTTGCCTTTGCTATGCGGAAGCAGGTGGTCCATCAACATCACCTCTTGGGTCATGCACTTCATGTTGGTCGTCATGGCTATGCGCAAGGAGGTTGGCTAACATCCTTCACCACTTGGCTCTCGCCCTTATTGTAAATCACGTCTCCATCGCTTCGCGCAAGCAGGTGGGATAGACCTTTCACTAGTTGGGGCATGCGATTAATGTAACTCACGTCTACATCGCAACGACCTTGGCTAGTTTGAACACCACTTGGGTTCTGCGCTTAATGTTCGACAGAAGTCACCATCTCTATGCGCAAGGAGGTTGGTTAACTCTACAACCAGTTGAGGGCGTGCGGTTGGTGTAAATCATTAGACGCCATACTCATGCGCAAGCAGGTTGTCTAGCTCTATCACCACTTGGGATGTGCGCTTAATGTTGGAATTCACCATAGCTATGCGCATGAAGGTTGACTAGTTTTTTCACCACTTGAGGTTACGCTTAGTGTTAGTCAAGACTCCATCGTTATGTGCACGTAAAGCTGACTCACTGCTCTCACCATCCGGGAGGAATCAATCACTGACGAATAAAACATTTACTACTCTAATGGGATTAGTGACCTTTGCAGTTGACGTGCCAGGAGTTTCCTTCAATAGTGCAATAGACCTTCCCTCAGAATGTCAAAAATTTTAAAAATAGTTTAAATAAATTGTAATTTTCTACAATACGATAACATTAAAATTGATTATTATATATTGATATTATTGTTATTTTATATTAGTATGTCAGCTTTAGCATGATGGGATCAGGAGATAAATTTTGTAAAATTGTATATTAAGTAATATGTAAATATTATAATGTTTCATTGTTTGTCTTGTGTGTTTGTAGTAACTAATTAGAAAACGAAACCATATTTCTATGTATTCTTAATAAGCACAATAAAGATTATATTGCACACGTAAGCTTCCGCGGCTCGAATCCATGAATTCTCGGCTATCCGGGAGACGCCGCGTCGTTGGCTGGGGTGCCGACGTTTCGCCTGACATGTCGCAGGCCTCCTCAGGGCAGTGACGACCAGTCATTGCCTGAGGAGGCCTGCGACATGTCAGGCGAAACGTCGGCCTCCCAACCAACGACCCCGGATAGCCGAGAGTTGTAAACGTGACGCGAGTGGTTGGCGTTTGCAGAACTGGAGCTCGGAGCGGCTGTTCCGCGAGGCGGACCGCTTCGCGCAGTCGCTGGGGCTGGCGGCGGCGCCGGCCGAGCTGTGGCGGCGCTCGCTGTTCGCGCGGCCCGCGCCGCCGCGCCGCGTGCTGTGCCACGCCTCCGCCTGGGACTTCTTCGACGGGCGCGACGTGCGCGTCAAGGCCTGCGCCGCGCCCTCGCTCGACGACCTGGCCGTCGCCGCGCACGAGATGGGCCACGTGCAGTACTTCCTGCAGTACGCGCGCCTGCCGCTCGCCTTCCGCGAGGCAGCCAACCCCGGTCAGTACTCACGCTACATGGGTAGATGCGTACGTCGGGTAAACTGCTACTCCAAACTATACTACAAAACACAATACAAAGTTAGTGAACCGGCAATATTCTTTCACCTATAATGAGTTCGTATTGCATGAAAAACACGTGTCTCACCCGTGTTCTTGGATCACGGATCACGCTACATTCGTAGATGCGTAAGTGGCGTAAACTGCTACCCCAAACTATAGAATAAAACAGAATACAAAGTTAGTGAATCATCATTTAAAGTAAGCGACAATATTCTTTCACCTATAATGAGTTCATATTGCATGAAAAACACCCGTCTTCTTGGATCACGGATCACGTTCTTACAATCACGCTACATTCGTAGATGCGTACGTGGGGTAAACTGTTGCCCCAAACAATAGAATAAAACAGAATACAAGGTTAGTGAATCATCATTTAAAGTAAGCGGCAATATTCTTTCACCTATAATGAGTTCGTATTGCATGAAAAACACCGTGTCTATTCCGTGTTCTTGGAAGACACGTTTGTTTCATTTGAAGCAAGCATTTTTGCATGTTTTGCATGTTTTGTTCTCTGGACTTGCTCACACTCTTCATTTCAATTATTTTTTGCTTTCCTTGCGCTATGCTTTTGTCAGAGTGCATAGAAGTGAGCACCAAGGCAGTTTTCTTTGTTGAGTGCGAAATAAGAGGTTCTTTTTTTATGGGAGGGGTGGGTGGGGTGGAGACGTACTTACATCCCTACATACATACATGTAACGTATCTCTAATTTTCTTTACGGGTGTGCCAAACAAACAATAACATAAGTGACAGACGAATCTTATCCTCAAAGAAACATACACAAGATTTCACGTTCGCCAACTTTCATTCTCGAAAACTCCAAACAAAAGACGTGGGGACCCTGTATCCTTTCTACGGTTATGGGGCGGAGGGGCTTTGCACACTAACAAGATACGCCACGCTAGCCACAGAAAGCCCCCCGCTATTGCTAAATATTAGTGTCTCAATTTTGATGAAAAAGCAGTTTATCATCTTAATCATGTTCATGTTTATGAAGGTCTTGCGACAGTAAGAAGATGCTACAAAATACATTAAAATTGAGATACAAACATTTACCAATAGCGGGAGGCTTTCTGTGGATCGTCTGATTTACCTTGTTACTGTTTCAACCCCATCAATTCTCCTAACACCTGCACAAAGTGAAGACTACGCATATTGGCTCGAGGGTACTAGTGATTTGGAGGTTTCAGATTCCGTTCTGCTAAGAATATAACGCTCTTGGTGCATATATATATATATATATATATATATATATATATATATATATATATATATTGTTTGGTGTGTGCGCACTATTTCGGGTGGCGCGCGCCATTTGGTGCTTTGCATCCTCTGAGCGGAGGCGCGCCGTGCGGTGCTCGTACAGGCTTCCACGAGGCGGTGGGCGACGTGCTGGCGCTGGGGGTGACGGGCGAGCCGCACCTGCGCCGCCTGGGGCTGCTGCCGCCGGAGGGCGCGGGGGCGGAGGGCGCGGGGTCGGGCGCGTGGGAGGCGCAGCTGAACCTGCTGATGGAGGCGGCGCTGGAGCGCGTGCCGCTGCTGCCCGTCGCGCTGGCGCTGGAGCACTGGCGCTGGGACACGTTCCAGCAGCGCGCGCGCCCGCGCCAGTACACGCAGCGCTGGTGGCGACTCATGTGAGCACCGCAAGCGACTTCGAACTACGAATTACGAAATACGTTCCGTGGTGGGGGCAGATATCTTGTGGAAATCTATAATGTGAGAAATGAAACACTCCTCCACAATCAAAGTTATAATAATTTTATTAATTATCACATTCCCAGAGTAAACTTTCGGTTTTGTAGATGTAATGACACTGCTTCAATCTGAAATGAAGTGAAAGATTTTTAGGTTATATTCTCGAAAAAACGTAAACAACGTGGATCACTTACAAACGTTCACAACATGGTCGGATAAAAACATAAAACTGAAAAACGGGATGGGTACGACTTGGTGGCAGCCAAGATGGCCCCATCTTGTGGCAGTGTAGTGCTTGTTAGTGAAATTGTATGTAAGCAAGGGATGAGCGAAGGACAAGGAAGAGGAAGGAAAAACCGCGTGCCGTCGTGACCTTTTTGTGAGTAGGCTACTGCTCCGGCATTTTCATGGAGGATATCGAAGAAATCACGGAAAACTACCGATCAGAACAGCCAGCCGATGCAATTCTCCTGCAGGCAGCGGCAGAATTTGACCTAGCATTTGGCGTGTCTAGCCTGGTGTCGGAAATCCTGCCATCGCCGGGACCCAAACCCCATGACCTCCTACATTCTGTGCAGTTAGAGGCACTGCAGTCATGAATTGATGCTCTGAGGCACCTAACACGGCCTGGAGTTCAATAATCATACGCTGAGTGTAGTTCTCGTTCAAACGTGGCCTTTATTTAGTGTTTTTTACGTTAAATAAAAGTTGACAAAGTCCTATTACATTTTTCATGCGGATTGTTTTGTAGCGTTACACTTGTTTATCTCGAAGCTGAATAGCGAGGGAGGGTACATTCTAGAATATGAATATTATACGAGTTCACACATGCGATATTTCAACTTCAAATGTACAACAGCGAGGTTTATAACGGAGAAAAATTCTCATGAAACCATTCCATTGTAAATGAAGTAGGCAACGCACTTTTGCCAACACTTGGCATCAATAAATAACGATGTTTGTACCCTGTTGTAGATACAGCGTATTACATCATAAATGCTTTACATCCAATGTTCATTTCTACTGGCAGATATAAAATGTTACCGATGGTATCATTTGGACAGCAACATTTATATCTTTAATATCCGGCGCAGGGGGGTTAGGCGATCGGACACGACGAACGCGCGCCTGCCGGAATAAATAATTTGGGCCGCGCGGAGTCGGGGAGGGGGGTGGTACAGACAGAGTTGCCAGATATCCGACGGGTTTCGGTAAGAATTTCCCATTATTTGGAACGTGATCCTATTGATCATCGTAGATTACGCAATTATAATTGAATTTCTTCTCAAGGATTTGTAAACATGTTATATAAATTTTACTTGCAAAAATTCCACAGAAAAATAAATACTTTTTTATTAACAGCCGAATTCATAATCGACATTCGTTGTCAGTGATTTGTGTTCTTTTCGGGATCAATTGTAATTCACAAAAAGGCAATCTGAAATGAGAGGATGAAGGAATGTAAGAGTCAACACTAATATTTGAAGAAATCGCTAGAATGCCTCGACTACCTCTTAATCAATTTAGTTTATGCTCCTAGCATTATGATAAAAAATAATAATAAAATACTTCCAAGTATTGTTTTTTATTCAATCCCAAGATGGTCAGGTGCGTGGGGTGTCAGGTGAGCGAGGTGTCGCGTGAGCGAGGTGTCGCGTGAGCGGGGTGTCGGGTGAGCGGGGTGTCGGGTGAGCGGGGTGTCGGGTGAGCGGGGTGTCGGGTGA
>BOPP01000141.1:1139410-1188650 GCA_017312745.1 Gryllus bimaculatus
GGCGGGTGACGGCGGCCGTAGCGGAGCGCGTGCGCGTGCAGGCGCGCCTCCCAGAGCGTGCAGCGCGAGGGCGGCGGCGCCGCTGCTGCGCAGGCGCAAGTACGCGGGGGTGGGGCCGCCCGTGGAGCGCTCCGACGAGGACTTCGACCCGGGCGCCAAGTACCACGTGGCGGCCGGCGCGCCCTACCTACAGTGAGTGCTCCGATGTTGCCATCTTCGAAGTTATTGCTAGAATACAACCATCCATTACGCGTAAGCTAAACGTTTGATTGTCTGGGTATGGTGCCTTAACCATCGGGCATGGTTGATTTCGTGTTCTTCCTTTCATCCCCTATCATCACCATATCATGTCATCTTCACTGGAACCGTAACGTTATATCAAATAGTGGTCGCAAATGACTTCTTTGTTGATGCGATCTGAGATAACAACAACAAAAGAAATTCGACAAGCATTCGGCAAGACGTTCACCAAATTTGTGATTTCGGTATTACTGATGTTCCGTGCATCGAATTTGAAACTGATATTTTAATTTTTGGGGGTACTTTACATGAAGCATCAACTACATTTTTAAATTTTAAATGGCTCCAAATTTGTAAGTAAAGTAACAACCAGAAAAACCAGACTATGACTTGTCTTAACCAGCAAATCCCTGAACTCTCGCCACCTCTGCTAAAGTTAGGCCAATGTGCACACATCTATCTCCCGCCTTCCTCCTCACGCCTCCAGCCCCCCCCCCGCGTCTCACGACCCTTCGCTCGCGCCGCCCCACTCTACTCCGCCCCTGCACGCTGCCGACTGACGCTCTGTGTTCTTAAACAAGACACCCTCTCCAAAAAAAAAAAAACAACAAACAAACAAAAAACAACGCAGAACTTTGTTTCGCCGCCTTCACGCTGCAAGGTATGTGCGACACAGTTTGCTTACGCATCTGGCATATGATGTATTCCTGTAATTTTATTTTTAGCTCTGATGTTGATCTTTAGATTAAATATAATTTTGACACCGGAGAACATCTTTTATATATTTAATGTAAAGTAAGTTTATAAAAATGGCGGTAAGTTTGGCATTTGTTCAGCGCTTGCAATTGAGCCCTCTAATTCCTCGAATATTGCAAACATCGCAAATATTTGGAGAAAGCATGTGCTGTTGTAGTGCGCGCAGTCCGTAACGGTGCGCGCGTTGTGCGGCAGGTACTTCGTGAGCGGCGTGCTGCAGTTCCAGCTGTTCCGCTCGCTGTGCGTGGCGGCGGGGCAGTTCGACCCCCGCCTGCCCTCCAAGCGGCCGCTCTTCCTCTGCGACCTCTACAGCAACGCCTCGGCGGGCGACAAGCTCGGGTGCGGCTTCCACTCGACACTCCCGGATTTTTTACGTTTCTCCCGATGCCACCGCAAATCCTTTCGGATTCCGCGTTTTTTACAAATACGAAAAGGGTTTTCTAGCCGATCCGGTGAACGTTATCGGCAGTAGTACCGTAGCGATCTCGGACCGAAGGATCGCGGGTTCGAGTCCCGCCTCGGGCATGGTTGTAATGTGTTCGTCCTTTCACCCCCTATCATCATATCGTGTCATCTTCACACTTAACATACCGTTACAAGTAATAGAGGTTGCTAATGACCTAGAAGTTGATGAGATCTTAAATAAAAAAAGGTTTTTCTTAAACGGCTATTTTAAATTTGTGGCTTTGGTTCAGTGTTGTGCCGTAGAGTTTTACACGTAAGGTGTTTTCTACACGTAACCTATATGTAGTCTACATGACTCTTTTTACGTGTACACTACGTAGACAACATAATCTGTGTAGACCATTTATTTTTCCGCGTCATATAACTTAGAATAGTTTATAATATGCAGTAATTGTAGAAGCATGTTGAAATGTAATATTAGAAATTTTATTTTCGATTCAGTAAGTCAAAATATACCACTTCTGATGATGAAATGATTACCTTCATAAACATCTCATGAATCTAGTAGGAATTTGTTTCAACATGCACAGCACTCTTACGGGCTCTTACTTTTGCTCTTACGAGAAAAATGACTATATCAGTTTAGAGCCTGTGAAAAACGTAAATCCAATGACTGTCGACACTAAATCAGCACCAATATAATTAGAACCCCGATTAATGCATTACTTTACTGAGAGATAAAGAAAAACAGACGTCTCTAATACCCTTTGCTTCGACATAAAATTCTGTTCTTCGAAGAATTGACAAAGAAAATATTGTTATTCGAGGTATAAATCTTTTTCAAAAATTCAATGAAAACGTACTTATGCACACTGAACCTAAATCACACATACACACCAAAAATACGTTTTTTATTAAAAAAGTTGTTTTGACTCTTTTCACCCCTTCGACTGACTCGACTTCCTAGTGAGGTAGTCCGTCTTGGATGATTGTGGATCGCTGAGAGCAGACCATAGGGATTAGCTTTGAGAGTGAATAATACGATGATAGCATCTGCTAGGTTGGAGGCCAGAGGATGGCGAGTCATGAGGGGATGTGGCGCATGGGGTACTGAAGAAGTGCGCCACGAAGCGGTGTGGGACTGAGTTTGGAAGGTTGATTACGGATCACTTGATAGACGTGGAGAGCTGTGTTGGGAGAGGAAAGTGTAAGTGTAACTTATCTAATGAACTTATGTCCTGCAACAGAGTATGCTCCCGTAAATGCCCGCGTTCGTTGGTATACCCAATAAATTCAGCTGCCGTTGTTTTTCACTTACCTAACGTTTCTGTCAGTTAACTGCTCTCTACATGTAATTTTAAATAACACAATTTAACCTGTTCCAACTCAAGGAAATATATTGTGCATGAATTCAAGTTACCACCAGCAATCGGCAAACTATTACCTGCTTCGCTTCCGCGAATATCTTGTTCTGTATGCCGGAAACGCAGGTTAATGTTCTTAAACACCTTCCCCAATGTTTCACTAATCTTCTAATCTCTTGAGGACTCTACTATTTGGATATTTAAACCAGATTACCACTTAAAATATCTCGACATACACTCACGCATCCATTTATTACGAACTAGAGCCAGTCTCTCCCCAAAAAGACTTGCGTCCATAGCAACCGAAGATGCATGTACCTATATTGTCTCTTTCTAACCAGTTGATACAACTTAAATGATATTTCCATTTCGTAACACTACGATCGCTAGGCTGGAGTGCTAAGGGTGGGGTCGGGGGTGAGGTTGCTGTGGGTGGGGTCCACAATCTTCCAAGACGGACTACCTCACTAGGAGGTCAGAGTCAGACGAAGGGATAAAAACAGGCGAAACACCTTTTTTTTAATAAAAAACGTATTTTTGGGGGCGGGGCGGGCGCTGTGCAGGGCGATGATGCAGCTGGGCAGCAGCGTGGCGTGGCCCGAGGCGCTGGCGGCGGCGACGGGAGGCGCCGAGCGTGCCCTGGACGCGCAGGGCGTGCTGGACTACTTCGCGCCGCTGCTGCAGTGGCTGCGCGCCGAGAACCAACGCACGGGCGAGCCGCTCGGCTGGAGGGCAGGTGCGGCCGATAAAGCATTGCGTTAAATGGCGGTGCTCACTCGAGCGGTTCAGTGGCGCCACCACCAACCACAAGCAGCGCAGATGCGCTTCCGTACTGCTGCTAGGGTAACACAGTTCTAAATGGCAGCCTTCACTGTACACCACTCGGACTCGCCACTGTTCTGTTTATTATCGTGCTGGTTGTGTTTCGGACGGCGGAGACTACAGCCGTGTGATTCAATCCTTTGTCTCTCGCGGTCAGCTGCGCTCAGCTGTGGCGTGTGAAGGCAGCTATAGAGACTCCCAGGAGTGCTTCCGACTGGCGTTTCTGGCGGCTTCAAATCTCTGGTTTCAAAGGAGGTGTTCACACGACCGGTGAAGTGGCACCCCCCCCCCCAGCAGCTCAGACGTGCTTCTGTGCCGCCGCTAGCATGACACTGTTATAAATGGCAGCCTTCACATTGAACCGATCGCAAGCGACACTAAGCTCATTAGTTAACATGTTAATTGCCGAGCGGCCGCCGGCCCCCATAGTGACCGCTCACAAAACCTTCCCATGCTATGGCGCTGGCCGATGGTTGTAGGTGAAGTGATACGACTCTTCTCGAGGGTGATGCTGAGAGGCTTCTTATAAAGGTGGCCATAAATGCGATCAGCTCTTAGAGACTCTCGGCAGCGCTTCCGAATGGCGCTTCTGCAAGCGGCAAAGCATTGCTTTAAGTAGAGGTGTTCACACGAGAGGAGCACGGCGCTGCGCTTGCCCCCAGCAGCGCAGTTGCGTTTCCGTGCCGTCACCAGCAGCACACAGTTCTAAATGTCAGCTTTCCCACTATGCCACTTGGAAGCGTCACTCAATTTGTTATCACGTTGATCGCCATGCGGCGGCCGGCCTACAGCGGTGGCTCGCGAATTCTTCCGTTCTCGTGCAATGGCGCCGGTCGGCGACTGTAGGTGAAGCGGTCTGGCCCATCTATGAGTCGAGGCGTAGGGGCTTCGTTGGAAGGTGGCCTTATGTGCGGCGTTCGAACGAAATTCGTCTGACGGTTGATATATTTGAACGCCGTCAGCCGAAGACGTTCGTCATTACAAATTCCATTTAGCAGGACGCGAATCAATCGGAAATAAAGGAGAAAATAGACCACTTGAAATATCGGTCCGAATAGATTTCTCTTTGTCTACTACCTAAAGAAAAGTGCAGATTTCGTCTGAGTACAAGTAAGGTGACACATCTAATAACTCGTAATTTTGAGCAAAGAAATGTTGAAGAAAGCAAAGAAATTGAAGAAATGTGTTTTAAAAGTTGTGGTTTTTATTGTAGAATGTCAGTTATAAATTCTTGAAACTGTGAATTCTCTATACACTTCACTAATCTTATGTTCTGCATTGCGCATGCTTGTATCTCGATAAAGGAGTCCTGAGAAAGTGAGTCTCTAGCTTAATAATATTGCTCATAATAATGGTATTATTATTATTATTATTATTATTATTATTATTATTATTATTGTAAAAGGGAAGGGAATATTGTAGCTGCATCATCACTACTTCAACATTGATGTACGCGTTTATTTTGACATTAGACATTAAAAACACCTGATTGGTTTGACGCGTGTGGTGTACGAGGCGCCCACCCCAAAAGAGCGTATTCCATTTCCAGGGGCGTCGCCGAAAGCGCAGGGCTGGCGGTCGCGGAGGTCGCCCGATTCGGGGGACCCGGGAGGGTGAAGCCGCCGCCCTCCGCCCTGCGACGCCCAGGGCCCTTCGACGCTTCCCCCTCACGCGGGGCCCTGCGCCCCGCCCGCCGCCGGCCGGCGACGCACCTTCGCCTCGCCCGCGCCCGCGCCTTGCTCGCGCCCGCCCGGGAGCGGCGGCCCCTTTCGTACGTGACGAGTACTGTCAATAGAGAGAGTGCTGCGAACGCTGCGCCGGCCGCTTTCCACTTCTCGTAGCTGGCTAGCTCATTTATGCAGGATTGCCCGCCCGGCCCGCTCGCCCCGCCCCGCCCCGACCCCGCCCCGCCCCGCGCGCTTCGGTGACGAAAACGAGCCGTTGAGGCGGGTGAACGGCGCGGTGGCGGTGGCGGCTGGGCCGGTGTGGGATCGTGCGATGATCGGAAGGCGGATGCCCGGCGAAAAGGAAAACACCGTTTGGCCTCCACGCTTTACTTTTACGATTTGCCAATTCTGACAGCTATTACGTTTTTCTAGCTGGAAATAGGTAGGTCTTTGAGTTGCGGATTGTTACACTGTTTCATAATGAAAGGTTCTGTAAACAAGGGGGCTATTCCGACGTTGCCTACTTTTGAGATATTCAGGGTTTTACCTAATTTCAAATATAACTGTAGTATATATTGAAACTTTTATACATAGTACACTGCATGTACGTCGATACTGATCTAAAAAAAAACAACTTTTCACTAAAATACTCATTGCACTAATACAACAAGTATTGAAGTTATATTTTAGTTGCTGATTTAACACAATTTCACCAAACGAAGTAGGATAGTCTCTGGTTCTACCGAGACCTTCAATCCTGGGCATGTTAAAATTTTCAAAAATTGGTATCAAGGTGTTAAACGGCCGTAAGTATAAGGCTGTAGGTGATAACTACTTCGCTGAAAAACGGAGAGGCTGTGAATAGTAGCCGCCTTAAAAACCTGCGGCTCTCTACGTAACAGTAGTAATCAGTGTTTCTCTTTCCGGGTTAAAAGAATCGAACATTTATTTGCGCCGATATGCGTTGAGTACACGTTCTTCTCTGAACTTGCCATGGTAGATCTAGTGAGAGTTATGTTCCAGCGTTATATTCCCTTTAACACTTAAATACTCTTAATTAATTATTACAAGTTTACCTCAGCATTTTTACAAAATTGCGGCTTGGATATTGTTTTCAAGGGTAAGGCGTGGCGTTACTAGATATGAATCTAGCGAGTATATCATACTAATCTTAAAATATCATACTAAACATAATTATAGCTTACTCGAACTATCATTCATTTTTAGACGCATATAAAACAATCCTCTTTTAGATGCCTCTCAGCACTTGGATCAATATACATCAAATGCTCCAAAGGCGGTTCCTCATATTCGGCATGCCTCGATGTAGCGAGCGACTGCTGTCCAAAGCAGTTGATGTGCTCCGTGAATGTCTGCTTCCTGATTATGAGCAAGAGACCGACATGCAATGGGTTAGGGCTACCCCGAATATTTCGTCGCTCGCAAATGGCAAAACAACCCACTCCACACTACTCGGGAGTCGGCGAGCAGTCGCTCCCGGTACTCCACCGAATACCGAATGTGTGCCGCCCTTAAGAAAATACATTTTTCCCAACCCAGCGTAATGTTAAAAATTTCCATATTACAACAAAAACCAGGTTTACGGGGGGAATTTAAAAATTTTGTTTTTTGAAAAAAAAAAATTCTTGCCCCAAATGCGAAACTATCTCTACAAATACTCCGGGAAGGAACGTTCGCCCGAAGGGAACACTGATATATGGAACACTGAATATTCGTAACGAAGATCGCCAAAGGCAATATGTTACCAACATTTCCCCAACGAACCATTTGCAAAAGTAGCATTGACGAATGTATATTTTCTTAGGAACGCACGAATTTAGTTTTTCGGGGTGATGTTGTCCGAACCGATGCCTTACACTACACTTACAAACGCGAATCATTCGCGTTGTACAACGCATCGGTGCAACGTCCAGAAACCCACATTAATATATTCAGCGCCCGCTGCACCCGGCTGTCAGGCCCGGGCGAGAGATCCATCCGTCGCCGTCGCCGCGCCGCCCCGCCCCGCCGCCCCCCCCCGCCCCTCCACGCTCGTGCAACAACCGTTTCGACAGCCACGCGTGCGCAACGCGGGGCATTGTGGGTGGGAGCGGCGGCCCCGTTCCGGGAGCGACCTCGCGCACGCCCCCCCCCGCCACCCCGCCCACGCCTCTCTCGCTCTGTCGCGTCCGGCGGCGCTCGGAACACAACCCCGCCGCGGTCAGAGGTCGCCCCGGCGATCGCAGACCGTCGCAGCGGGAGGGCGGGGCGTGTGGAAACGGTCCAAGTCAAGCGGCGCGGACGTGATGGTTGGGACGTGGCCTTACAAGTCCCGATTTTTTCTTCCTTTCGTTTCGTTTCGTTGGCTTTTCGGAGAGGGCGAAGTGTGGGAGAATGGGAATTATGAAATGTTAAGAAAGTGCGTCGTCGTATGGGAGACGTCCTTTGTGCGGGTTGACAAATGGGGCTGAGATTGACGTTTCAGGTTCGGGACCAAGCGTCCAACAGGTACATGTATTGTGGTGTTGGCTCGTCTTCACAAAATACTCAACATGGAATATAAATGAAAATATTACCGTTTGGTGAGGAAACTTGAAAAAATCTAGTAAATTTATGTCAGAGAATACGGGCCACTTCTGCAATAGTTGTGCAATTGTAAGATTGCCAACTATGACAGTGAATAGTTGTGCCAAAATGTATTTTGTAAACGTGCCTAAAATGATTACACGTTCTAAAAATGTTCGTTATGAGATTACTGAAGCAAATGTTCGAAAAAGCTTTTATTTGTTTACTTCACACATTCCCCATCAGCCTAAATAGGAAGGAAAGTTCGTGACTATGGAAGAAAGAATAATCCACTAATTTTTAAAACTAAAATAATTTTAATTTATAACTTCTATAATCGACGCGCAGTCATTGCGTCATCACTTTAGCAACTGACATACTATTAGACGCCACTTAAATTGTGTTTATAGGATTTTTGTTTTTCTCCGGATACGAAGACGAAGATAAAACGGTAAGTATATGACCGACACGTAGGATACGCTTCGATCAAACGTTTAGTATTCGGAATTTGTGTTACATTTTATTTCAAATACTTTTATTACAAATTATGTTCTAACCAATTCAGTAAGAAAACCATTGATGGTGTTGGCAAGAGTGTACCTTGCAAGAAACAGGATCTCATAACATCATTATGACGACAAGTGTTTGAAAAAAACCTTACAACATCAATTAGCGTTCAACACGTGGCACTTTAATTCTCGTATCCAAGACCGTTAGCATAAAGAGTAAGGTGACCCTGGTGTTGAATCGTCTGGAATCCTCCGCCCGACCTTCCTGGTGAGGTTGTGATGAAGCCGTGGGAAACTGCACTATGAGTGAGCGTTATCCCGTCATCGGCCATGTCGATTTCCGCAGCTGGAGAAGAGAGAACGCTCACCAGGAAAATTACGATTCTCATCCTCCTCAATCGGCCATGAATTCGTGTTACTTACTCATTGAGTGTAATTATACGTGGACTGATTCATGAGGCGTATGAATTTTTTTTTCGCGAACAGAACATACGCAAACAATGTCCGAGAAGGGCCACGGGAACCAGTAGTCTTCACTTCGTGTGTACTACCTGGAAAATAAGAATTGGACGGCTACCACTAAGTTTGAACTTTTAGGACATGGAATTTTCGTCTTGTATAGAGGGAGAGCCCAGCGCTCCTGCGAGTATGAGGACCTTCCCCTGACTAGGCTATTTGTTTACCCTCCAAATTCAGAAACAGGAGTACTTGCTTACGTTTTGAAACAGGAAAGCGTGATACAAGTATCATGAAAAATAGCGGCTTCACACGAGAATATGTTTTATGTTTTCTATCAAACAACCAATATTTCAATTATCTTTATACACATTCCTACTTATTACTTTATTGCATGCTTATTTACTTTTTAAATTCAGTCTTGTATTATCGTATTTGCCAAGAAGCAAGAAAATGATTGAATGGCTTTTTTTGGTTTGTGTCTCGATTTATTAAAAGGTTCTTTTTTGTTATTTAGAGCATTATTATAGAATAAATTAACCTTTATTTAAAAAAATAAACAAGTCCCTCGTACGGATGGACAATATTAAATAAGACAAGAACTCTTGTTAAACATCCTTACCTGAACAATAGAAGTGAATGCAATTATTGCATTCTTAAGTAAACCCTATTACGAAACCCAAATATTTTTTTATTCTAATTGTTTAATTTCTCAGGTTACAGGTTAAATATGAGTAATGTGTTACATTTTACTGGATCATTTTTTGTGCTCAACTAGAAGAGATGGGATTAACATCTCTGTAGGGACAAAGACTGTCAATTGATTTCTCGAAAGACTTATCCCCAAGGCAGTTATGGGCCTGGTCTCCATTGACGTGCCGTCCCCTGGGAGATTTTGTACAACTCTTACTTTTAAATCTCGCGACGCAATGCCCGCGAACTCTAGAAAGCTTGTTACCTTGCCCATGCCCTGAAGATGCCTACTATAAATACTGGCATTGCAATAATATAACACAAATCCACATTTTTTGTGCTTTTTCGGTCTCAAATCCGTTCTAAATGAGAATACCGATTGGACTTTACTGTGTTGGGTCACTGACCACTGCCAAAATTTTGCAATCTTCAAGGTGACACAATCGGAACAAATTGGAGTTTGAACAAATTGCTTTTTAGAACAAATTAAAAATTTGCTATTGTAGGCAAGGGATCTGTTCAGAAAGAGGTATGCTCACCGCTCTTGTGCTTCACAATGATCTTAATTGTGGCCACTTCAGGTGTTTTTCCCTACCAACGAAATTGTATCAAATGAAGGCACTTGTTGGTGCAAATGAAGAAAGATGGGATACTGAGCACGCTGCTAAGTTCACTCGGGGAATACGAGCATTCAAAAATGGACCGAAACAGCGGAACATTTTAATCTTCAGATGCGTTTTAAGAAAAGGTGATTTTTCATTGAAGGTGTACAAGCGATTAATGACCAATATTTGAATATCTGGTTTACATAATTTGGCGATAAAGCTGTAATTATGTTATGCGAAACCTAATGGAACCCCAAAACATTCACTGCAAATATTTTAATTATTCACTTTCTATTGAGACAATGAAGACTATGTCTTTATTCACTCAATTACCCATTCTTCTATTCTAAACACAAGTTTTCCTTTTGAAATCGGGACATCTCAATCTTTTGGAATTTATATTCGCATCGTCATTTTTTGTTTGGAAAATAGCTTACATAATTTATTAACAAAAATCGGATAATTACGGCCATTTTATAATTTCCTTGAAACATACCTGCATTGTCATTTCCAAAGCATTTTAATTATTGCAAATTATTGCAATTATAGACTTACAATTATTTTGAAATTAATAAAATTAATGAAATAATATAATTATTCACAAGCCAGTTGGAAACTTTTCGTCCACCTCCGCAAGTAGAACATACAAAATAACAGCCATTTCATGATTTGGATGTCAAAAGGGTGGTAGGTTTGAAGAATGAAAGAAAATATATGGGAAGCTTTAAATCGCGGCGCTAGAACTTCAGAGAACTGCAAGTGGAAATTGGAATTTAAAGTGGAGTGGAAATCAACGTGCAATGTTCTTTGGAGGAAAAAATATCGAATTAAAAATCTTATGAGTTACTTTGTAGTGCGTATCGATTACTTTGTGCCCATTACGAGAGAGGAAACAAGGAAAACAGATTCAGATGTTCGGTTTGATCGAAGCAGAGTTAAAGAACCAATTGCGTAGATGGGATACAATAAGGAAGATTTATTTTTAAACTGTGTACAGGCATTAGTACAAGATATGTAGAACTGGCTAGGTACAGTAGTGTATGCGGCCATGAAGCTTCAGAAACGACCTTACTACCAAAATAAAACGGGGTTTGTAACGCAACTATTGACTTTTGTCTGTGTGTGTCATGAGGATTTCTCACTTTCACGTGCACCCGGAGGAGATTCCCTCCCGGAAGCAGGCCGCGTGAATCACACTTCCGCCGTGCGAGGACGCTCCGCGCGCCGCCGGGACGGGCGGTCGAGCCCGTGGGGCGTGCGATTTATTCGCCCCTCGCGCGGGATTTATGTGAGAAACGCCCCGAGGGCCGATGCGCTGTTCTTGATCGTATCGACCGAAGGTTACCTATCGAGACCGGGAAGAGAGAAGACGCAAATTTTAATGTGCCGGTTGAATAACACAATAAAAATGAAAATTTCAGCTTCAAAAATTACATAACAATAATAATAATAATAATAATAATAATAATAATAATAATAATAAATAATTAACAATAATAATAATAATAATAATAATAATAATAATGTCTCTGTTGCATGTCCTGCTGGGGAAACATGCCCACAAACATAAATCAATAAAACCTGCTGAAAATGCTTTTGTTAGCATTGAAATAGCGTGTCAACGTCGACGTCAATGGAGCGTTACAAAAAAGAAGAAAACCCTAAAAGGATATATCGTTCAGCGTTGCATTATCTGTCATAATTCTTAACATATACAAAGACGCAGGAACATTGTAGCTCTTGCACGAAATTTAGTCGTTTAGTAGAGAAATCTCTTTTGCCTGGGTTGTGACTTTTTAAAGGAAATCCACGCTGTAATCTCAAATATTCTTTTGGGAGTCAGTGGTGTGGCATACACACTCAAAACTTAAAACGACCCTTTTTTGTGTGAAGGAAGTAAAAATGTAAGAAAGAAGTAGGAAATTCTTTACATAATTCTGTTATCAGTCTTACTCGACTGAAACAATATTTTTTAAATATAAAATACGCACATTCTATTACAACCTTCATATTAAGCTATTGTAAATAATACTATCGTTAGAGGATACTAATAGTGATAGGGTATTCGAATCTTATTATACAATTCATCGAATAATCAAAGCTCTTTAAGATTCGAAATATGGAACCTTAATATTTCGTATTAATCTTTCAAACCTAATTATTTTAATCCAGTGTGTTTTGTTCTCTTCAACTCCTCACTGTTTACTGGAATTTCCGATTTTTCTTACATTGAACAGTGAAAATTGAACATTGAACATTACAGTGAACATTAAACAGTAACATAGGAAAGCAGTTCATATTGTTTTCCCCCTACTCAATGTTTTTTAAATAATGGCTCTTATAGTGTAAATATGTTGTTGTGTTTGTATGATCTATAAGCCCATTGTTCCTCTTCCAAGTCTTCCTCTATGCCTAAAGTTAATCTAAATTAAATATACCTACTGTCTTTGAGTGCGAAATTGTATGTTTCGGAGACTGAATGTTTTTTCTAAATTTTCGAAATTCATTTTCACCCACTCGTACTTTCTCCCGTCCATTTACGTATCATTTATCTGCCATTTGCCACGTAAGCCAACCCGCGACATCCCGAGCAAGAGCGTCACGCAGGTGACATAACACGGAAGCGGCCTCAGATACACGCGGTCTCTGAGTGCGGTGACTGGTAGATTCCAGGAGTGGACGTAACTCCGGAACGAGAACTGCTCATTTAGGGGAATCTTCCCCTGCCCCGACACGCAACCCCTCGTGCCATCCGGCCTGGCACGGGCCGACGCGCGCCGATAGCAACGCGTGAACGGCCACGTGAGTTGCTGCAACTACTTTCCAGTTGAAAAATGTACTCTCAGTGCTTGATTTATAACATTTTAGGTCCCGGAACGTGCCCCCAATTAATTATAAATTGAATAGAAATAGTTATGTAATTATAATACTATAATTTAATAATTATTCTCGAGGTATCGGAACGCCGTGCCGTCGCGTACACAAAGCCCTGTGTTCACCGATCTCCTCTGTTGGATTTGGGCGCTATTTGTCGTCAGTAAAATGCGTCGGCTTCGATGGCTGAGGGCATTAACTGGTAGTACTGCAGTGTATCTATCCGGGAGGTTCAATGGTTCGAGTCCCGACAGAGGCAGGAGTTTTGACTCTACCTGCGTACACCTGGGTCGAGTGGAAGAGAATTCTAGCGGCCGCCTGTTCGGATGGGTAGTTTTCAGAGGTTTCTCCGATCTACACCTGGTGAATGCCGGAGCAGTACCCTAACAAACAGGCCACAGACCGCGCGCAATCCCGCCCGTACTTACGCACACACATTCTTGGCATTACCACACATGTCGGGAGATCAGACCGAAGCTCAGAAATTGACCCGTCCGGGCAGTGCAGGGCTGGCAAGATACATGGAAGAGGGAAACCCAGCAAGCCTATAGGTCGGCGCCGGATCTCTACTCAGCGGGAAAGACAACAACCACCTCCCATGATTCACTTAAGCTTACGAAAGACCAATGCTGTTGATGTGCTTCGCGTTGACAAACTTCTCAAAATTTGCTTCCCGACATAATAAGAGCTAAATATTTAGATATGCTGTCAATTTGCATCTTAGTTCAGTATTCTTTTCTGGAATATTTGTATTTTTTACAATCACGTACATTTTATGTATTATCATTTTTCGATTTGTAATTCTTGAATTCATAGATGCATTCAGAATATTATAGAACAGCAAATTTTCTTCACTCACGGAATTTTTTGGAAAATATTTGGAGCCGTTTTGGGGAAAATGTCGTTTCAGCGCGTCTAATATTGGATAACTTTTAGCTCATTTTCACGAATGGTTTTGATGTTTCGAGAAACTTGGAACATGGAGACTTGGAGACTTGGAACATGGAAACTTGGAGAAAAGAACTCTTGAAGAAGTTGGGTCCACAAAAAAAGAGTAAGTATAAAATGTAATGACGTGTGAGATATTCCTTATTATTGTTTATTTTATTTATATATTTTATAGTTTACTATTATTACATTATATATCGTATATTAACATATTCACTTGTGGACTGTCCTTTATTGGAACCTCTTTCTTGGACAAAATCCAACATTTTACCTCTGTACAAGGTTTACCTGAGGAGTAAAACTCATAAATTTTATTTTAGGAAGCTTAAAGAAAATGCCGCATGTGCCTTAGTGTAATGTGCTCTAATCATACAAATGTTTGAAGCAAAAAATACTCGTCCGGGTAACCATTTGTGAGTCTGGCCATCCATGACCTCAATGTAGTCATCTACAGCCATAAACTCGCGATCCTTGAGATGAAGATGCTGTGTGTGCAACGGCTCAATGAATTCCGGCTAGGACGAACATTTTTATTTTTTCTGGAATTGATCAGAACATACAATTCCTTGAGGATATCATCGGCTCATCGTTGCAGTTGGCTTTTTTAGTTTTACATAAGGAATTGGTCGACTTCGACCGGATGATTTTTGCTGTGGAAAATCGTGACCTTGAATCTAAAACCTCTCTGGAACATGAAGCTTCTAAACCTGTCACCAAACTACGTTTTATTTAAATCCGGTATCTAGCACGTTTCTGAATTGATTTGTTTTACGAAATTGACAATGTAAAACTTACACAGTATATCTTTTATTACGATTCCAAGCATAGGTTTTTCTGAGTCTTTTCCTTGCGATCGCTATGCAAGGAAAAGAATTCTACACATGACATACAAGAGAAAGAATGCATCGACCTCAAGTAAATCTCATAGTCTCTAACAATTTGCATCCTGGATCTAGGCCGCAAGTGACGTTTAATAGAGATCAGATAAATTCGATTACGCTGTAATTTAAGCGCCAACTGTAGCATAGTTTTCCTTCGTTCTTTAAACCCTTTTACTCTCCGAATGAAGTATTTCGCCTCTTGCGATCGGATCAGAAAAATTCCGCGGACCTTTCTTGCAATAACTTTAGTATTAAAGGTGGGACACAGTAACAATTTGCCTCGTGAACAGAGGGGAGTTGAGGGCGTCATGGCATGAGACGGCATCCGAACTGACTCAGCCGTCGTGCTGACGCGCGCGTTAGAACCTGCCTAACTGCTCGCCCTCCCCGTACCACTCGTGCGTGTTCACAACGCCCCCCCCCCACACACACACAACCACCGCCACTGCCGCCACCTCCATGATCCCTGCTCCGCTGCCTTTACTGACGTCTCCAGCGCCACCACCATTGTCGCATCCGTCGTCGCCACCACCCCTTCCTTTATCACAACCGCCACCGCCAACCTCACCGCCTCCTTCATCGCCACTTTCATCGCCGGCGCCTCCATCACCGTTAACACCATCAGAGCTACTACTACCACCACCACCACCACCACCACCATCACCACCAACCCAACCAGTAACGTCATCAACACCCACACCATCGTCACCGACACCATCGTCACCAGCACCATCATCACCGACACTATCATCACCGGCACCATCACCACCAACACCATCACCACCAACACCACCACCACCACCAACACCACCACCCAACTCTACCAACGTCACTTCTGGCATTGTGAGGTCCCTGCCACTGCCGTCATAGTCACCGTCACCGTCACCGCCTCTTGCGCCGCCGTGTGAGCGCCCTCTCTTACGCAACGCGCTCTGGGAACTTCGCTGAGAATCGAACGACAGCCGCTTTGGTGGCGGCCGACTGCTTGTGACTCACCGCGGAGGGAAGTCCGAGATCGCCGAGCCTCCTTAGTGTTTTCGCGAACTCTGTTCAGTGCACTGGGGCAAAAATATAATGCATTAGACAGAGGATATTATTTCCTTTACACAGAAGGTTAGAGAGTTAAAATAAATATTGTGTAATATACCCACATTAAACTAAATAAAGAAGTTCATTTTTATAACACAAATATTTTCAGCATTTATTTTTTTAGTTTTATATTCTTTCTTATTAGTGAAATAATACTGGTTCATTATTCACGGGATGTTGTTCAGATAACTACAACTGTTCCCAAGCATAGTTGTATTTACATGAGCAACGTCCTTGAACATCATTCCAGAAATAATAGTGGACATTAATGTTAGAATCATTGAACATGTCATTTCTTTTAAAAAAGTAGTAACTGTTATTGATTTTTTATGGTGGGATAATAAATAAATAATTTCGTGTAAGTACTTTGGAAAAGTTCATTGAAAACAATACACCACTGCGATACTTGACATCTCAAGAAGTAAAATTAAGACGCACTAGATGATTGTACAAAATATGCTCTAATTTCAACCACAGTAAAAAATCGCACCTTTAGGAATTTGGTTTTGCTGCAAGCTTAATAACAATTTAATGTCATTGATTTCGAATATTTAATGCCCTGCATCTGTACCACAACTTTGGTGTAAATTCCGAGGAAATCATTCTACCAACAGGCGGTCTGTTTCTACAGACAAACATTTAATAATATTATTAACTCATTTTTAAAATCATTTCCTATTAAACAAATATTACAATTACGATGCACCAGTAAGATTCCCCTACATTTGTAAAAAATCCCTAATCGATTTTCAGCCGGAAGTATCTGATAAGAATTCTTGGATTCTGTTTCATTTCATTTGTGAAATGTGAAATATACTAGCATTATCGAAAGAAAAATAACAAATAATATAATTTTATATTGTTAAAAATATTTCAAATTGAGAAACAAATTCAATATGAAGGGCAAAACTAAACTTGCATTGAACCAAGTACATTAGAGAACGCAACACTTCCCAAACGTCAAAATGTCGACTTTAAAGCACGTATTTTCTCACGGCCCTTGGTACAGAATGCAAACAGATACAAAAACTAACACAATGACAATCCTAAGATCTCACGCTTATATCTTCACTCCTTGCGAGATTGTCTCGAGTGAATACAGCGGTCAAACAATGGAAAAACACGCCAATGCAGAACATTTATTACGTTTTCGCGAACTCTTTCGTAGCAAATGACGTTTTCAATTACTGTGAAAAAATAAACAAATGGGTCTCGGAACAAATGAGTCAACACAAGAAAGAAAGAACTGTGCTAGAAATATTTTGGTTTTACTTGCCAGTTGTTTTTGCAATTTCATTGACTATTAGCATTGATTTATATATTTTGTATATAAAAATGTTATTATATGTATATAAGAATGTTATATATTTATTATATTTCGTATATAACAATGTTATTTACATGGTCGTGTTTTACTGAAGAAATATTACACATTCAAATATGAGCTATGTAGGATCATATTTCATCATGTTGGAAAATTACATTAAAATAGAGCTCTGCGTTTTTAGTATGTAATTGTATTGTCGAACATTTCTCTTGTTTCCACAATACTTTTCAATATTCGACCTCCAAAATATTATGTGGTAGAATAAGGAAGAATTTTCTTAAACTAGGGTAGCATATTTCACTAATTATATGTTTGATATTCTAGCTTACGGGGTTTATCTACAATATTTTAAGAAATCATGATCTAGAAAATGTTATAGGATTGTTAGATGCGAACAGAAATAAAAATACAAAACTACTGTTTGGCTTCAACGAAACAAGTATTTTTCGATTTTATTATACAATTTCATTCGACTGCGTAATTGAACTCGGCGTAGGTTTATCACAAGGAAACTTCCCGCGTGTTCCTGACTATTTGGATGAATGTTGGATATGGTGTAAAGCTCGTCCGTCCAAATGGTGGCCCTTGAGTCACCGTCTAGCGCAGTCTCGACAATGTGGAGGGCTTCGCGTAATATTTCAATCTCAGTTGTGGTTGCGTACGGTTCCGCGGCCGGAGTACTGCAGTACGCTCTGGAGAAGGCCACAATACGCTGGACGAAACGTTAGCCACCATGTCAGTGACGTGGCTCGTCCCGGATAGCCTAGACAACATTTCAAATACAGGTCTGGCAAAGATTCCTATAGGGATGTAGGTTGGGACGCGCGCAGAGAAATGGGGTCGGAGAGGTGGGGGTCGAAGTGACCTCGCCGATGCTCCCGCCATTTTCCAAGCCACCGTGTCCGATTCGTTTTTCTGATTTACCCTCTCCAGTGACCTTGAAGAGGCGGAAGTTTATTTCCTTAAACTAAATATGCGAATGCCCTAACCTAGCTCGTCGGGCACGTCTGATAAAAGACATGAAGAAATAAGTTAATGTGATTTTTTTCTCTGTGAACAAACCTTTTAAAAGGGTGAAACATTTTTAGAATACGTTTGCTTCAAAAGATTGAATTTGTCTCAATGAAACAGAAAAATCTTTCCTTTTGAATGACACTTTTTGAAGGTAATTTTACCTCATTGAAGCGTTTGTCATTAAAAATAAATTTTAAAAAACACGCCAGTCTCTTTTCTTTCTCTCTTTCAACATATCCAAATTTTATCAAATCCAAGGGGAACAGCTCGGAATATTTCCTGGAAATAGATATCTTATATGGAATTGCAGAAATAAAACGGAAGGATATCTCCAGGAGAGGAGAATGTCTCTCAAGCAAAAATGTACAGATACAAATTAAAAATGTGAATTAATCTCCAAATAATATATTGTTAGTAAATGTTTTGAGAAATACTATTTAAAAAATATTAACATTTAAAGAATTTACAAATTTAATATTTTCATCCCAATCACATTGTGTAATTTAAAACTATTTCTAGACGATTATGTAGTGCAGACTTGCAAAATCACTGTTGAAAATATTGTTATGATATATTGTTTTCAAGCAGTTTACAAATTGTGATATTTACAAAACAAAATATAGAAATTGTAAGTAATAAATAAATAGCTATTACCATCAAGAAATTCAGTTACAATGTTTCAATTAATTTTTAAAATACCTCCCACTATACATTTTATAAAATACTCCATACGATGAAAGGAAAAAGAAGAAAAACAAAAACAAAATATGTTTGAAAATGAAAACTTTAACTAGTGCTTCAAATATGCATACTACCAGGCGTGTTTCTAGAGGTAGTATCAATTTAAAAACATGATCTAAAAAAATTCAAGTATATTTAAACTATTTTTTACAATAGGCTATTATTTATCAAAAAAGTAGTCGAATTATAAAGAACAATGTTTGGATTAAGTTGTAATCGATTTATTGTAAATATATGTAATATATTAATCTAGTTTTATTCCATTACGATTTATTTACTATTTCAGACACTCATAAGGGATATAATTAAAAATTTTTGCTCCCAAGTTTCTGCGTCTGGGGGTCGGGTACGAAATATTGCCAGACAAATCCCGGAAACACGAGTGATACAATCGCAGGTCATAAAGGAGACCTTCTAAACAGAGGCACCGCGAATATTCATTTACAAACAGAGCGCCCCACTTCGCAAGTAGGGCGCCATGCGCCACCGGGAGGGGGAGGGGCGGAGGGTTGCGGAACGCTCCAATGAGGAAGAGCGGGGAGGGGTGGGGAGGGGAGGGAGGGGAGGGGAGGGGGCTGGGCCTTGGCCGTCGCAAACGCCGTGGCAATTGCTCTCGCCCCAGGCCGCAACACTCGCTGCAAGGGGCTCAGCTCGCCCTGCGGAGGCAACCGCGGCCGCCGCCGGCCAAGGTCGTTCCCACCCCCACCCACCCCCCGCACGCTCCTCACCTCATATTGCCGCGTGAGGCTACAGCTCGCGCCGACTTTGCTACGCGCTGCTGCCTCGGCGCTGCCTCGTCATTACTTTATGGAATAAAATTACCCTGAAGAGCACTGGTTATTCAATCGTTAAAGCGTATGCAGGATGGTCCTAGTCTTGCATCTCAATGTAAAATATGCCCTCCTTTTTACTTGTAATTTGTTTATAATTTGAAGCTTTCTGGTGTAGGAGATAATTTGTGACAGTTTGTTGAAAGTAAAATTTTTGACTTATCTACTTCTCCTTGTAAATAAGAAACACTGGGCTCTCTTTACATCATGTTAGTTTTTAGAGTCCAGAAAATTGACAATGAAAATAACATTCATACTTATGATTAATTAGCGTGTGCTCACACTGTGTGGCAACTAATGTGCAGAACATCTCCCGTTAGCTAATACGATCATTGCCTACTGTCTGTAGTTAACGTCAAATGTCAGTTTACCATTGTTCGCCAGTACAGAACGCCTCAATTTTAATTATGTAAATGTAATATTTAATTGGCTAGGTGGAATAGCAGGCCTTGAGCTCGCCAGAAATAAGATATCATATCATTATCATTATCATTATCATTATCATTATCATTATCATTATCATTATCAATTATCATTATCATTATATTCATCATTATCAATTTAATCATTATCATTAATCATTATCATAATCATTATCATTATCATTATCTTATCATTATCATTATCATTATCATTATTCATTATCATTATCATTATCATTATCATTATCATATATTATCATTAATTACATATAATCATTATATTATCATTAACATTATCATTATCATTATATTAATCATTATCATTAATCATTATCATTTATCATTATCATTATCATATCATTATCATTATCATTATATATCATTATCATTATCATTATCTATTATCATTCATACATTATATTATCATTATCATTATCGATTATCATTATCATTATCATTATCATTATCATTATCATTATCATTATCATTATCATTATCATTATCATTAATCATTATCATTATCATTATCATTATCATTTCATTATCATTATCATTATCGATTGATCATTTATATTATCATTATCATTATCATTATCATTATCATTATCATTATCATTATCATTATAAATTTTTTATATTATCATATCATTATCAATATTCATTATCATTCTCATTATCATTATCATATCATTATCATTATCATTAACATCATTATCATTATGCATTATTATTATTTTCAATCTCTCGCTTAGCGAGGTGCTATAGCAGACCCCGAGACCTTTGTAGAACCAAGGTGCCTGCTTCGCTTGTGCAAACCCGGGCGGTCAGTTATAGCACTAGAAACTTCTAACGACGCGTGCAGTACTCAGGAGAACAGCCTTTTGCATTGTTTGAATGTGCCAGTTTCTTAAGGCCAAGCCTTGCAGACGATGAAATTAGTTCTTCGGAGATCAGTCATTTGCAGAGATTATTATATTATTATTATTATTATTATCATTAATTATTATTATTATTATTATTATTATTATTATTATTATTATTATTATTATTACAAAATGGGAGAAGAAGTTTTGTAGCTGCATCATCAGTTACTCCAACCCCGAAGTACGCGCTTATTTTGACATGTTCGTCTCGTATGCACCGTGTTTTCTTCCAGGGTTCCAGAAGCCTACTGCGCATTGCGCGCAATCGCTAAAACTGCGAAGTCTTGTGGAATGAAACGCCCCACGGGAGGAAATAGTCTGGACCTCCTTTTTATCTCGAGGGACAAAAACTCTTAAAGGATGCAATAAAAGAGTACTGAGGGGGTAGTGGCGGAGTAGCCTGACGGCTAAGAGATATTGTAGACGAGGCAGATACGAGAAATAACCTAGAAGCGACGGGCGTAGTTAAGTGGCAGCTACATATATTGTAATGGTAAGGGATAGCGCTAAACACGGAACAGACCAGTGGGTAGAGATAAGATAACCAAGTAGTGGTTCATAGAATGGAATAAAATGACCCGTACACGCTCAGACACGCTCAGGACACTTCAGACCTTAGACCTTTTGTTCCGGCGAAGAAACACGTTCATCTTTCGCAATGATAATTAAAATGTCAGAACTTAAACCCGTCGATTCCTTATTTTATTCAGGATACGAAATGTTTGGGAATAACTACATTTTGAATGTACGCATTACTTGCACCGGAAACAGTTTGGTTGAACAGTTAAGATTTCTGTCGTCAAGATTGGACGCGCAACTCGTACAGTTTAAAAAGCAACGTATCTGGCAAGTATAAGCTTTTTTATAACTTGTTACTGTCAGGAATGCTATTTTATCCTTTTATAAGGAAATGGATGTGATTTTCAGCTGACTTGAAATATCTTAATTTTTTTTTATCTTATATTAATAATTCAATCCAAGAAATATTTATTTAACTGTATCATTATCTAAGTCAATAAAAATAATTACTTAAAAAATCTTTAATAAGTCAAAACAATTTAGGAATTGTAGTCGGGGCAGCTGGGGGAGAAACTGAAGTCTCACGATTCCTTCGTGGGCGAGCCGTTATTTATTAATTTCAACAATTTCTCCTCCCGTATAGGTACAACCATACTCAGATTTTTCTGTGATACCCACACCGTGCTCTAGATAAAACCCGGACCTTTTCTTATTCATCTTGTTGTTGATACACTGCACCTCTTCTACCGCTTTGTGTCACTCCGTGTACACGGAATCTGAAAACCATCAGGGCGCCCTTGCAACTCGTATAATCGTGGACCCCAACCCCTGCGTGCACGCCCAGGCCGCGACCACCCCCGCCTCCGACACACCGCCGCTCGTTCCGCCCTGCCCCAGCCGCGCCCACGCCGCCGCCTCCGCCGCGCGCTCATGCCGCCCCCATCTCGCCGCCTCCACCACGCCCGGCCGCCCCCGCAACCTGCCCGCGCCTCCACGTTCCCGCCGTCCCTGCCCCGCCGCCTCGCCCCAGCGCCCGCCACCTCCCGCCACCGCTTGCGCCGGCGACTCAGACGCTTGCGCGGCGACGAACGCGTCAGTCTCCGCGCCGGCCGCTCGCAGACCGGAGGTGTCGCGCCGCGCGCCTTTCTTCCCTTCAGCAGCCAATCTGCTCCCGCCCCCCCCTCCCGGCGAGTGAAAGTGCCATGGCGAGCGTGCAACGCGTTCGCCCGCGCCCGCCCGTAGCTGGTGGCTGCCGCTGCTCGCTCGTTTGCTGGGCCGCCCGCTGCGCCGCCCCACGGAGGACACGACGGCCACGCGCACGTGCAACTACGCGCCGCGCCCGCGCAGTACGCCGGCCGCCAGTACGCGACCGCCAGTACGGCGCTGCCCAGTCCGCGCTCAGGCCATACCCCGGCCACCGGAGTGGGTCGCAGTACCCGTCCAACCCGTACTCGTCCCGGCAGTACTCGTCGGCCAGTAACTCGTCCGGGCGTTGACGCGGCGGTGCAGTACCGTCCGGGCGGTTCACCGAGGCCCGCTACGAAGTTGAGGCGCGGGGGCGGTGGCGGGCACGGGGCCCGCCCCACGGGCGGCGGGGCGGCGTCCGCGGCGGACGACCCGCTGTTCCAGTCGCTGCTGCCGCGCGCCGGCGCGGGCTCCGGCCGCCGCGAGGAGGACCTGCCGCGCTTCTCCGAGCAGGACCTGGCCGCCATGTTGCGCGAGGCCGACTCCCTGGGGTCGGAGGCGTGCACGCGCAATGTGCACGCGCAGTGGCTGTACGAGACGGACGTGAACCCGGCCACGCAGTTGCACGCGGTGAGTGCCTTTGCGACTGTTGTATGCGATAAGGTTCTGCCGTGTGTTGTGTCCGTGTGTTTTGCTCCGTGTTTTGCGGCAGAGCGCGGGAATCGATTGGGCACCTGCTGTGTCCAAAAGTGCTTTTGATTTCGCAAGTGTGTCGCTCGCATATACTCAATGAAAATGTCAATAGTAGTGTACTACTGAAAACAGGTCTTTCGGTACCAAATTTTGAGCGAAAAAAAAAGCGTTCGAAATTTGATTACTTCTTATTGCAAATATAAATATACTTACAATTCTAGTAACACAGTAACTAATATGTGCATGCGCGCAATTTAGTTTTCCAAATGAACTTCATCATCACTAGGGTGCCCTGTGAACAGTTTTTAAAAATCAATAAAGTTTAGAAATTACAACATTGAGGTGTTATCGAGCAACAGTTGAATGATCCTCTCCCAAATTGTTGAGGATGATTCATTGCTTCTGGTTTGAAACGAGTTTTAACGATACATATCTGAAATTATATGAACAATACGCCGTTATCTGAAGGGTGTGAGTGTTCTTGGAAGCGTCAGCGGTTTAATAATTAAATGAGAAACGTTTGTCAACGATCGCGAACTGAAGGTTAACATTACCTTAGTATTTTAAACTATACGACCTTGAAATTATTCCAAGTTCCAAGTTTAGATTCCTAGATGTCGCATATTAATTGTCCTAAAATTCCACAAATAACTCCATAATCTAAATATTGGAAATGAATGTATTAAAGTTAACAAAAATGCATAGAAATTATAATTGATTGAGAGAATTGAGGAAGAAAATCCGGGAATTAGTCAGAACTCATTTATTTATCCTTTGAAAACCTAATTGCTATTTTTTAAGGGTCAAGAGACTTTTAACACACCTTTTGCCCTTTCGTGGAACATGTAAAGAGTAATTTCAGTCATTTAAATTAAGAACATTACAAAGCAACATTAAAATAATCTCGCTCTTCTGTTAATGTTACTGATTGAAAACGTGCACAAAGAGTAAAAGCATTTTGAATCACATTCCGTTTCGTATAATTCGTACAATGATCTCATTCTCTTCTGTTTTCCGCGTTCGATTTCTTCATCTAGGACACATTAAAGGAGCAAATGAGGCATACAATGGAGGGTTGTTTTCTCAAGGTCCTTTCCGTTCAACTCGACAAGCGGGCACCCGCACGTGCTCTGAAACATAATAGAGCTCGAACATCTGCCTGGTTAATTCTACATTTTGAATTGTGAAACAATCAATTAGAATTGCAAAAGGTTGGAGACGATTTAACATTTACAGTAATTGATTTATCAGTTCTTTGAAATGCTGTATATCTACTCTCTTTAAACATCTCACACCAAGTTATTCTGATTTAACCATAATATGTATTCAGGGTTCGTCCAATGGACATTATTATGGATTTGTATATCTACACTTCTGTATCAATACTCTTGTTTTTTGTTCCTAGTAATATTTATGCACGTTTTTTCACCTAACACCGACCTTTGTTGCCTTCTCGCCACAAGCGCATTCTGTTGGCTTTCTTATGTTCACACAGGGGGCAATTTCGTGTACGCTTGAAGCGGTAACTATTACTCCCTGGAGCAAAACTCGGTCATCGAGACGTCTAAGTTTTTCACATATCACTTGACAACTGTCGGAGCACCCGTTACACATTTTGAGTTGACACTGAGAATCTGGCTCGTGATATTTTCTTTTACTGCAGAGTCTATGAGGAAAATCGTGTATACCGAATCGCGTTATCAGATGTCTGAGATCATAGTTGGCTCGTTTCAAGTCGGATGTTGTTGCGTCTGTAGATTTCAATTATTGCCAGTTAACTATTATAATCTGGGCACGTTTGCTTGAGTTCTCATTTAGCAAAATGCAGGAGGAATTAATTTATAGTCAGTATTACCAAATAAAATACTATGATTTTCGTTTGTAGTGACAAAAAGCTTTTATTTCACGCATGTGAATATTTCCTGTTAGTAAATATTATCAAAATTTGCACTTGCTATCTTTTATTCATAGTTCAACTCTTTTGGAAACTGAGAAGGGGCTCAGGGAGGCTTGTGCGTGTAATGCAAATAACATTAATATTAGATGTGTTTATTATTTTACAAGGAGAACCGTTCTACTACGTGACCTTGCAACCCTTTCGGAATGAAAACTGAATGTTCGCTTATTCGCTCTGAGAAATTAGTTAGGTCCTATTCAGGTGTCCCACTAATTATGAGCCACCCCCATTACTTCTAAATGCTTCCTTATATCAAAATGCAGTTTTCTCTCAACATTGAGGAATCGTGGAGAACGTAATATGCCGTAAAGATAGATATTGTTTGAGTTTTTTAGTTTTCGTAAAATTTAATTATTTTTTAAAAGGAATTAGTATACATTCTTTTCGTCGGCAATTGATGTATTAAAAAAAGGAGAAAACATTGATGTTTCATATGTTAATATTTTGAAAGCAATTTAAGTGAAAAATTAGACTTTCTGGCGTGCAATTTTAATTTAAAAGGACAACATTCCTGTAGCAACCCTTGCATCGGTCGCCTTGCGGGAAGGTGGCCTTGACGGCACTGTTGCAGGGAAAGGGGAGAGGCCGCGAAGGTCACCTACGCCGAAAGGGACATTTGAAAGGGCTCCTGTAGGAAATATTACACGTTTAATTCAAAATCACATGCCAGAAAGTATAATTTATACATAAAATATTATCAAAACATTAACAAGTTACATCACAGCATTCCTCTTTCTATGTTCTAGCAATTGGGCAAGAGAGAAAAATAATAGGTTCCATTTACAAAACCAAAAATGATTAAATTTCTCGAAATCTAAAAATATTTAAAAAAAATATATCTACAGCCTAATTCTTGCACCATATTTACGAATTGTTGAGCAAAAACAGTATTTAAATATCGTAAATTGTTTAGAAGTTATGGGGATGGCCCATAGTTCGTGGGACTTCCTGTATATTCTGTGCATTGAAAGCTAGTGTACACGGAATATACATTGATGAGCTCGAAGACTTCTGGTGACGTATCTCTTTTAGCCGAATGATTCATACAACAAGCCGTGACTTTTGTCTCGCAGGTATATTACAGCACAGACTTCTTGAAGAAAATTCTCGTTTGCCGAATATACTGCGTATCTTTCAAGAAACTGATATAATCCCTGCAATGTGAAATGACAAGAAATATTAGGACATGTCTGTTCCAATTTTCTTCGATAACAATTCTTTCGAAGCTGTTGTTTCCTCTATATTCTCTCCCTGCTATGAGATATTTGCCAATAAAATGCTGACGTACTGTTTTGCCATTCCCCAGGAAATCCAAAATATATTTTTAACAGTTTTCATTGGTTTCGACACTTTTAGACTTAGTTGATTAATTAAATTACAATTAAATATTTTCCTTCACTTGCCAAATTATTATTACGTTAAATAAATAAAAAAAATATACATTTTGTGTATGCAGCATGTAATCGTGTGTTTTAAAAACTCGTAACAAACGATTCCTTCTATTTGTGCACTATTTACTAATCTCAATATATGCGGTATTTTACTTCTCGAGAATGGTAAGTAATTTGTTGGGAATTAATTCTGTTCACTTTTCGGTGGTGTATCCCTGAAAAATAGCTGAGGTACCCCACTATACTTCCCTTCACAATATAAATGACGGAGCAAATGTGTTGCAGGTTTTTTGCAAATAAACTGTTATGATGCGAACACTCATTGGTTCTATCCATAGAGTATATAAGGATCTGTATTGTAGAATCGAGTATTATATTACAGGAAGTGAGAAAGTATACGTTCAGTAAGATTTCCACGTATGTTAAGCGAACACTGGCAGACATATGTTATTGTACTGAGATTGTGCACTTTATTCCCGGGAAAGGAATAAACCTTTTCTTGTCAAGTGTGAAGTGAAAGAAAGTTCAACTAGTACGTATCCTATAATCCGATCATACATTGTCCATTCCCCAGGCCTCTCTAACTTTGTCCCCCAATATGGATCCAGAAGAGTGGCCAGAGAATACGAAACATGTGACGTTGACAGCAGGCAGGCCGTTGCCTTAGCCGCGGTGCGTCAGGCGACGCTTGGGGGCTAGGCTGTACCTCCGCCGGACACGGCAAGTGATAAGCGGTGGGTCGCTTTCCCCGGCGATAAGGGTTCGGCGTTTTACGCGAAGCGCTCATGCGCCGGGAGCACGTCAGACCCGGAGAAAGTTTAGGACCGCCGACGTGCCACCTGAGGCCATCGTTCCTGGTCAGCTGACAGTGTGTGAAGGCGTGAATCTATTCAACGGTGTTCACGGGAAGAATGGAGAATAAAACTTGTCATTCAATGTCTGTTAAATTGTTGGATCAGATGGCATTATTAGTAAATGTGATACAGCGCGATAAACTACACTCTTTATAATTGTTTCCTAAAGAGTTCCACTTTTTCCAAAATACGCGAAACTGCAATGTAGCAAAGCAATGTTAAAACGATCAAAACACATTGCAATGCTTAAAAACACATTTATATTGCAACGTTAAAAAACACATTTAAATGTTCCATGCTCGATTTAGAAAAATCACCCGTAGATGTTCTGAACAATAATATTTATTAATGAAACTGTCCAATACCTCTAATAGCAATATAAACGAAATACATATCAATATAACGACATAAACCGTAACACTGATCATGTATTTTTATTTGTCATCTACGCTTAACCACGTGTTCTCTAGACATGATTATGTCATGACTTGAATGTTCACTGGTGAGGGCTTTGTAAGAAACGATGAATTGCTTCGCTAACAAGGATATGTACTTTAAACATTGAATGAAAGACTTCTACATTTGTCGATTTTTTAATGTCTTGTGTTCCTAGGCTTCGCTTTTTGTTTTATATTTAATAGTTTTACCATACGATCATTGGATTGCGATGTTCAAAGATATAAACACGTCTTCCTAATACCTCGTCTTCTAAAGTAAATGAACGTAAGCCCATAATTACTACTGCCTTGATTACAACCTCTCTTAACTGACAATATTCCTCCTTTCAGAGAACAAATATTTTGTGTTTTCATTATCAGATTATGAACATTTATGTAATTGAGAATAGTTTCCTCAGCGACTGTAGTAATCTTTTGTTAGGAACCTACAATGCGACAGCTAAAAAATGCGTTTACATTTAAATGTTGTCACTCTCAAAAAGTAATAAAACGAAATAAATTTGACTGGTGCTTTATTACACCTAAATTAATTTCAACATTGTAGTGTGAAAAATGATTTTAAATGAGACACTTTGTTAACTCTTTTCAGCGTTTGAAGAACTGATAAATGAATGTTTTCGAAACAATTTACGGCACGAAAATGCACTTGCTGTAACATGTATACTCCGTGCTTTCTCCCATGATGCAATAAATGTGTCACTTCTTTCTTCGAATGCCTTTAAAATAAAGCAGTTCCTCGACGATTTTTTGTTTTAACATTTCCATACGTTAGGAGAAACTCTACTACAAAAACAATAATTGATCTTATTGATGCACTATAACTCTAAAATACCTAAGAATCAAAGACAATATGTTTAATTTGAAAAAATAGCTAACTTTGCCGGTTGACTTTAGTTTTCAAATCATTCTTTTTAGCGACGTCGATTTGTCTGGAAGAGCCAATTTTTGGACTTTTTACGTAAATATGTGTTAGAACATTTACATGGAAGGTGCGTACTTGACACCTTGAAAACGCATAATTATTTGTTGACATACAATACTAGATATGTAGTTTGGATATGTTCAATGACAGGGATACTGATTCTTCAATGTTTAGGAATTTACGTCCCATTTGCAGTATCTTGAATGGTCTGGATTGTCTTCCTTTTTGAATGGCAACACGTGGTTTAGAACAAGAATGCTAAATATGCAGGCAAACATTATTTTAGCGCATGCCAACTTACTTGCCTCGGTTTAAGTGGTTTCTCTGGAATTAGCACTTCTTTCTGGTCTCTCTTATCTTGAATACGTGAGAAAACTACAAACTACCACAGACTTTTTCATAAAGTTATTTTCTCGATCTCTTTAGTCTGGGCCAGCTCTCCGATTTGACCCTCCCTCTTGACAGCTGACATCAATTGCTCATCAGCTGACATCACCTAAAGATAATTTTTTCCACATTTTCTTAATTTTCCTGACCCTGAATCTTAAAACAGAAATAAGACTTTAATAATATTACAGAAGAGTAAAACCTCGTCCCATATACAAATTTACATTGAAAACTTTGCAGCCGTTTTCGAGAAAATGTCATTAGAGCGATTCTGAAAAGTCGTAATTTTGAGTCTAATTCAGATACAATTTTTAAGTCTTCAAGAAACTTCAGTGGAAATCAATTAAAGCACATCTACTTAATAGTGCAATAGTATATAAAATGTCCGTAATACACACATATTAACAGCGAAAGAGATATTTCAAAAAAACTTACGCAATATTTATAAATGTATTTCACTATATTCTTAAAAGAAATTTAAGGATAATGGAGCCATTTTTTAGAAAACCTTAAATATGTCCTAGGGACTTCTAGTAAAGTACTCTCAAAACTTAAAGAATTCTTCTCAGAATTACAGCGCTTTGAGTCGGAATAGATCGACTGAGGAATATTTAATTTCAAAAAATTCTTATGAACAGTTCTGGGGCTAGTTTTATTCACAGACTGACAGACGGACGATATTTCGACGGAAGTATCGACTACTTACAATTCTACTTTAAATAATCATTCAAGAAACATTTATAATAAATAATTTTATTAGAAACCACTACTAAAATAGAAATTACTGGTCTCTATGTTAATGTTCTAATAAGTAACATCCCCTTCAGTTTGGGATATGAGATATCGTGTTACATTTCAAGGTTGCGATTGTTCTACAATATATGTATAATAATAATATATTTTGTATTTTTCCATTAATTATTCGAAGTCGGGGCTCTTGTAGTTTCGTACACCACTAGTAATGCAGTTTAGTGTAATTTAAATTTAGTATATGTTATAATAATAGAAAACAGAAAATCACAAGAGTGGAAAAAAGTCTGCCCTTCAAAATTCATATTACTGAACAACTATAGCCTAAATATAAAGAGAGGCATTATGAATACTTGTGTCCTACCAGTGTTATTATACGGGTCACAGACACGGTCACGGTAAGGAGAAAACTATGATAAACATATCTCAAAGAAAGATGGAAAGGAAATGGATATGAGTCTAAAAGACAAAGTAAGAAATACTGACGTAAGACAAAGAACAGGTCAAAACCAAAGATCAATTCACACGTCATCTAAAATGGAAATTAGCAGGATATGTGATGGGGATGAACACAAACAGATGGACCTACAAAATTACAATATGGAACCCAAGGAATAGCAAGAAAAATATCGGAATACGGATAATACGTTTGTCAGACAACATAACTTAAGATAAGAAAACATATAGACCAGAACAGCAGGAGACCGCGCAAAATGGAGAGAAGTCATTCACATACTCGACGAAGTCGTTATAGAAAAAAATTAACACAAATAAACAGAAACAGAGACACTAAAATAAGGAGCACAACGAAAAACGACGGTGAAGTGATAGTAAAAATTGGCAGTGGAAAGTGGCAGTGGATTGACAATTAGATATGAACAAAAAGAAGGGACCAGTGAGAAGTGAACAGAAAATAAGACTAAAAATAGTAACTAACAAATCTAGCTTTTGTTAGAATGTTGTACAATGTAAGAGATCTTTGATCTACTCAGGTATGTGAACAGGTTAATAAATTATACTGTAAGCCATCACAACACATGAAAGAGTACTATGTTACTGAACTGTGAAATTTCCAAACATTTAGTAAATACATTTTTTAAATAAACTTCGTTTCCGAAGAACAGAAAATTTATTTGGCGACGTAAGAAAATCATGTTTAACTTACGCAACTTCTCGTTGCCTGTGGGATGCGCGTCATTCATGTTAACTTGGTATTCGGTTAGTTCCCACGTGAGTCATGCACGTCATTTGATTGAGAGGGTTCGTCGAGCAGCAAGTGATAATGCAAATTCGTAATTATCTCTGAGCAATAATAATCTGACTTCCACAATCATAACATTTTTGTAGAAAAACTCTTTAGACGTTCTCTAGAAAAAAATCTTTTATACCATTACATCTTAGCATTTTTCTATTATTGATGTTTTAAAGAGATGTCGAGTGGCAAATATTTTCCCACATGATAAAATTAAAATTAAAACATATTCTCCAATGATATTTCAGGCATTGTTGTAGAATTCTAAGGTTTATTTTATTATTGACATTCAACTATAATAAAAATTATTTATTTCATTTTGTGGCGTTTCGGGACAAGGTTGTCCATCATCAAGCAGTTGTCAGTATAATAACAAATATATTAATAAAAAAGTTGTTCCAAGGTCCTCAACAAATCCATTATGCACTAATACTGTAATAAAGATGTCTTACAGTAGCATCCATGACAACGCTAATCGAACGCAAAATAAATAAAATCATTGAACTGACAACTGCTCACTCTGTCCTCCACACCTGCTGTGGATCCAAACCTAATTAACTCATTTCAATTAACAAGTAGCATGAGACCATACAGCATGGGTTAAGAGAGTCCGTACTCCATAGTGTAATCGGGTCCAATGACATTCATAACGCTTGTAAAACTTAGTTTGCGGAAAACCTGCATTTCACTTTATTTGAATAATTTATTATATGTGTAATGATTTATATGTATAATTGATATGTATATGTTTGAAAACAAATAGAAACTCTACTAGTCAAACTTTGTAACAACAGCTTCGTTTTTAACAAATGTATAAATTTTTAATTAGTTTATTCTACTGTCGCATCCACGTTTTCTCTTGAAACAGTTTGATTATATCCTTCAGGAATTAGCAAGAAAATTAACAATGTATATTCCACACTCGTAACCTCTTTTCACTGTATTAGTTTCAAATAACTTGCAAAAAGCTTCGGGATTAGTGCATGTAATCAATCACTTACGTTGATTTGGTTGGTGTTATAGATCTACGCACATGAATAAAACACATATTTAAATAGAATACCCAAATATATTCCACGGTGATCTGGAAATAATTTTTGATGCCTGAAAGAAAATAAAAATCATTACAATTTCTTACAAAATAATTTTTGAAATAAAAAAAATATCTTGACAAATTCTGCAACTACCGGTGTTGGCATCCGGAACACAGTCCAATTCATAACGAGGTGTTCCCAACACTTATTGTTAACACAGATTCGTGTTATCGGGAGTTACGAAGGTGAGAGCGTAAATCATTTCGATGTATACTAGGACTACTTGTACACAATCTGCACAAACGCACAGAATTAAATATTTACTCTGCCCAAAGTAATTTTGTAGTGTTGTTGTTTTAACTACTATGGCCATAACACAATCTCAGTGAAATTTCTCTCCATTGAGATTCACTATCTGAATAATGAATAGAACTAAAAAAATTACATTATTTCACACGTGTCAGTTTGAAGGGCGTGGCACTTATCATTACCATACAATTAATTTACTAGCTATACCATTTTATAATCGTCCTATTCTATGCTGGTTTAACTTCCTTGCCTTTACGTACAAAAATGTTGCTCTATCTTTGTGGCCTACACCAAGGGAATTGAGTATCAAGACTTCAAAATATCAACTCTTTAGTTTACAAACAAGTTACATTTTCCCTACCCCTCTCTTTCTCTCTACAATTCCACCTAATTCTCTGACCAGCTTATATTTCCCCCCTCTAAGCTACCACAAATTACCGTTATGTTTGCACAGTGCTCGTACTGACCTTGAGAATATCCCCTCCCCCCTCGTGGAATAGCGGTCTCGTCTGGGGATTGCGAAATGTTATATTTTTAATCTATTTGCCTTTTAGTGGTTTGACTCAAAAGCAAAATAACTACAACGATTCAATAGCAGAGTCCCTCACGCGCACGCAGATTATCCATTACACAAATTTATTAAGAAATTGCGGATCATTATAGTTCGGGAATAAGAGCAGACAAAATTTCCTTCATAGTGCATTATATTACCGCCACAGGACATTAATTCTAACTGGGTCTTCGGGATGTTGTTGTAGGGATTTTTCCACCTCCGGAGTTCCTTATCATAGAGTCCTGCTGTCCACCATGCTTCGATCTATACGCTGCACCACGTGCTGTCAGTTCTCAGGAATTGTTTTTTCAATTATTCGCCCTGGTATGGCGACACGATTTTACCAAATCCACCAAATACCTTAGATTGAAAGTATCTAATTCCAAAAGTAAAATAATACATCAAAGAATTAAAAGTATGGTAAAAGGTCTATTCATGAGCTGTATCCAATTTTTACTCAAAATTTCCAGGTATGATCCTATACTATTCTTCCACTAGATCACGATCCGACATTGATAGCCGCTTCCTCATTCTCCCTACCTCTGTCTCCTAGGTCGGCACAGACGCTATATTTCAACTCTCTAAGAGTATTTATAGATGTAAATCAAGGTTCCCAACCTCTACGAGTGGGTTCTGCTCGAGCGATTTGACTGTAGTGTCTACCTTTGATAGGTAAAGGATACATTATATTAGTCATGACAACTGGGAAGTCTTTCTCAACGTTATGAATTAAATTTAAAACACTTCTTCATATTGTTTGGTTAAATGTGAATTTTTCGGAATGCACTGGTTTTATTTGTATCTTTTGGGAACAGGAGGAAGGAAAATGGAAAGATAATGACCGAATGAATAAGAGTAGACTTTTTAAAGAAATTGTGATGGTCATATATTATCTACGTAAGTTGAATCATACCAACATTTTTCATTAGCGTAGCAATTATAACATAGTTGTGACTGAGAAATTATAATGTGAATGTGAAGTTCAGGCAATGAGGCAAGATCTTTTTACAACTTGCAATGAATCATACTCTGTAACTTCCAGAATATTATTAGTTCATTAGTTCATGAACTGTCGTTCACATGAAATCACGGTGCCCGAATTATTCATGTAGTAGGCAAGTGGTGACAGGTCGACTCATAAGTTTTGTCATATTTCTATTAGATGGCGCTTGGCATTTCTCGGGAATTGGAAGAATGACAAATATGTAAATTGTCATAGGTTTTACACAGAAATGGTGACACAAGTTAAAACGTGTTGTGGTACACATACTGCACATCAACATAGTTACCAAACCATCTTACCTATTATATTATTAAATATTAAGTGCATTGTTTCATGTGAATTCATATAAATTTTAGAGTTGATTTCTTTCAGAATTAAAGACAATAAATAGCCTCAAATACTTCTTGGCTCTAGTATACGTTACGTTTTGTCGATTTTAATGTTCATTCAATAATTACTCTGTTTGTTGCAATCCTTTTCAGAATCAAAACCTCTGTTTTAAATTCGTTATAATCCAATTTTGTGAATGATTCTGCAAGAACGATATGTAATCTTTTTATCGACAAGTGTACTCGGAATACGGCTCATCGACAAGTTATATAAGAGTCATAGGACCAAAATTTTCGATTTTCGTTTTTTGTGTTATTTTCAGTCTTTAATATTAACTAAACACAGTACAATATAAACTTTCGAGATACTATGTTTCTAAGGGATTTTAAATGACATTTAAAAGTCTAGCCCTGTTAAGTTTCACTCCCATTTATACGTTACCTGCTACTTTACATGCTTTTTTTGTTTTTTAAGTCGTTTTTAGAGATTTCTTTCGTCATAGTATTTAGAGTGGTGTGGCAAACCTGCCTGACGATAGCCATTTATTTTCTGACATTTTGGCGGCATTGTTTATGTTAATATCGTACGTAGTAATTTGTATATTGGGTTTTTTTAATGTCTTAGCCACTACAAAACACTACGGTACGAGGGTTGCCTTTTATATTTCAGGATTAGAGAACAAAAACAAATATTAATCATCAAAAATCACATTATTGTTTTTCAAAATATTCCCCGTGAAGATCTATACATTTTTGCATGCGTTTGAACCAATTGTCGAAGCACTTTTGCCACTCTGATTGAGGTATCTCCAAAACATGCGTTCTGAATGCAACAACCGCTTCTTCAGGTGTCGAAAAACGTTGACCTCTCAGTTTGTTTTTTACCTACGGGAATAAAAAGAAGTCATTCGGAGTGGTCAAGTTAGGACTATACGACTGATGACCCATCAAACCAATGTTAGGGTGCTTAAAAATGCAGTTGTTTGAGCCGATGTGTGAGAAGCATTGTCGTGGTGAAGAGTGATCCGTCTTCGGCAGTTGGTTTTTCTAATTTCTTGGAAGACAGCTGGCAAACAAATCGTTGTGTACCACTCAGAATTGACTGTTCTGCGTTGTTCTAGTGATATGGTTGCGACATGTCCAGTTTTTTGATTGTTTGCACATTGACAAGCTGAGTCGTGTTTGTTCTGCAGCTTGTTTAAATCATCAGTATCTCGAAAACAGCGCTGAAACTTCTCACGACGGAATCATTGTTTGGATTCATCTTCTTTCATACTCTAGAAAGCTACATGAGTACGACCCATTAGTTTCTGTGCGAATACTAGACAAGTTCCTTGTGTTGACTGGAAATATTGCGACAAAATTGAGACAAAACTTTTCATTTCGTTTCCGTTCGCTTAAGACCTGGCATTTCATCACTTGTCTACTTTCGGCATAAAACATTCTTGGGTAGTCCCTGGCACATATAAAAAATCAAGATTATGTAATTTCTGTAAACATAATCATTTACTAGTAAACAAATTAATTTTTTGTGACATATTTTTCTTTCCATTTTGGAAAGTGGACTATTTGTTCATTCCTGGACATCGCGAACAGTGGCCAAAACTTGTGACGACAGAATCCTGACAAAGCACCTCTTGTTACGGCGTCGACTTTATTGGGCCACGCGGACGCTCCATGCCCGCGCGTTGGATAACCCCCGGGCGCACGCATTCTGCGGGCGTGCGCGTGCCGGGGCGTTTAGCGACCGGCGTGCGCGCGTGCAAGTGGGTCGGGGTCGCGGGCGGACGCGCGGCGGCGGCGGCGAGGGCGGCGGGAGCAGCAGCATAAGGCTGCGTGGGAGTCGTCTGTGGGAGCCGCCATTGTGCGCGGAAGGTCGCGGGCGGCGCCCTGTCGTAAGCGCCCTGGCGCAACGGCGCGGCGTCGCCCGGGGCGGTCGCCCTGGGAACGCGCCCCAGGCCGCCCCGGCGGGCCGCGCGGGCGACCCGCCCCGACCTGGAACGCCGCCCCGCCCGCGCCGCCGGAAGCGTGTCGAAATGCCGGCGTCGCGGCTGGAGGGCTCCGGCGTGAGCTGAGCTGAGGCAGCTGCCGGAGCGGTCTGGACGGCAGCTGGAGAGCTCGGTTCGCGAGGGTTGAGCTGGACGCGCCGCGATGGGGCGGGGGCCGCGAATTGGAACTTGTGTTGCTGCGACGGACGAAGAGGGTTGAAGGTGGTATGTTGACAGGTGGGAATGGTAGCGGAAGATGGGATGAACGACTGAGGCGGGAGACGATAGCTGTAGAGTAAGTGCGGACTTGAGCAGGGCTGGGACGCAAGGAGCGGAGATAGAAAGAGAACACGGAGAGGGGGGGGGACACGCCCTGCTATCTGCTGACGGGGGCGACATATGAGACGGTACGAGGCGGTAGCGAGACACGCACGACGCCACACTTGTGTTTGGGTCGCGCGAGGGACTCGCACGGGGAACCCACGGGAACGGGTTCGGGACTGGTCGGGTCGGGAGATGGGGCAAGGGGTGGGGTGGTCGGGAAGTGGGAGAGTCGGGCGAGGTCAGATGGGGCGCAGGAGCGACTCGGGGCGAGGAGGATCTGGGGCAGAGGCAGATCGGTGCAGGCGGGCGGCAGTGGGGCGGAGCGCACGGGACGCGGCGGAGCTCGGCACAGCGGGCGGGGCGGGACGCGTTTAACGAGACCGAGCTGGGTGAAGCAGCCTGAGGGAAGGCGGAGACCATGTCTGAAGCGGAGACTGTCGCGGGGTGTGAGAGGGTAAGAGTGAAGATGATGTTGTGCAAGACGAGCCTTTTAAAGAGTGTGTTGAGATGCGGGTGGGTGTGGTGCATAATGCAGCATGCGGGGCAATTAGGCGGGTATTAACCTTTGGTGAGACCTGAATACCTGCAGGTGTGTTCAAGTAAAGGTTATCGTGATTGTAAACGCCCCGTAATTTTGAGAAAAGTTGTTACCATCATTGTCAAATTAGGGCATAATACATTCATGCGTGATTATTTTTTTATCGTACGCTTTAAAAATCTGTTAAAAATTGATATTGTGAAAAGTATATTGACAATTGTTCATTGTCCATTTCTTGTTGCCAATGAGAGTTGGTAGTGTAAAATTTACCATCATAAATAACAGGTATGACTGGTTTGAATTGTAATGTGCATGGAGAAAATTGGAGAACTAAAATGAATGTTGGTGTAAATAGATGAAAATATTAATTAACACAGAAAAATCTTCAAATACTTGTTGATTTTTCTATTTATTACCCTACATATTGAAGTTTTCTGAAAAAGTGTGTTTTGTTATCACTAATGTTATGAAAGTTTTGTTTATATAAACATACGCTAATAGTATTTTATATTTCTTTAAACATCGCATTTATTGAACTAATGAATTTTGCTGCAGTTGATTGCACGAATGTTTGTGGATTTGTCGAATTTTAAAACTTTTATTGAAATTCTTCAAATGCAAACAATTGGCAGGCATATGAGGCGTCTGTCAGACGAAAAGAAAATTGTCGACTAGTAGATTGTGGGAGTTCTGGCGTAATTGATGACGTCACACCGAAAAGAAAACACGAGCGGACTTTTTGAACAGCTCGAATACTTAGTATTCAGGCGGATGTGACGTAAATGGTTATCTGACCTACTTGGCCTGAAGAAACTCGCAGTTTTTCACTTTTCGGAAATAAAACTTCGACGGACAGGTTGTACTACACATACGTACGATGGTGTTATGCATTCTTGACTAAGGAAAATGATACTTTAATGTTGAATAATTCATATTGTACGTCTGACTCAATTTTTAAACTGTTTTACAAAGTTTTACTATTTGTAACACTCGAATGAAGAAAAGTAGGAAATGAATGGTGAAATAGCTTACAGCTCTTTCTTTTTCTCTCATTATTCAAATTTTCTAATTTGGGCTCATTCATAATTCATTGAAGGAAACATATGCATTTTTTGAAACTGAAATTTTAAAATAACGTATTCTCTTCACGGAACATTTTCGAGTCATTTTGGCATTACCTAGAGGTTTCAAAGAGAACAGTTAAACTACAAGTATTGATGTAGTAGTATCACCAAAGTATGTTGTGGTTTGGATATCGAAGAACTAAGAGTTCGTTCGTAGAATCATTCAATCGTTTAGCTATTAATCAAGGCGAGCTTCAAATTATGCGTTTCGACTTACGCGATTTCTGTTATACTTAAGAAAATATGTTATTTCGAAAAATATTCTTTTGATGCGTATTTTAATGGATTTTACAATACGCAGAGGAAAATATTAATTACTTGGATTCCGAATTTTTGTTGAGGCGTTAATACTTTTTTACATAAGTATCTTAACACGCGTAGTTTCATCGCTGTTCACGCAGTTTCATAAAAAGTGATTACCAAATATTAATCAAACAAAATCACGCATATTTTATTACACTTCTTAGATAATTCACTGAACTGTGACCTTTTACGTTTTATTGTGTAAGGACGTATATTATCACTTCTCAAGCATTGTTCCAACTGTCCGCGAGACACGGTTTGCACGGAGTAATGCAAGAATTAATTAATCAAGAGCTACATTTTCAAGAAATTTTTGGAAAACAATGTTTGTTTGTCAGCATCTATTATTAAATAAATGTTATATTTGGGTTCTGGCACAGCAGATCCCAAGCAATGTAAGAGTTGTTTTCATATTTTTATTTCAGTTATTTGCATGTGCAAGGAAACTTTTAAGTGCTTTTGGTCTGTTGGGCACTTCTAAATGACTACATCTCTACTGATGGAATGTCTCATCCCAGTACATTGAAGAAGAACATTATTATTAGTTTGTTTACTTCATGTTTACACCTTCAACAAAATTTAATACATCTGCGAAAAAATATACTAAGGAGTTGCATTTCCAGTATGTAACTTTTTAAATTTCTATTTATTTTAAGTAGCATTTCAACGTTTTGGTCATTAGCGTCCAGATATTTAGGTTTGCCTTGTTAAAAGGATTCGTGTTTGCCCGCGTAGCAGGAGAGAACACGAAAGTTTCATCTTTATTTATTTAACTAAAGTCAAGGAATTGGTAAAAAAAACAAACTATAAGACTTTGTTTTGTTCTAGCGCGTGCGTCTGTGCTCCGCAGCTTCAAGCCCAGCTAAAATAATACAAATAGTTGTTTTCCTTTTATTTATTTGATTCAATGTAACCAGTATTGCTTCGTCAACTGTATGTCCGACCTGGGAGGTGATTTGCACATGTGCTAAGAGAGCATCTGTATGTTGTAGCTGCAGGCGCAGTTAAAGTAATATAAATAGTTTGTTTCCATTCATTTCTTTGATTTAATGTAACCAATATTGCTTGGACAACTATATGTGATATATATGGCAGGTGATTTTCTAATGCGAGCATCTGTGCTCTACAGCAGTAGGCGGAACTAAAAATAATATGAGAGTTGTTTTCCCTTTGTTTCTTTGATTATAAGTAACCAATATTGCTTGGTCAACTGTATGTCCGACGTAGCAGATTATTTACACCTGTTCTAACACAAGTGTCTGTGCTCTGCAGCTATAGGCGCAGCTAAAAATAATATAAATAATAATTTCCTTTTATTTCCTTGATTTATTGTAATCAATGTAACTGAATGTTCGACGTGGCAGATGAATTACAGCTGTTCTTACACGAGCTACTGAGCCACGCAGCTGCAGGCGCAGCTAAAAATAATATAAATAGTTTTCCTTTTATTTATTTGATTATACGTAATCAATATTGCTTCGTCAACTGCATGTTCGCCGTGGCAGATGATTTGCAGCTGTTCTAACACGAGCTTCTGTACCTCCCGCAGCTGCAGGCGCAGCTAAGAATAATATAAATAGTTTTCCTTTTGTTTCTTTGATTATAAGTAACCAATATTGCTTGGTCAACTGCATGTCGTACGTGGTAGATGATTTGCAGCTGTTCTAACGCGAGCGCGTCTGTGCACCTCGCAGCTGCAGGCTCAGCTGAAAATAATATAAATAGTTTCCCTTTTGTTTGTTTGATTATAAGTAACCAATATTGCTTGATCAACTGTATGTCGGACGTGGCAGATGATTTGCAGCTGTTCTAACGCGTGCTCGTCTGTGCCCCCGCAGCTGCAGGCTCAGCTAAAAATAATATAAATAATTGTTTTCCTTTTATTTGATTTGATCAGTATTGTAATCGTGTAAATTATAAAAATATAATGTAATCAGTATTGATTCGTCAACTGCATGTCCGACGTGGCAGATGATTTGCAGCTGTTCTAACACGAGATACTGTGCCCCGCAGCTGCAGTCTCAGCTAAAATAATATAAATAATTGTTTTCCTTTTCTTTGATTTGATTTAATGTAATCAGTATTGCTTGGTCAACTGTAAGTGGGGCGTGGCAGATGATTTGCAGCTGTTCTAACGCGAGCGCGTCTGTTCCTCCCCTGCAGCTGCAGGCGCAGCTGGAGTACGGCGAGTTCCAGCGCGAGCTGGCGCGCATCCTGCGGCGCGTGCCGGAGCAGGACGTGTCGACGCCCGCGCTGCGGCGCCAGCTGCACTTCCTGCGCGTGGCCGGGCCGTCGGCGCTGCCGGCCGAGCAGCTGGAGCGCTACAACCGCCTCATCAACGACATGCTGGCCGTCTACAACGGCGCCTCCATCTGCGCGCACGAGAAGCCCTTCCAGTGCGGCCTCACGCTGCAGCCCGGTCAGTCGCGCCTTCGGAGGGCGATTTAGATGGTGCTAAATTGCCGTGAGCAGGGGGGGGGGGTGTCCTAGAAAATGTCAAAAAGGTGTCCTGCAGCCCTACGTTATAAACCATTTTGTTTCTGTAAACATTAGTAATAATTTACTTTTTTTTAAACCAACAATTTGGGTAATTATTTCACTTTTGAGGAAGAGACCCTCAAGATCGTCAGGCAATCCTGTATACAGTGTTCTGAAATAAGTTAAAATGAACTTTGTTTCGTTTAGTAAATCAGTTGTAAGTACTATATACTTTGGCACAACAGCTCATTACGAGGCAAGGCCTACCAGCAGCGACTCGGCCTTGCGGCCATCGGTTAAGGGGGGATACGTGTGGTTAGCGCAAAGTCATTCCTATGCTCTACCTGAGAAGTAAGCCTTCTCATCGTCACACAGCAACAGATACTGGCAGTGGCACTGACATTGGCACAATTAACCCGACCGGGAATCGAACCCGAGGATCCGTCGTGGAAAGCGACCACGCTAACCAATGAGCCACAGAGAGCTTTCTAAGTAAATCAATTATACTCATTAATTCCAAGAAAAATCAGTGGTTATCACCGCTATCAGCTTCTTCTAATATTTCATCAGGAATAGTATGTTCAGTACCATCCATCCATTTTCTAACATACAATTCACTAATACAGTTACATAAAACCAAACCAACGCAAGGCACACAACACAAATATCGTTTACGGCTACAGAGTACAGTGGAAGTAAACATTTGTTTGTGGTACTCATTGATGTAAAATCAAATGTATATATTACTTGTACCATTGAAATTGTATTTTCATGCTCCTTATAGTAGGTTTTATTTATTTGATTTCCATAGAATTTAACATCCGCTGGCAGGTTTATAAATTGCATTACACAACACCATTGAGTAATACAGTACAACAAAAACCACTCTAGGCACACAACACAAATATCATTTACGGCTACAGATGAGTTTTAATGTTTACACCGGAAGAATGCATTTGAAGTTCTTTTAAAAAAACCCTTAGTCCAAAAAGTGAAATTTTGGGATACTAGAACTGCTGAGAGCTTCTTAGCCGCTATTTGCTGACAGTAATGTTGTGAACAAAATGAGCCCCTGTGCGTAGTTTTTAACTCCGAAAGTTTAAGAAATTTTGATAAAAGAACTCTAGTCCAGAGGCTTTTTTTTGAAAAACAAAAACAAAAAAACAACAAAAAAACAACAAGAAGCAACAACAACATAGTCCTACTTAATTTTTTGAAAAAACACCACACCACATACTGAAGTCCACCTACACCCCACATCTTTCCGCTCTCCCGAAAAATTGTGTATTTGCACTATGGTTTTTTTTTAACTTCACTTTTTTACGGTGCTCATGGATGTTGTGTTGGCAGCGCTGACGCTGATCATGGCGCGCAGCCGCGACTGGGAGGAGCTGCAGCACGTGTGGATGGAGTGGCGGCGCCACACGGGCCAGCGCATGCGCGACCTCTTCGAGCAGCTGGTGGCGCTCAGCAACGACGCCGCGCGCGCCAACGGTGAGCTGCTTCACTCATGTCGTTAGTGATAGTAGATAGGTGCAGTGAGTAGGCGTTGCTCATCCGCTGGTAGCTCGGTATCCGTCCCGGACGGCCCACGAGTTGGTCTCTTGCCCGCCGATTGTAGGCAAGGAGTGGTGCGTGCCGTCGGCTGTCAACTACCTGCAGTAGTCTACTAAGCACCTGCAGTAGGCTCCTTCAGGGATGCGCGGCTGGCGGTTGGACTGATCTGTTGCAACGGTAGAACTAGCAACGGTCGTCCAGGGCGGGGTGACTGTTGAACAAGTCCCATACTCTGGTGGGAGTAGGAAACGGCTACGTGGACGTGCGTTTCCCTCCCTCACTCATGTCGTTAGTGCGTACATGGGCGAAGTGAGCAGGCGGTGCTCATCCGCTGGTAGCTCGGTTTCCATCCCGGGCGGCCCACGAGTTGGTCTCTTGCCCATCGCTCGTAGGCAAGGAGTGGTGCGTGCCCTCCGCTGCGAACTACCTGAAGTAGATGAGCGGATTGTTCTCGATATGTTTTCTCGAATGAGTTTACCTTGTAAGACTCAGATCGGTGTCTTGCCATGAAATCATACCATTTCGTAAGAATTGTTGAGCTCATGAGTCATAATTTTAAACCATCATAATTTAAATTTTAAAATGTGTGTGATAGACGACGATAAAAAACTGGACTCGTTAAAAAAATATTTTCGCCCAGTTGATTTCGTGCCAGAGAACCGTTTAATATATTAGAATAACAAGTAACAGTCGAAATAATAGATTGTATAGATGCAACAACGTACGATGGAAGACTGAACAAATATTTTTTTCTTCGGAGATATTTCTTTCTCGCTACGGATAATATATTACTTAAAATATACTGATGTGGCCACCTTCAGTCTCCTTGTACCACTAAAATAACCATTCGCAAAGTCAGAATATCATTCACTATAAATTAAAAGTTACCTTATAAAAAGAAACCAAGTTATACATTTGATCTGGATCTGGATCCTCCATCTCGGACGTCGGTTTGGTCGAGTTTCTCCAAAATCCTGAGGCCTCGGATGAGATGGTCCGTTATGTTCTTCTTGAAATCAAAACTATATTTGTGTCAAACTTTGTCCATAAGTTAATATTTCTTGTTAGTACTATGACGGATCGCACACTTCCGTGAATAGTGTGAGTGAAAAAACAATTCTCCTTCGTTGAATAACCCGCCGACACAAGCAATCAATCGAGAAGCCATCGAACTCCCGACCGTTCTGCAGTCGGCCAATCAGAAACGAGCAGAAAATCTTTGCGCCTGAACGGGTTCGGATCAGATATTCATTTGTTATCGAAAGACCCTGAGAGAAGATGGCTGCTAGTAAGTGTGCGACGCAATCTTCCGTTGGATCCACGGTACGAATGGAATTGCTTTCTAAGAAGTTCAGATCAACTCTGCCCAAAGTAAAAGGTAAATATCCTTTTATCTAATGTGGAAAATAATTAATGTTCAATTAGGAATACAGAGAAGATCATAAATTACAATGATACAATACGTGAACGAGGTGAATGCAGGTCACAAGAGTTAGCGTGGTATGTTTTCATTGAGCTCTTCTTGTTGTTATTGAAACTTCTTATTACAATTTGAAACTAAAAATTATATAAACCTGCAAGGTATGGTGGTTTATTATTGTAACTTAGAACATTAGAAACAAGAGGGGATTGATTGCCCTTAAAACGTGAGAGAAGGGGTGCAGCTACGTGACAATTTTCATGAAGGGTCACAAGAAGCCACAGCATCAGGAATCTGTTGAAGGTAGAAATATGCCATTTTTTCCAAAGAGCGAGTAAATATTGCAGAACTACAGCGGAAGAGAAGGCACCCGAACAGTTGCCTTATTCTCAAATAATCAATTGTGTCAGGAATTCTTAGTGTTTATCGAGTTTTAAACTTATTTAAAATAACAACAAGTTATAAAACAGCTAACTTCTTAAGGTAACTTAGCAGCAAGCCAACGAGCAACCTTTGTGGAACAGTTGGCGGCGAGAGCCGGGCGCTCAAGGTCAGAGTTCCAAAGAGGAGGGTGCACCGAATTAACGGGACAAATCGTTTGAGGGACGACCCGCTTGTTTCGAGTGCTGATAAATTTTGCGTGCTGACAGTGAGGATGGAAAGTCCATCAGTTATTTTTATAAAAAGGTGCATCATTTTAAATAGTTTTATTTATTGTTTTGTTAATATTATTTATAAAGTTAGACTATATTTGTATATTTTTCTTCCCGAACTTGCGTAGATAATTGTAAAACTTTACCACGCAATTTTATTTTTGTATGTAAAAGCTATGTAAGTGGCAACCACAACTCCAAAGCATAAAATTGGTTTTATTAATTCTGAAATTCGTCTCAACGTCCTGAATAAGGGCTTGGAAATTTAGAGAATAGATTCTCTCTACACTAAATTTCGAGATTTCATATTTTGGTTGTGAAGGAGTGTAGTTGTACTGATAATGGATTTTTCGGTATAAGTGGCTTTAATTTCTTGGTTATCGCCCAAGATTAGTGTATCTGCTTTTGTGGATTAGTGTATGTTGTCTTGCAGCAGGCAAGCAATTTTTATGTAAGTTCCGTTAATTTTCGTTCTGATAATCGATGAGAATAATACAAAGTTTAAATGTGTTTCCTAACGCGAGTCTGTATTTTTTTAGTAATTTCCTTATTTTAGTAGTTTGCCAATCTACAATGTCAAACCTTTAGTTCTTATAATTCTTTCCACGCGTACTGTCAGAGAAAACTACCAGTCTAAATTATTCTGCACATTTTAGTAAACATCTGGGCAGTAATATAATTAGTAACCAATAGGCAGTTAAATAATTAGAAACCGTGCAGGTGATGTGGTCTATTTTTCAAAACCAGGATGTATCATCAATCTGCAAAATAGGCTATAAAGGCAGGGGTGAGGACGCAAATAATAAATAGTTTTATTCGGTCCACTTTAGACCCTGATATGTAGTTAGTGGTATGTAGTGGTGGATTTGGTAGGGTAACTGAGAAATAGTAAATTTATCCAAACAGTAACCCATTCTTTCAAACTAACACATTGTTAATTCACTCGTCTTAACAATTTGGTTACTTTGGCCAGCTGTTATAAATTACCAATGTATACACTCTGGCAAGGACCTCTTTGAAAATCGTTGTTTTAAATGTAAAAATAACTTCATTCTTCGATCCGACAATACCTGAACTTCAAATGCCCTGTTCTATTATTGGTTTCGACAGCCCACTACGGGCCTTGGCCGACCAGCGGTGACCCAGCCTCTCGGCCAAGGGAGATGGGGTTTGTGTGATTAGCTCGAAGATATCCCTTCACCGTATATACTGGTCTTCATAACCTTAGGGTAAACTTTTCATCGTCACACAGCAATAGATAGTGGGTTATTTGTAAGGGAAGCGGCCGGGAATTTCATGTGAAATACCCCCCCTCCCAAATATAGGCTTCAAATGAAAGGGCCGCGACATCAGTCACATCATATCGGAACATCGTTCACATCCTGTGCGGAATATAATTCTTTTTAGAAAATGGCTAAACGGTTTAGCCGCTATCATTGTTCAGAGACGGTCCTCCGAACAGACATAGAGACGGACGGACAAATTGTTTGCCGTCATTAATTTTTTCGGTATCAAGAACCAACACATGTATTCGGATTCCACCTCATATTAGAGGAATTTTTCTATATTTATCCATTGGATAAATCCACTAGAGCCGTGTAATAAGAGTTCTTCTGCAGAAAATTCGCCGTTTTTTTTTCGCGCAGCTTTATATAACTCTCTACTCCGTAGCCAGACAGATGGTCTAATATTTTTCGTGTTCTAATTCTATTTCATTCACTTTCCTTTAGTATTAAATGACTTACCCCCCACTTTTTCTTTCTTTCAGTTCTTAGAATGTTAAATATATTTTCCAAAAAGTGTAAATTATTAGCAACCTTTATTATAATTTTGTTGTCAAGTCAAAAAAATATTCACGTTTTAATATTTTTGTTTTTCGTCTTGTATTAGAAAACTAGAAAGCTGCTATTTTAATAAATAATATTGTTGGCAATGACGACGCATATAATTATTTCATTAGAAATGCCAACGATAACTCACCACAATACCTATAACGTAAATTTGGTCTAAGATCGGCCGATAACATTTAAATACTTTGATGAAGTGTTCTGAACTTGGCGAGAATGTATTAAATGAGGAAGGAGAGAACACAAAGGAGAGGGGAACTCCAATGGGGAAAGATACGTATCAATTTTTTTCGTTAATAAGTAAGAAAAATAAAACTAGTCGCCGCCCTAAGTAATTTTTTTTAGATATTTTCACAATGTTTCAGGTACCCAATGGCAGAGATGAAATATGACTTTAAGAATATTACAGAAAAGTAAAATCTTGTTCTAGATGGACATTTTCGTTGAAAAATTTGGAGCAATTTTTAACAAAATATCGTTTAAACGTTACTGCAAGTGCGAAATTTGAATATCTTTTTCATAGAAAACTTTTGAGTTTTCGAAAAACTAGTTTAGAAGTCCTTTAAAGCACATCTGCTCAAGTTTTTTCGTAAATTATTGAAAGAAAACTAGTGCTTGGACAGAATGGCACAGACTTGCTCATACTAGTTATGGAATCCAACCTGAGGAGTCATTTTTTTTGAAAATTTGGAAAATGTCCCAGGTGTTTCGTGTAAAGTACTCCAAAAATTAAAATATCGGTTTTATATTCGAGGGGCCGCGACGTCAGCCAGATTGATAGAGGAGCCGCCTCCGCCGGAGGGGCCGGACGTTTTGCCGTCATTAGATTTTTCGGTATCAAGGACCCACAAAACTTGGATTATTTATACATCACGTGTTAGAGGATTTTTTCTAAATTATGCAACTAGATTTATCAACTGTTTCATTACCAAGGTCCTATAATTAGAGTTTTTCTGCCCCAAATTCGCCGTTTATTTACGCAGCATTATATAACTTTCTTTCCACTGCGTAAGTGGTAACGAGGAAGTAACTATGAAAAGTAGGAAATAATGCTTTACTACGAATTGCAAATTAAGAAAGAAAATTATTTTAAGGGAGAGATGAGGATGCGAAAAAATACTGCATGGACATCGGCCGTGAAGTGACTTTGTCAACTTCTGTGGATAGGGAGCCTGGCGGGGTGGAGCGTAGCGGAGTTTCACGCGATTGAAAAAGTACCCCTTCACGCCTTTGATACATAAAGTACTATTTCACCATTCATCCATGAAAACTAGAACTTACCTTCAGTGTTTATTGCGTGGTAAATGTTTCGGTGCGCCAAATTGGAAATTGCTGTATCCCTACCACAAGTCAACGGCTACGAAACCAACTGGATTCTGCAAAATAAACAAAACACTCCTCCGGCATGAATCAATACGGCTGCAATCTCGCATACTGTCAATGATTCAAACAGTTAATATTTTGGATGTTTCCATGAATTCATTCTAAAAATGTATTATACACATTTCATAGGAAGGTGTCTTTAGCTTATTCATTTCGGACAAAGCTTTTATCGTCCGCATTTCCTTTTTTGCCCCAAAGGCACACGTTCTGGTCTAGTTACTTTAATAACAATGTTTGGTTGATTAAATCGTACGTTTCCGCCGCCAAAGTCATATTTCCGTCGTCCATGTCATACGCCGCGTTGAGGGCTGTGATGTCGACAGAAAACCATCCAGCCCTGAAGAAGACCACGATACAATGGCGTCATTGTCCTCAACGCGGTGTTATCCTTACAACCGATTTTTTATGTGTCTGCGTGCCACCAAATTTCAACCCCGGCCGCAGGTTGAAGGCAAGTGGCAAAAATGATTTCATGCGTGAGGTATGTTTAAACGTGTTGGTATTTGGGTGCGCAGGGCTTCACGACTTCGCGGAGTACTGGATGTACCCATACGAGTCGGACGCAGGGCTGCGCTTCGACGTGCAGGAGGCGTGGGACGAGGTGCGCCCGCTGTACGAGCAGCTGCACGCCTACGTGCGCCGGAAGCTGCGCGACCTCTACGGCCCCGACAAGATCAGCCGCCAAGCACCGCTGCCGGAGCACATCCTCGGTGAGCATATCTTAGAGGAGAGCTTATTCTCTTGGAGATACAGTAGAACCCCGCTAATCCGAACGCCGCTATTTCGAATCCCGCTATTTCGAACCCTGCTATTACAAACCCCATTATTTTGAACATCCCGCTATTTCGAACATCCCGCTATTTCGAACATCCCGCTATTTCGAACATCCCGCTATTTC
>BOPP01000141.1:1190555-1276664 GCA_017312745.1 Gryllus bimaculatus
CACTCGCTATTTCGGAACACTCGCTATTTCGGAACACACTCTATTTCGGTACACTCGCTATTTCGGTACACCTTTTGTAACAACCCGCAATTTCAAAATTTCCATTTCTAATACCGCCATTTTGGACACCGCCCATTTTGACACCGCCATTTCGAACACCGCTGATCCGAATTCGGATAGTCCGCAATTTTGGATAATTTGAATAAAATTCGGGGCGGAAGAAAAATAAGCAAAAGATATCGGATTTGTATTAATTTATGTAGGAATTTTTTGAAGACAGTAAGTCAACTAAATTCTGATTACTGTACACTAATAATGCCAAATCAAGCTCAAGAAGTTTTTCGCTTTTTCTATCCGTTTTTTCTTAGCGCTTCTACCAACTGGCCAATCATTAACTGTGACTTATTTTAGAAGGGGGTATACATCGGTCGATGTTTAATAAACAACATGTACTTAAATATAACCTTTCACAATAGCATATCTTTAACATACAATTTCAGTTGTTTTTACTTGATGCACTTTAGAACTTTGTTGGACATAATTTCACTCGTGCAATAGTTCTATTAAATACCATTCTTGATTTTCAAATTCTCAGATACATTCCCTTCTCGCTTCGCGACTCGGGAATTTATCGAGATTTCCCAAAGCACTCGTGATATTACCATAGAACACTCACACTTCGAATGTGAGAGTAGGCGACGACAAAGATGTCGCCTTGACGGGTTTCCCCTGAGTGCTCAACCGGGGTAAGCCCTAAGCTGCCATCTGGACTCCACATATGGATGATAGGGCGGAGCAAGCAGCTATGTACGTGTGTGTGTGTGTAAGTGAAGATGTGTGTACAAAGAAGAGGAATGAAGTGTTACGCGCGTTTTTTTTAAGATTCTGCTCTTGTGTTTGCCTGGTAATGATCGAAAAAAGACACGAAAAACTACCGATTCAAGTCCAGCCTGGCGCGAGAATTCTTCTCTAGCTGAACTCGACCTAGCTATCCTGTAGAGTCAATGATCCTAGATAGAGTCAGAGACACTGCAGTGGCAACCGCTGTTCCTTGAGCCATCTTGTACGTAATGAAAATCAAGCTCTTCTTCGTACGAGAAGAATATCCCCACCCTGGCTGGGTTTGAATGCGCGAACTTGTGGTTTCGGAAGCCAGTGTGCTAACAACCTTACCACTAGAATATATATATTGATATCGATACAGATACTGACATTACATCCTTTTACTATTGTCAGATAGGGTGAGAATGCCATTTCATAAAATACAAATAAAATTAATTTAATCAAAGAAATCGTACATATTAAATTGTCATACTTCGTTAGAATCATTAAAAAAATTGATTGATTGGTGATTCTGGGCACGTTTACTGCTGTATCCCTTAGTGTAGGAAATGTTTTATCCTGAGAGGTGAAGGTGTTCCTCTTCTGGTGCATCGTAAGACCTTCTGCACCTACCTCGTTGCCTTGCGGGGGAATTCCCCCACTCAAGGTACCTCCCTCGAGCGGAGAACCGCCCCAGCCCGGACAATATCAATGCTCCCTACCGGTCTCCCGGCATATGTGGAAGTGTATGGTATGTAAATGTGTGTTTGTGTGTATGCGCGAGTGTGTATAAGAGAAGAGAATAGGACGGGGAAGAGGAAATAATACTTGTTAACGGTCCAAACGATCAGATCAGTCAGCAGTTAAAAAATTTCTTCGGACTGCGATTGAATTCGTCTTAACTACAGTCGACACCGGTTATAATGAACTCGAATATAATGAACCCTCGGTTATAGTGAACTAACGTCACTGATTCCGTTTCACTTACAGTACAAATAAGCATAAGATCATTCGGTTATAGTGAACCTACACCTCGACTATTGTGAACGTAGGAAGTAAGTCCTAGAAAGTAATTGGTTCTCGTGTGTTATGAAGCGATTGAAAGGGTCTTCGGAGAGTGGGTTGGTGTTCCAACAGTTAAAGAGGCATTTAAAGGTAACAAGACTGCGTTACCGTAGTTGGAAACAGACGACCATGCAGAATCAAGTATAGAGAGAGCACTAATTCTGGAGGAGGATCTAATGAAAAATGTACGACGCAAACAATTGAAAATAAAGAAAGAAGGTGTTAGTCCCCACAAGTTTCCTATAACCAGAGTCGGCTGTATGTAGTTAGTGTCAATGACCTTACATTCGCAGCCGCTGCAGAGGCAGCGACCATTGCTGGCTCTGAACGAACGCAGCCTGTCTTATTAAAAAAGTAAACAGTGTTAGCCAATATTAATTTCTTAAAATGATAACCTTTTTTAATTGATTTTCACGTTTAGCATGGATTGTGTACATAAATGTGATGCTATGACTTCGAAGTTACCAACACTTTATAATATTCAAAACTTGTAAGAGGTCAAACGTGTTTGTTTACAAAATGTACATAGTAAAAAGTAAAAAAACTGCCGAAAATGTTTTCGCAGGCAACATGTGGGGCCAGTCGTGGAGTAACATCCTGGACATCACGGTGCCGTACCCGGGCAAGAACTTCGTGGACGTGACGCCGCAGATGCTGGAGCAGGGCTACACGCCGCTGGCCATGTTCAAGCTGGCCGAGGACTTCTACCTGTCGATGAACATGAGCCTACTGCCCAACGAGTTCTGGGCCGGCTCCGTGCTCGAAGCCCCGCCCGACCGCCCCGTCGTGTGCCAGCCCTCCGCTTGGGACTTCTGCGACCGGCGCACCTACAGGTGGGCGCGCAGACGGTTATTTGGAACGAATTACGTGCTCGAAGCAGATATATTGGATGTAGATTGATTCGGTCAAAAAATCAGTAAAAACGGTATGTGACGTAGGAGGGGAAAATTATCTGCGCACGATTTCTTGAGTTCCAGAATCCCTTTCCGTCATTTTAACCACAAGTAGTTGAAATATTAGTAAAAGTTTAACATAAATAAATAAAAATACATTTTAAAAATTGGTGGCATTTTAAAAATTATTGAGGTAATTCATTATTATATTAATTAAGAATTTAGGAGATATCAACCACTACGTATATTTCAATACAAATTTAGTATAAAGAATGTACATACAAGATGGCGCCGACGTAAGTCCTACGTGTTTAATCCATAATACTTAGATTTATATTTTTATAAACTTTACAGTCTTTACATCTTTTACTCATTTTCATTTTGTAGATCCACCGGAGATGGCATAAATTAACTTCGAATCACTTGTTTGGCTGTTGATTCTTTATATTCAATCTATATTGTGATATATTTTGAGGATGACGTATTCTCAATTCTTAATTAATATTGTTGTTTTGAATTATAATTTTTTCTTTTGATTTTGTTTGTCCGATTTGTTTTCTATTCCTCTTCTATTTTCTTACTTTACACGAATATTTTTTATTATCATTGCTTTACACTACATTAAACGTTGTTTTGTGTAGTACTTCACCTATGTTTATCAGTAAGGCACAAAATATAATTGTTACACTGTTGTGTTCTTTGCTTTTAAATTTATCCTACATCTTTTTTGTTGCGCCCTAACATTTTTAAAGGGTATATCTTCTCTTCACTTACCTTTTGATATTTCAAACTCTCGTAGTTCTATTGGCAAATGCGTGTCTAAATCTCCTTCTGAATTCAATACTTTTTCTAATTCACAATCATAATTTGCTGATTATCCTGCAATACCAACATCTGTGACCGTGATACAAGTGAATAACTTTAATTTCATCAGGTGATATTGGGAATATTATTTGTTATTTAAGTTTGTTTCATTCATATTCTGGTGTCATAATGTGATGTCTCTATAATTGTGTTCATTTTTATTATTTTCTGTCACTTGGCTTTCTTATTATGATGTTTTTTAACATTATTGTTGATTTTTAGATAGTTGTCTGTTCGTTTCACAATTTTTTGCTTGGTGGTGAATGATATCTTTACATTGTAACTTTCCGAACACTGGCGAAAAGTTTGCTTTGAAAAGAAGTATCAAATAAAATTTTTAATATTGATGTTATTTTCTACAGGGTGAAAATGTGCACGGAGGTGAACATGCGCGACCTAGTCACTGCTCATCATGAACTGGGACACATCCAGTACTTCCTCAATTACAGACATTTACCGAAAGTTTTCCGTGATGGGGCAAATCCTGGTAAGCAAATCTTCCAATGAGATATATTGAAGGCACAAATCAGCTCATGTTCACTAACAGTACTTATTTGAACTTCACGAACAATACTTATTTAAATTTCTTTTTAACTAATATAATATAAAAAATGTGCAAATTCAAGTACATCTCTTAAACTACATTGCATATTAAGAGAATTTATGTTCACTAGTATATTTGACTTGCTCTTCCGCATTACTAAGTAAAAGTGTGCCCCTCTTGTAAATTGAGGGGAATATTACTAGTGTATGCATGCATAATACAACGTGCAAGTAATTCTCATCACAGTTTTAATGTTAAACAATTAATTGAATATAAAAACCATTTTAAACGTACTTTATAATTTTCTAATTCACAAGAATGTTCGTTCACTTACTCATAATGAGAAATCGTCTAATTTGTTTTGCAAAGATGGTCTTTGCCAAGTTATGAGATACTATTCGTGTAAGAGAGGAATGTGATCTCAGAATTCGTGCATTACGGCGCTCAAAAATAATAATATTAAAAAAAAGAAACGATCCACCTGCCGAACGTGCCTCCATTGGGAATACGGAAAATTACTGGTCGAGCGGCGATTAGCGGTCGGTGGCCGTAGGTGACCGTTGTAATCTTTTAAAGTATTAGGAACAAAAATATAGTAGAGGTAAGCAAATCTGGAAAGTATCATATGTGGATGGAGGAAAACAGAATTTTCAGAATTATCTTCTATTAGAATTAGTTGATAACGGTTAAGAACAGCTTACAGGTGATCTTTCATAACGTGTGAATAATTGTGCGTAAAGCGTAAAAATGTAACTGTACCAAATTCTAATTATTCGCATCATCCATACCTGCAAGTATTTTTTAACGACCATTAAAAGTTTGAAATTCAGTGTTTACCAGTTCATATGCCGAATGGAGGTAACATACAAAGCCTTTGAATGTTGGAATTTTTTGAACAGGTGTATAACATTATCAACTATTACGATTCAGTGGTACGTCCTAGGCCAGATAATACAAGAACGTATTTGAATAAAGATATGCATGACATTTAGACATTTTCAACATATGGAAGTACTTTTAATTCAGTTCACAGCGTCGGTACAGCGTTAATGCAGTTTACGTCACATTCAACTAGTAGAGCATAAAGTAAATTTTGCTAGCCTTCACCCAGGTTTTGAGAGAACCCTTTTTGTGAGGCAAATGCAACTAGCCCACCCACCAACTGCGTTAGAAAGCTCATATGGTTTAACTGCGCATGCGCAGAGTCTCACTTGTCGTGAGAGCATAGGCTTCCGCGGCCGGAGTCAGTATTTACTTAGCTGTCGGGTGACGCCACGTCCATGGCGAAGGTGCCGACGTTTCGGTCGCCATTCTGCGACCTTCCTCAGGGCGTAATGCGCGGAGATGTACTGCGCACGAGTTAAAATAGGGCGTGCTGCTCAGTAACTCGTGCGCAGTACATCTCCGCGCCTTACGCCCTGAGGAAGGTCGCAGAATAGCGAGCGAAACGTCGGCACCTTCGCCATGGACGCGGCGTCACCCGGACAGCCAAGTAAATACTCACTTCTCGTGTGCCACGCCCCCACGTTAACGGTCATAGGGGGGGAATTCGGCTATATCTTTGCGTGCGTGTGCGCAGGGTTCCACGAGGCGGTGGGCGAGGCGGTGGCGCTGTCAGTGCAGAGCCCGCAGCACCTGCAGACGCTGGGGCTGGTGCACAAGGCCACCGACGACCTGCCGCACACCATCAACTACCTGTTCGCCATGGCGCTGGACAAGCTGCCCTTCCTCGCCTTCAGCTACGTGCTGGACCGCTGGCGCTGGGACATCTTCGAAGGCAGCGTCACCAAGCTGCAGTACAACTGCCACTTCTGGCGACTGCGGTAAGGAGAAGCACTGTGATCTTGCGGTGGGAAAGGTGTAGCTCAACAGTTTATCTATCAGTTTTAAAACAGATTATGTTGGCGGTGCTAAATTTAACAACAGTAAAATTACACGTACACTACATTTTAGAATTGATGGCTCAGGGCATAAACTAATGTCAGCCCCTGCAGTCTCTCTGACCGGGAGGTCCTAAGTGGCGAGATATTCGACACTAGCTTGTCAGCTAGATCGAATACAGTTGCTGTCTGGAGGAGAATTTTAGCGGCCAGCTGCTCTGATAGGTAGTTTTCCGTGTTTTCGCGGATCAGCACCAGGCGAATGCCGGAGAAGTTCCCTAACAAACGGACCACGGACCGCGCGCGATCTTAACCTCCTCTTCCTTAAACATATCCTCATCCATTACTTACACTAACATGCATTACACTACCACACGTGCCATGAGACAGGTCGGAAGCTTAGAGCCAGTCCCGGCTGGGGCGGTGCCCCGCTGGTGGAAGAAAACTGGTCAGTGAAAACCCCGCTAACCGATGGTAGGTTCGCGTCGGATCTTGTCATTTAGCGGGGTGAAACCACCGCCACTTCTCGAGCGAAACATGCGCTACATTTACGGGAATAATGACACTAGTAGTTGTCGTGCTGGGAATTACTAACAATCAGTCAGTCAAAATCGATCAATCGGTGCTTTGATGTTAGACGTTTTAATCTTTTATACGTGTGCTGTAAAGAATTATAAACTAGTGGTGCTTTCTCGCCTTTAGGAATGGTTTTGTAAAAGAATTTATACGACAATTTCTCTCCGAATTAACACATCTGTCATAATTTTTGTAAAACTCATTTGAAATCTTAGAACGTTTGGTTATAAAATTAAATAGATTAAAGCAATAAATTTTGTATTCAAAACGTTAAATGAAAATATAATTCCGGCATTGCATTCATTGTATAAGGAATGTTATGTATTAACACCGTGAACAAATCTGATATGATGTTTAGCCTTACAATATTCTGCGTAAGCAGTATGCGAGAAAGTAAAATAATTAGAATTTAATAAATAATACGATAATGATAGATTTGTACAACTAATGCAAATAGATCGAAAAATATATAATTGAAATGATTAAACACTATAGTATTGCAATATTCTCCAAATATGTAAAAGTATTAGTTTACATTAAAACGAACGAAAGGCAGCCGTTATTATCGCCTTCTGAAGTCAATGCGGTGTTACAATAATGGGCTGCAACAGGCAACAATGGCCGCTAATTTGTATAGGAAACACATTTTGTCAATTAACATTGTAGGTGGCGCTAGCGAAAAAATGAAAATGGATATTAACATTTGCTTTTATATTCATCGAAATAACTCTGTTTTACATGCATTACTCTTCATTCCCACATCTTATTAAGCAAAGATCTCCATTTCATTTCGATCAAGTTTTTATCCAGATTTGCTGACTCATTGAGCAAATGCTGAGATGGCCCCTTGTTTTGCTTCTGGATGTCAGTGTAGTTTCACAATGCGCACATTTTGTTGAACTCTCCTTTTGCTTTTAGTGGTAGCAGTAGAGGCAACGGCGGGTTACTATTTTGTTAGCCATGCAGAAAACATTAAATCTGCAGTTTGTTTACCGTTGAAAATAAGTTTTTTATGACTCGTGAACGAAAATGTCTATTTATTCAAATCACGTTTTTGCTAATCTCGTGCTTTTTTTAATTAAAAAAATATTTATCTTCAACTTTTACTTATCTTTCAACCATTAATAGTTAAAATGATGAGAAGGGATTCTGGAACTCAAGAAAATTATGATCTTCTCCCCCATATGTCACACATAGCTTTTATTTTTTGAACTAAATAAATCTAAATCTAAGCGAAATCATCTATTTCACATGTAACACAATTAATATGAACATCGAGTACAAGCTAGAATTAAAATATAAGCTGGGGTGATGGCATCGCAAAGGAGAGAGGTAATGCTACAAAGATCCCTTCTTCCACTCCACCTTCCACCCCCAGGGATCTCCAAACTGCTCGTAAAATAGGAGATAGGGACGCTGCACACATGCACTACGTACAGGGCGCAAGAGTTTTTCATTGCCTTCTTTCGCTTCCTCAGCCCTAGGGAACTGAAGATGGTGTTTTATTTTTCTGCTCATCAAGAAGCTACCTCAAATAGTATAGAAACAATAAACAGTTATGGTCTAAAGAGGAAAGTAAGGTTTTATTTAGTGTGAAAATGTGGACATTCTGATGGGGTAGGCGAGAGGAGCTAATGGGAGCCATAAGAAATTTATAGGAACCAAGGTGGCTACCAAAATATTGTGTGTTAACTGAAATGAAACGTATACATAATTTGTTTTTATGCAATTGTTATCTACAACATGTCAGTTACAAACATTGACGCAATTCATTAACAATGAAGGCTCAGTTATTGAATCTCCAATGTTGACAAGGAAATAGGCAGATGTAGGGAAGATTTCTGTAAGGAAGATTTATTTGTTCATTTCAGAAAATCATCTAATCTTACTTAAGTAGTCTATATATAAAGGTCAATGGACAATGAAGTTAATACGTGAGTATACATGTATTAATCAATTTAATATGAAATATCTATTCTCACCTGGCAGCAATTAATTCAATTAACGTGTGAATATTTTCTTTATTTTATTTAAATAATTGAATTTTCTGAATGGCTTATGTAGCATTTACAGTATTTTTTAAACATCGAGTCATTGTTTTTATAATTTTCATGGCTGTGTTGTCAAAGCAACTGCATTAATAAGCATACGTTTGATCTTGATCGGAATTTCCTTTTAGAAGATTATATGAATATTAATATGATTTACAGTATTAAAGGTAGATGAACGCGTGGTGAAATTATTTTGAAGTAAAATTGTTTGATGAGTATGTGGTCAGAATTGTCCTACAATGGCAAAAGAATCCGTATGTATTTATCATTTGGAGTACTTATTATTATAGATAGACGTGTGAATAAGTGTTAGCTTTGAAAATATATAATACGAGAAGTGAAGGTGATTTCAAATTTAATTTCCTAATCCTATGTGAGATTTATAAAAAAATCACATGCTGTTTATATCCTGCTTTTAATTATGTTCAACGTACTTCGTTAGGTTCATGACAACTTTTTTGTTTTAAAAGAAGTGTAAAAAATTAGTTCCACATATGTTCCATCAATGAATTACAGGATTATTTATCATTAATTGAAAATAATGGTGTATAAAATTTCTGTACTTCCTAAATTAGTATGTGAAAATTACTCGAAGCATATCATAGATACATTTTGTATTCCATTGTATCAAAATATTGATTTTTAGTATATTTCTATTTTACGACAGCGCATTTCGCACTTTTGCACGGACGTTTCAAATTCGCGTGAGAAAAACTGAGAAGTGATTTCACTCTTCAAATTAATTGTACGAGTTTCTTTCGCCCTCTTCAAAGATACCAACAGATTTCGCTTACAATGCACGTCACACATCCCCCACCCCTGCCGCGAATTTCCTCACAACCTCCGCAGCGGAGTGTAAATTTCGCGGTACTTACATTGCAAGGTGTGTTTGGAAAACTCCGCTCCTACGAACCCTCGCAAAACGTGATCTTCAGTGAGCGTTGCGACAGCCGTGGGAAAACATCTGCGTTCTCAGCCGGCGGCGGGCAGGCGCGCGTCGGCCTTCCAGGAGGTTTGAGAGTGCGCTACGAGAGCGCAGCACCTGTCACCCCGCGCCAGCACGACGAGGCCGTCCGGTCTTCTGTGTGCCCGCTCCCTTGCAAACCGCTTACCGCGAAGACACGAAACCTCTCGTCCTGTTGTCTGTAAAACTAACGCGGAGATTTTGACCGCCCCGTGAGTGTTTCTCGCTGTTCGAATGCTAATGAAGAGCGGCCGTGGAGCAAGGTGTCGAATGCAGGGCGCGCGAGTGCCCAAAACGACCATCCCTTGTGGGGCTCGAACCCACGACCTTTGGATTAGAAGTCCAACGCGCTTTCCACTGCGCCAAAGGGACGTGCGCGGCGGGTGACCTGTGCCCTGTGCACTGGGTCGCCCACGTAGGGCACTGAGGGCGCAACAAGTGGGTGGGGCCGGGCTTCACAGACGCGATGCCGCAGGTGGAGCCACTGCTGCCGAAACTAACACGCTTTGCGGATAATCATATATACAGAAGGATAAGGGAGTCCTATTACCGTAGTGTTGCAAATCCGGAACTTCAGTGAAAATCAGAACTATGGGAACGGAAATTCTCTTTATTAATAAACTGTTGGGTCAATGTACTGAAAATAATTTTGAAATGTGAAATGAAATTAAGTTAATTGAATCTATTGTTACATCTACTGTTACATAGTTTTCTAACGCACTCAAAAGCAGAAGGGAGCTACAAGTGCGTTTGAAAACGGCAGTGGAGGCAGACTGTAACATGCGTAAAGCCGACGGGTCCCAACTTAACGCAGGTGACGGGAAAACTAGACAAATCAAATACGCGGGATAGAAACAATATACGACTAGAGCAATATTAAAGCGCAATGTTGGTTTAGTAAAATTTGAATGAATAATAATTATGCTTATTAATTTCCAAAGGGACATGCGATACTATTACAGACGTCCTGAGAAAACAAATGAGAGAAATATGAGAATAATCTAAGACTGAACTATCGACTCGAGTGACAATGGGTGTCTCTTAATTTTTTTGAATAACATACAAACAAAAATGAACCTGATAATTATTAACAGGAATCCTGGAAGTACTGAACTGTAAAGGCTTGATATATTTTTTTAATTTTCTGAGTTAGTTTTAAAAAAATTGTCCAATAAATTGAAAATAGAAATTATATATACATTGTATGAATTATACTATTTATATTGACCATGCATTTCAAAACAATTGTCAATAAAAGTTTTGTTTCCATATTTTCCATGATGTACAGCATTTGGTTTTAAACAGAATATAAAATGTTTTGAACTTGGGTCGCACAGAATGAATCTAAAGATAAAATCAAAGCACAATCGAAAAAAATAATTATAACAGAGACTCTGATATAGTGAAGAAGATATTTCAATTATATATTGGAATATATAATTGAAGGAGAATATGGAGTAATCAACAGTTGACGAACCATTTGCAATGCAATATGCAGTATTTGACTAGCTATACCAATTCTAATTCTACTTCTATCTGCTCCATATCATATGATATGAAATTTGTACGGCAAGAAGCTTAATAGTTCTTAAAGCAATTTCCAAAGATTATTTTAAATTATAAGTGTCAAGAATTAACCTCAAAATGATGTATTTCATTATGTATTTACGTAGTCCTCAGGGTCAAGTTGTTTACAATTTAATTTTACCAATGTAATGATAATATTTTATAAATGTGCTGTAAAATACTTGAATAAATAAAAAAAACAACTGTTGAGATCTGTATTGGTCATTACAGTAATTGGGCTTGGTGGACATAAACATTTTGGGTTTTTGTTATAGATGGACAGATAGGAGTTAGTAGATTTGCAGTTAACAATATTAATTATTTTTAATAAATAATGGATTTGAGGATGATGTATTTACACCAGTGTGCACTGCATAGCTTTTGAGTGCATTGAATAAGCTTTCTGGAAAAATGAAAATAAAGGAAGGTGATGAGTGTCATAAACGATACGACGTAGACAGAGACTTGAATGAAATATCCATTTCGTGTTATTTAATTGGAACGTATTTACTATTTATGTTAAAAAAAATGACAATCAAAATGCCATATTCGATTTTTGGAAGATCAAAAAGTGGATACAAAGAGAATCAAAAAAACAAATCTATCCAAATGGAAACTGAGAAATATTAACAAAGTTCCAGCTCATTGTCACCACTACACGTATAGAAAAAAAGAAAATTCCTTTTGTCCCCCAAACTAAAGTTATAAATGCCCCTAGATCTAAATAAATCCTCCAATTAAATAGTGCAGTAATACATTTGCTAGGGAAAATCTGTTCCTGGAGCAAGGTGTGTGCGTTTGCGACTGAGCCATTTGTTGGTGTTCCGCAGGGAGCGCATCTCTGGCGTGAAGCCGCCGCTGCTGCGCTCGGAGATCGACTTCGACCCGGGCTCCAAGTACCACGTGCCCGCCAACGTGCCCTACATCCGGTGAGTGCCCCACGAGCCTCGCGGCGGCTCCTGCGCCCGACATCGATCGCGCCCGGGACACGAACCCGGCGCTCCCGCCGCCGCTCCGTTGTCTGTCATGAGGCCGGCGCTTTCGCAAGCGCTTGGTCGAGGTTTGTGGGAGTGTCCACAAAAAGTATCGTGGTATGAAATGGAAAGGATAACAAATATTGACCAGAGCTTGTGGCTTAATCCTATCTGCCATGTCTTCACATTCCTTATTTTTAGGAACAATGCTGAAATATTGCTTGGGTATGATACTGGATAGTTAAGTACTAGTTTTAATGTATCAAAAAATTCCCCGCTTACAATATTAGCGACTGTCGCGTGAAATTTGTCTATTTTAGGGTAATCGAAATTTTCAATAAATTATCGGAATTTAACAGTCCCTTAAAATCTTTGTTTCTTACTTTCTGTAGTCAGTGTGTAGTCTGTAGTCAGTGCTCAAAGTTTTACAAAGAACAACCAGTTTTTTTTCCCGTTCTTTGAAGATTATTTCTCAAACTTTTGTGCTTTCGCTTGTATCATGCTTAGATCTCTTACTGGATTTGCAGTTTATTAAAATGCTGAATTTCTTTTCTATTCTACCAAATAGAGTGTTGTTCTATTTTGACTGGGATATAAAATACATTTTTCGCACACTGATTTTTTTTATCTCTTTTCTATTTCACTGTCACTTCTGTGACCCACTATTTTTGTACTTTGAATCGTATTTTGTGTATCTTGTCATAATTGTCGTTGTAGTGGTATTTAATGAGACGGAATATATGAATACGCTCTTACGCCTGGACAGTAGGCAACCCATTAAACTCAGCTGTTGGGCAGATAGGCAATGGAAGGAGCTGACTCTGGCTGCAATGCGCTCTGCCGGAGAAAGTCTGAATGACATGGTAGAACCCCGTGCTGTGACGTCAGAACATGCAAGAAGTTGAGCTTTGAAGTACGTCGGGTTGCATCGCTTCAGGCGCTGCCTTGAATGTAGACTCGATAGGTCGGTAAATTCGACAAGTCACAACTACCTCCTAAGACACTTTCCCATACAATATTTTGATATATTTTGAGAAACTGATGTTTACTGAATTTGAACTTTGAGTAGATACTCTCCCACTGTCTATACTAAAATATCCTTAATATTTTTCTCATCTATATTCAGATCAGAATAAGACAACAATTTGTCATTTATTAAAGAAAGTATAGTGCAGAATTACCATTTTTCAGACATTTAAGTCAACGTGGTGGTTCTCTTAAAATTTCAAGCAAAAAATTGTGAACGGTTCAAAATTCCTCTGGTACAAATATTGCATATCCAAACATTACAAAATGGTACAAATATTATAAAATTCCTCTTGTACAAACCCGAGAATTTGATCAAAGATTTGTGTTGAAAATACCATTTCTTTCAACTTTCCGATTGAGGCCACTTCATTAAAACATTAGAATAATAAATTTCGTTTTTAAAAATTAAGTTTAATTTTTTTTCTTAATCTTTTAATCTCCTGTTGGTCGATCTTCTTCAGTCGGACGGTCTTGGTGGACAGTGAGTTATGCGCTCACTAATGGCGTTGTAGACTGACTTGTATATCAGTAATTGTTTTTCTTTTTAATTTAAAATTTTAGAATTATAGTCTTGGGATATAAAAAAAAAATGAATATAAAATTATTACAATGGAAGTTATCAAAACATGTGTGATGATCTGCGTTGTCTGATCAGTTTTTTGAATTCAATTTCATTTAAGTATTTTTCTTCACAAATACTAGAAATAATAACAGTGTATTTTTGTTATAAAAATAGCTTCATTTTATACTTTGCCTCTGATTTTTCCGTAATTCTTTTTAAATTAAAAGGCGCATTTAATACTTAATTTTTTTGTCTTGGTTACGATTACTAAATTTAGTTTGAAAGAAAATATTGAAACTTAAAGAATCATGGCATATTAAAAATAACCTCTCATACTCTCATACTTGACTAAAACAGAAATAAATTCACCTAACGATCGTCCGGAACGTGCGAGGGTCAGAAACAGGTATATTTCAGTCTTTTTCGCTCGTGATAATATCCTTTCGAAGAGTCCACATTTTTCTTCTATAACCGTGAGAAGTAGGATATTTTAACTTGACGTGCCTGACAGCTGTTTCTAGGATGTTCTTCCCCTCTCATCCTCTGCCAGAAGCCTAACCGCTGCAATACCCCTGCAATACAGTATGTGACATCGAGTACCATGTAGTGACGTTAATAGTAACTTGTCTGAAGGGAATTTCTTTCAATAAGCCGCTCTTTTTTTAAATTTATTAAAAATATTATTATGTGCTAAATACATTTGAATATCGAATATATAGTTTGCAGACTTGCAGATATGTGACAAATTAATTACCAAATAAATGAATTCTCGGCTATCCGGGAGACGCCGCGTCGTTGGCTGGGGTGCCGACGTTTCGCCTGACATGACGAAGTCACTGCCCTGAGGAGGCCTGAAACATGTCAGGCGAAACATCGGCCTCCCAGCCAACGACGCGGCGTCTCCCGGATAGCCGAGAATTCATGGATTCGAGCCGCGGAAGCTTACGTACACATCTAATTAACAAATAATACTGTTTACATTTGATATTGACGTTATATTGTTTATGCTTTAAATAGTTGTTGTGACCTGACATTCAGAGGTGAAATATAACAATTTTTTCAATGTTTTGATTATAAATGTTCGAAGAAATGTTACGGAAAATAAACGTATTATAGATTTTTTATTAAAATGAATATAAGTATAACTATTGGATAGTAAAATATATACAGTGTTTATATGATAAACTGTACATAGAAAATATATTTAAAAAAATAAAGATGACAAAATATTACATGATTTGGGGGCGTAATATCTCATTTCTTGTTCATTCTTCGCGAAATACATTTGGTTGGTCAAAGAGTATTTTTAATTGACCTTAACTACAGATAATAGAGGCGGATCCAGTGAAAAAGTTTGGTAGGGGAAATTCAGAATGTTTTGGTCGGATGCGTCCTATTACAGATTTTGTCAAATGTCTCAGGCTACACTCCGCTCATGCTGCGATTCGATTGTATTTGTTTTAATAATTCTCCGAAAATATTTCTATTTGAAAGTTTCGTGAACAGTTAAAATTATTAGTTACAAAAACATTTTTGACGGTGAGGATTTCCCTCATTTCTCTCCCTGTGGATTTGGTTTCTCTCCCTGTAGTGCCTGAGATAACCTCTTCAACAGGCAACTTCCCTCTCTCCTGGGTCGAGGAGTATCCTTTTCTTCTCCCGCGCAGCCGATTCACGGTCCGTCTCAGGCAGCCCACAAGTACTCCCGCTTCCCACCTGGGGAAGAGAACAGTGCTGTCCAAAATGTTCGTGGGATTGTCTCGTAGTGCGGAAAATCTTGAAAATTAAAGAGCTGTTGTACAGGAACGTCGGATAATATGCACCAAAATAACTTCACATTAATAACGCATCAAATTTTAATAATACCTTTGATAAATTTCAACCAAAGAACGCACAAATTTACAGTAAAAACAATTACAGTGAAAGTAAACACAACTTGAACAACATGATCATTACGAGGGTCGTTCCAAAATTAATGTCTTCCATTTTTTTATGCTGGCATATGACCTCAGAAACGAATGTGAGTACTATGTTAGTGGAGTTTGATCCTTCACGTTAATGTTTGTCACTATTTATCTGATAGAAGCACAGTTACAGTGCGCTAAACTGGCGTCTGGCTGGAACGCGTGTCAGAAGCAGAGATGTGACTGAATTTCTCACTTCGGAGGAAATTTCATATATTGACAGCCACAGTCCCTTGCTGAACGTCAACGGGAAACATACTGTGGGATGTCACTACAGAATGGCGACGATGGGTAGGGCGTTTCAATGGTGGTGACAGCAACGCGAAAGACAAACCCATGTTGCGGTCGTCCACGCACAGCTGCCACATCACGCAATGAAGTAGCGCTTCGATTAGCTCATCCGCGCGAAGAGGCGCATGGGGGGGGGGGACTGTGTACGGTGCTGGGCAAGTGCGTATCGACCTGAATATTGGCTCTAATGCTTCACAGGTAACGCTGAGGAAATTGAGTCACCGAAAATTGTTCCCGCGGTCACTTACACTGAAACACAAACAGCACCGAATGGAAGTGTGTGAGTAGTTTTTGACCCAATGCGAAGCTGAATTTTCTGAACTGAAAGATCTCTGATGACGAGACGTGTCACCATTATGAGCGAGAAATAAAAGAATTCATGGAATGGCGCCCACACGGGTCACCGCGCGTGGTACAGATTTTTACCTTGCGCTAACGCTCTTGTTCATCGGCGAATAAAATGCATAGAAAAAGGGGGACTGTATTAAATAAGTGTTGTTAAAAAAACTCCATTCTAACACATTATAGGAAGTTCGTGGTTTTTTATTTACAAAAGTTGTCATACAAATAAATGGAAGGCATTACTTTGGCAACCCCGTACAAATGACTAATGAAGTCTGCCTTTCTTTTCTCTGAATATCTGTAACTACGATAAATAATTTTATTAATTATAACAATTGCTTTTTGAGACAAAGTTTAACCGTCCTAGTGCTACCAGGCCACATTTATATACTTCTTAATAGTAAGGTCTCTGATCTGATACAAATCGTCAGTTCAGTCTTCATTGTAGTTGCTGAAAAGTTACTCGTTTCAAGGCGTAAAACGCGGCTAAGCGATAAATGCCGAAATATTGCCTAAATTGTGAATTCCATCCGTGAAATTAAAGTTGCCTTTAATTATGTCTATGAGAATGGTGAAAGTAGGTCTGTGTTCCATAGAATTGCGTTCGGAAGGACACGGCTGATTACGAACGATTTTTTCAATTTTTCAAACGCTCACTACGCCTTGAACTTCTTATGAAATTCATGATTTTGTTATTGTTACAAAATAACGTAAAGATATAAATTATAAAACGATTTATTGGAAATGGCATAGATATTTAAAACATCGTATATTACAATTTCTCGTGAATGTCAAGAAAATTTTGCGCGCGATCTTTTTTAGATGTAAACGATTGGAGTTAATTGAAGATATGTAATTCCTTTCTTTGAAAGAAATAATTCAGAACGAACTCTGATGTAACTATCGCCGCTAATAATAAAATTGGACGTATTAAGAATGTAAAGACCAGATACAATTACGATTATCTTGGTAGTATTGGACCCCAGAGAGTTACTTGTAGCAAGTTACGTTTCATATTTAGGAACTTCCAAGGAAATCATTGTTCGTATTGAAATAAGTTGTTTATATGTCGTATGAGGTTGAAATATGTCGCGTTCGAAGATTGATCTACCTATTGAGAACTTTCGAAAAATATAGTAACGAAATCATAACCAGCTGCAAGTAGAAAAATTTACGTCAACCACCACTAGCTTGTTGAATAAAATAATTAGAGAATAATTAAATGTCGCTTAAAAAGGATGATAATATGAGTAGGATTGAAGCTGTCTCCGTGAGGTCTCCGGCATTCTTTTCGAGAAATCTCCAAGCGCTGCAAGTGAATAAAATGATCCACCATGTCATAACGTGGCCCTCTTCACGAAGACCTCTCGAAAAATAATTACGGTAGCGAATACTACTTCCGTCTTTTACTACCACCGTTACGCATCGATTTGCGCCAGCGGCCTTCGCTCGCCGGCGGGTCAATTACCGCGGTGACGTTTGAAGCGGCGCTCCTTAACCCCGGCCATCGAACGTGATGCTTCTTCCCGGGCCGTCATTATTTCGGGCGGTGGCCGCAACTATCCGGCGCGCTGTCAACTCTTCACCGGCGATCAGTCGTGGCCTTAATAGCTCCCCCGCTTTCATTTCGCTGATTCTCGTCCGTGCAGAAATGTCGTCGACAGAATTGCGTCACAAATGATTGGAGTGGGCTTGAGACGGATTAAAAGCAAGTGGCTTGCGAAAGTTGGTGGATGCTTGATGATTTTTAATGCCTCTGATTGTCTTGAAATGAAGGGGATGATTTCCAATCATGGATTCGCAAAATTGCTGTTTCAATGACTAGATTGTAATATTGAATTCATTGCATTTTTTGTTTATAATTTGGAAAAAAATCTTGCAGGATGTGTAAAAATTTACATAGTCTTTTCAAACATTACGAACATTCACTAAGTAGTAATTGTGTTCTCTTTGAATGGTTCACGACAGCATTATATTTAAATTTGTCTGGGAAATTCTGCTCACAATCTAACAGTTGTTCACATGCATCGTTTGCTAACTTCATTTAAAGGAGTGCAGTCTATTCAATCGCAATCGGTTATCATTTGTATTGCTTTGCCTAGCGAAAAAATGAGAATCAGCCAACATATTTGTTTCATTCAAATGTATACTTATCACTACTTAGAGTTAAATAAAATTTAATATTCAATAATATTCTAGAAGTACTTTCAATGTAGAAGAACACGATTCTTTTACTTTACCTTACCAGATTTATCGATTTACGTACAAAAATAATCACAATTAAAAAATAATTAAATGAAGTAAAATGTTGGCCAGATGCTTCCATTTATGCACATTTTCTGTCGGTTTCTCCATGACATCTTCGAACATAAATCTCGGAAGCTCCTTCATTCCACTAGATATAACGGTTTAATGTTTTCCTTTTTTAAAATTAATCTTTACGTACATTTTCAATGGAAGGTTTGGTCCAAACGCCTCCTAACATTCCCTTGTGATAAGCTTTGCTAATCACCTTTCGATTCGCTCCATGGCAGAGCCGCTGCCGCTGGGCGACTTCTAATTGAGGAATCGCGGGCGATCTGGGAGGAAAGCTGGTGAACGGGTTGGATCCGCCCACGGTGGTCTCAGAAGGGTTCAAACGACGACGCGAGCAATGCGCTAATGTTTTAAAATTACTACATTTACGACAAATGTTTTAATTATTAACTTCTTCTTCTTCACTTCAGGGATTAGGCGGCTGCCTGTTCAGTCTTCTCATATCAAACTATCTTCTGCGTGGTCTTTTTTTTTAATTTACTTTTTTAATAATAAAAATAAAAATACGACTGCCACGTGGCGCAGACGGTTGCGGCAGCCGAGGAGACTTCAGGTTTGAGTACTGCGTAGACATGTTCATATTTGTGATTGGCCGGTAACCCCTCATTATCATCATCATAATCATCATCATCATCATCATCATCATCATCATCATCATGTCATAATTCTCACTTTAAGACGTAACAACGTTGTCGTACTGAGGAATACAGCTGAAAAGCTGGTCCAGGGAAAATTACACTCGTTAATCGTGGTCTGTTAATCTAAACTTTAATATATTTGTTATTGTTCATTTTGTAATATTCATTAGTTTTCTGATCTTTTTTGTATTACTTTTAAATTGTTTGTCGAAGTTCATTTTGTTAAAAAGTTATAGGTTTGGCAGATTATAGTTATTAATTCAGTGGCAAAAGAAAATATCGCTTTGAAAGTAGAAGGCGTGGAAACATGATTTTAAGGGCCTTAATCCTTTTCGAATTGTGGATGATATGGTGAGTTGTAGATTGCATGTGCGGTTGATATGCGTGATCTCATACTCTGGGAACATGTTTTTTCTTCTTAAATCAGTTGGATCCATGTTTGTGGGAAATTCTACACCCTACAGTATCTCATCAACGCGCATTTGCGCCAATGATTTCTTATAATTGATACAAAACCTCCATTTTCCTGAGCTCATACACCCTCCTGTGCATATTAATGCAAATTCAAATCAATGTACACAAAATATACGTATTTATAAAATAAGTGAAAAACGAATATACATCATTTCAATTTTGCGTGCTCTCCGTAGACATTTTTAACGCAAGCCTGTGAGGCTTTCATTCAATCAACTTATTTGTTACTAGTTAGATAATTAGATCAATTAAAATACATTCATTTCTTGTTCACATTAATACTCACAAGGGCGTGAATAGGTGATAGAGAATTGTTTAGAAAAGATTTTTAGTGGGCGATTCGTCCCCGGACGTTTGACTAGCGAAAGCGCCCGCCCGACCGACCGCCCGCCCGCCCGCCAGCCTGCCTGCCCGCGTGTCCTGCGGCGAAACCCGTCGTCGACGACGAGAGTGGAGATGTGGACCGCGAGGGAGAGATCGGAGCAGTCGGGGACAGGAAAGAAAGCAGGTGCGAATTCAGGAGGACTTCGAACTCCTACGGAGATACTCAACGCATTCCTGCTGCCTTCTGGATTTCTAAAGCAAAAGGTCGCACTTTCCCTGTTAAGTGGATCTGTACGAATTTTAATGCCGGTGATTAAAACATCTGGGTTATATCTTTTCTGAACTACGGGGTAAACTTTCGGATAGGTAACATGTGGTAGATATTGTAGCCAACCGAAAAGAAACTCATCTGTACTGAATGCTACATTTATACTTAATGTGCGTCGTTGGAGGAAAACAATTTGGCAGATTCTGAGTTTAATTTTGTTATTTTTTGGCAAATTTACTTGTAGTCTTCTTTATTTAACTGTGAATAACATAAGGAAAGCGTTAATGTCGTGTTTATCGCCTTTTCCTTCTTTGTAAACGGTATTCGTTTAAATCGTTCTTCGCTAGAAACACGTTAACTTTATAAAATTGAAAGTACATATGTGACATAATTAATTACCTAACTTTGTTACCGAGAAAACATTAATCATAGCCATTTCACAGTGATGTTTCGCCGGTGTTGCGTTATCTATTTCAAGGATACGTTTTGACATATTTCCGTCCCAAGTAGAAACAATAATGTAATTAATTACGTAACACATGGAAGGAGTATGAAGACAGCGCCCACATTTAATCTTCGTATTCAATTTTTCATGCGTATTTGAGAGCAGATGAATGCTTTTAGGCAAAATTGTTTGTGCACCGCTTCATGAAACGTGGTGTACTTTGAAGTGAAGTTAATATCTTTTTTAAATTTACAAATACACCCATTATGTACAAAAATGTTACCTCATCTGGAAGACGACAACTTGAATACCAAGATATCATGATCGAAGGCCAAGCACCTTTTGTTTTCTGGTAGTCTTCCCTGAAATTCTTGCAGATAAGGGAAATGGTTTGTCTGGATGGCTGTTGTTGCATGCATCTACGGTTTCCTTTGTTCGATGAAAAACGGATACTATTTTGATAAATTATTCAACGGTCGAATATCGTACAGCTTTTCTCATCGGCTGTTGCCATAAATTCATATTCCACTACTAAATTTCTAAATGTCAAACGTATTACATGCAAGTGTCCAGAAATCATACAAGAATAAACTGCGCAAAAAGAAAAAGACTGACGTTATGCAGCAGGCTGACGCAAGAGCACTAAAAGTATGGTTGAAAATTATACTTTTTATGCGGATAGAATGTCGTAGAACACGGTAGATGTCCACAAAGGGAAGGCATTCTGACAGTTCAAATTTCTTCAACAAAAACTGGACTAATTTGTGCATTCAACTCCTGTTACAAAATACAACGTTGCGTTGATTTTTTTAATTTTGTTTTTTATTACAAAACTCGTCAAAAAAGATCTGCCTTTCACAACTGGTTCTGCAAACGGGAGTGGCGAAGAAACACCATTTAATTAAGCGGTTATATAATTCACGTCGTACTTGACAGGTTTTCTTCAAGGCCCAATTAGAGCTTGTAGGTGTAAAATTAGAATCACTTGGATGTTTATAGCACTAAATTCGTTCGAAAATAGTAGCATTTAATATTTTTCCTAAACCTCAACATCGAAATATTAAATATTACTAAAGTTACAAGTTATACATCTTTTGAACTAAATGTGACCTGAAGAAAGTTTGATTGGTGAGGCATCTCAAGATATAAAGAAAATGGAAAACATCTACTTACCTACCCTTCTCTGCAGTTCCTGCGGATAAGCGAAATCTGCCGATCGAGTCCGTTGCTCTTATTTCGGTCGTGTGTTGCTCTGCCTTCACCTACCTTGACAAAGTGAACTTACCCCCGCCCCCTCTCGCCCCCACGTGCTGACATGAGTCGACGCATCCGGCGGAAGCATCGCCCCGCCTCCGCCCCCGCTAACACAAGAGGGCGCAACGGCCTTGCACCAGCGAGGCGCGGAAGAGGCGCTCTTGTGCCAACCCGCATGGCCGCAACGTCCCCCCCATGCCCCCGCCCCCTCGCCTCCCACCACTCTCCGCCCCAGCTCCGCCCCCACGCCCGCCGCGCGGCACGCGTTTCCGCGCCGGACACCTTTACTGCAGCGCTTTTCTCCTGGGCGTGGAAGAGCGCTGGGACGGCCGAGGGGAAAGGGCGGGAGGGGGGCGCGCCGCAGCGGCAGGAAACACAAAACCGTGAGCTCGTAAACAAAGTTAGTTTATTTTACAAGACTTGCAGGTAGAAAACGAGAGTATAATAACACATATATAAATACTGGTAAAATGTAAAATGTTCAAAGAACGAACGACAACAAGAACGAATGTACGTGTTTTTGGTTGGAGCTGTCTGGAGCGGAGGCGGACGCTCAACCCAGGTGGCCGCTGTATCCATAGCCCTCCAAGCCGCCGCCGTAGCCTCCGTAGCTGCCGTAGCCTCCGTAGCCACCGAAGCCGCCGTAGCCGTGGCCGTCGACCTTGACTGGCACGCCCACCGGCACCTTCACTGGGTAGGCGACGGGTTTCTCCACGGGGTAGGGCACGGGCTTCTCCACGGGCACCTTAACGGGGTAAGGCACGGGCTTCTCGACGGGGTACGGCACGGGCTTCTCCACCGGGTACGGCACCGGCTTGGGCACGTGGACGGGGTAGGGCCTGTCGACGGGCACCTTCACGGGGTAGGGCACGGGCTTCTCGACTGGGTAGGGCACGGGCTTCTCAACGGGGTAAGGCACGTGCTTCTCGACGGGCACGGGGTAAGGTTTGAGGACGGGCACGGCCACGGGACGGTCGTAGGGGACCTTGACTGGGTAAGGCACTGGCTTCTCGACGGGGTAGGGCACGGGTTTCTCCACGGGGACGGGGTAGGGCTTGGGCACATGCACGGGCACCGGCCTGTCAACAGGCACCTTGACGTGGACAGGGTACGGGCGATCTACAGGCACGGCGTACGGGACCTTGACGTGCACGGGGTAAGGTTGGGGGACGGGAACCTTAACTTCCACGGGGTAGGGGGCGGGGACCTTCTTTTCGACCACGACGGGGTAGGGCTTAGGGACGTAGACGTGATAGGGCTGCGGGACGGGTACCTTCACGTGGACAGGGTAGGGGACCTTCTTCTCCACGTGGACGGGCACGGCGTAGGGGCGGTCCACTGGCACCTTGACGGGCACCGGGTAGGGCTTCTCGACGGTGACTGGGTAGGGCTTCTCCACGGGCACGTGCACCGGGTATGGGCGGTCGACGGGCACCTTGACGGGGTAGGGCACGGGCTTCTCGACGGGGTAGGGCACGTGCTTCTCGACGGGCACGTGGACGGGGTAGGGCTGCGGCACCGGGATGCCGACCTTGTGGGTGACGGAGACTGTCTTGACGTGGCCGCCGTAGCCGCCCAAGTCCCCGCCGTAGCCTCCGTAGGCGCCGTAGCCGCCCAAGTCCCCGCCGTAGCCGCCGTGGCCGCCGTAGCCGAGGTCGAAGAGCCCGCGCTTGGTGGGCTTGCCCTTGCCGCCGTCGGCGTTCGACGCGTCCTCCGCCGCCGCCGCCACCGACGCCTCCGCTGCCGGAGACGCCTCCGCCGCCGGCGGCGCCGCCGCCGCAGCCTGCTCCTCCGCTGCCGCCGCCGCTGCTGCCAGCAGCAGCGCTAGCAGCGCTACCATTCGTTGCTGTGGACACAGAACACATTTCTCAGTCAGATGATCCTCCGATAGATATTTGCTATATAGAAGTTTTTATTTACAAAAATGAGATCTCAAAGCCACATGCACCTAAGAAAGATGTAAATATCCATTTCTTTATGCGGATATAATTAAGGTACCTTACAATTTCCTTCTGTCGTTGTAATTTTATATAACTCTTAAATATAAAACAAAGTCTGTGATATGTTGCAGAAAGTTTTTATGCTATATCCATTACTGAACGTGGGGGGCAGATTTAAGCTTTTAAGTCCTTCTTTCACTGATCGGTGATCTCATCGATGGTGTGCTTTTGCCTTGAACTTCGTGAAGGATGTGTAGAGTGATCATGAGGCGTAAAAGATTAGCCGTGAACGAATATGGACGGTATGATGTTTAGACGGGACACGTGACGATATAAAACAACGAAGCCTCAACTACATAGTGAGGACTGTTATCGTCTAACGCGAAACACGAATCGGTTGCCATCGGCTCCTCAGACGCGGCATCAAACTCCATCGCCGCCGACGGCGACCTTACTCGATTGCGCAACACAATTCGCGCGCGACTCGCGGCGTAACATCCCTAGAAACGTCAATCGCGGCGTTAATTGACTGCGAGTGGCTTGTGGAACCCGCATCCCGCATACGGAAGTACCTCTTCCCTTCTCTCCGGGCACATATCGTGCTAGCGCTGTCGCCGCCGCGCTACGCTATGCCACGCCACGCCACGCCACACCGCACCGCAGCGTGCCGGGCCGCGACCTGGCTCTCCCAGGGCACATGCGAAAGGCTACCGCGCTTGTGTGCCTCACACGCGATGTACGTTTCCACCCCCTTGGCGCTGAATGGACCCGTCTTGCATCAGCGCCCTCGCGCCGGGCTGACAAGTGTATGGCGGATTCGGTTGTGGAGCGGTTAACGTATCAAACTGTTAATTCCAAGTTCGCAGGTTCAAAGCCGATCGAAGCCGGTTTTAAATTTCTTCGAATTCTTGCCTTCGAAGCGGAAGTAAATCCGGCTGTTCCATGTTGTAGATTTACTGCGAGTAAAAGATCCTCATATCTAAATGAAGCGTCTGTGATAAAATTCTAATAGTCTGCTTTGTCTACCGAGTAATGTATTCGTTTGCTGTTACATAACGAAAGGTGCTGAGCGAAATGTACATGGTCAGGCAGAATGGTAGGTCTGATAGCCTGAACGGATGAGATTCGTTACGTAAATGAAGACGACATTGATTTGAAACTGAGACTTCATTAGGTGCTTCGGGCTGGAAGCATGCTTTAGGAAACGAATTAGGTATCTTTTGGAATTTTATATTACAGCATGGACCTAAGGAATTTGAATATATTTTAATATGCTCACTCAGATACATAGAATTTTTTATGAATGTTGAATCGTGCAATCATTACGTGTGCGATCAAATAACTGTAAATTTACGTGGGTGTAATCTACAATGTGATATTAACCTATTTACTTTCTTTACTGGGGATAAAAAGGATCTTTAAATAATTTATTACGGTAAGTCCACTATCAATTAAGACCTCAAATTTCGGAAAACTGGTAAAATTTTCTGCTGAGACGGAAAGTGGATGCGAGGGTTGTTGTTCGCATCTTGCACGTGTGACTGACCACGCGTGGTTCCGCCTCCCTGGCGACAAATGCACCTGTTGTGCTGAATCGCGACGTCATGTGTGTTGCTTGGAGGGTGTTGGCCTTTGGGCGGGAAACAAGGTTGCCAGAACGGAATTTGGTGCTGACGGAACGGCGAAAGTTTACGCTATTTGGGGTGATCGCTCTACTTGGAGACAGATATGACAGGTGAATCATGTAAGAGTTGCACGTATGATTTCCATTGTATTCATTAATGGTTCATTGAGTGTTTTGTTTCATACAATCTACTAAGATAAAAGTAAAATCTTGCGCGCGTCATGTCCTTTCACCCTGAACTCTATGGAACCCGAAATATTTACTCGCTGTCGACGTGGAAGATAAAAGGTCAACGAAAGTGGATCGAGTGAAAGGGCAATTCCAAGCGGCTGTGTATCATGTGTGGTAGGTACGGTGTGATCTGATTTCCGCACTATCAGATGAATAGAAGGTACATCGCCAAAGAGTCTATGTATCGATGCGTGATGCATTGTATAGGTGTCACAATGAGTTCCATGCCGTACTTGCGAAAGCATTCACGGTGAACAACTCTACAATGGGAAGGTATAAGAAACCATTAGATGTTTGGATTTATAACTCGTTTGCAGTTTTGTAGTTGAACGTCAAACCATTCGCCAGATGATATACTTGTTTATTGAGGCATTCGGGTGCGACGTGAACCTGCAGTTTTAAACGTATTGTCAACGACAAGCCATAAGGTTCAAGCGAATTATCACTGGTATTAGTTGCTCATTTTTAAAATCACTTTCCATACGGAGCTATTTCCCCTTCCGCATAAAGGGACATAAATTATCGACATGAATATGTTTTATATAACAATTAGTAATCAATATCTTTTTCGTTCAAATTAAATAGCCACGAACCCCTAACACGTCAGAATCGAAATGCGTGACGAGTTTGTATGTGTGTAACATGTGCTAGGAGAACCTTTGTTTTTAATCTACAGCTTGTCAGACGCATTGACTTCTTCACATTGTCATGCATCGGCAGTTATATGAAAACTGCAAGCGGGAACGGGAATATACCGAGAAATTCGCTCATGGAAAATAAACCAAATAATCCTTTAGGGCGTGAAAAGCCAACGCACGTGGACGCTGAATGCGTGGCCGGCTGCGTGCCTCGCGATGAATGGGGCAGCCTTACGTCACCGCCTCCGCGGCCCCGTGCTGGCCCGCGCCGCGGCGTGCGTGGGGGCGTGACGCCTGCCCGCCGCGCTGCCCCGGTGCGTCGTCTCGCTCCACAACGCGCGAGAGCGAACGTGAGCTTTGCGAGCGGCCGCGCGCGTGACGTTGTGACGTCATCGCGTCGGACGTGGGAAGCGGAGAACGGAACCGCAAAGTGGGGTCTTTGTTGACCTGAGAAATTCATTTTTGCGCTCGGAAATCGAGTGTTTGGAGACGAACGTGGCAGAAGAGTTGGTGAGCATTCAGTTTTTCCGGGAGTGAATTAAAGCAGGACTATTCCCGTAAGTGTAGTACATGTTATATCCCGGAATGTGATGATTGTTCTCCCCGTTTACTTGGGAAAACTGTTGGTCAGAGCGGCCTGACGGTAGAATTCTCCCTCGAACTCTGATATAATTCTTACAAGTTAAGAAGCTAGTGTCAAAAATTCAATACTGCCGGGACTCAACCCTAGGACTTCCCGGTCAACGTCTCTGCAGAGGAAACGGAAGATGCCACTGAATCATCCGAGCCGATACGTGGAAGATAAGGACGTGGCATCGCTACAGCCATTCACTGATGATGAATCTACTACTTGGGTTCGCCGACTTTGCTTCACCACTTAAGAAAATTCCCTCGAGCCCACAAATCGTTGAATTTTGGGATTTTGAAGCGTGGGATTTTGAATGCTTTGCGTCACACATTTTCTGACAAGAAAAACTAGCGCATTTATTACTTTCCAAATGAGGTACGACATTTTCTGTTTTCTGAATCAAACCGATAATTGACAAGCTGATTCCATTGGTAGTGAATTCCTACCTGGAGTAAATTAGTAGAAACTTTAGTAAATTATTTGAAATTGAATAATTCTTGCACTTTTCAGATGTTTTTGGTAGTTTGAGTTATTTAAAAAAATACCATACTTAAAATGATTCTTATTCTTCGCAAATGCCTGGTTCAAAATATAATGATTAATATTTTGTTAAGTATCATTTATGAATACTGGGGGATTAAAAATTACATTGATATGAGCAATCAGATTCAATTAGCTTGAAACCATCTTCATAAGCAATGATTGAGATTATCCAACAAATCTTAATTAGTCAATCCAACAAATTTTAAAAGATACGTGTTGCACACACATATGCCCGATTTTCCTGTACATTTAACTTTTTATATCTCTCGTAACGATTCTTTGTTCCTGTGTGCTTGACTCCAAAAGACAAAGTATTTTACACACTTGAGACTGTGCATTTGTCGATGACGGTTAGCTCTTGGGATAGATTTAACCGCTTTAACTTTAGATTCTGACTTGGACAGCGTATATGTTTCTTCACGAAGTTTGGAAATGATATAATCTTAAAGCATAAGGGATTTTGAATACTTTCGTTGGCAAACAATGCCATTTTATTGTTTCTAACATTGAGTTTACGTTTTACTATCACTGGTGCAAATGGACAATAGCCTTGCATGAAAGGCTACTAAAATGAAGTCCGAGATTCATGTTATAAAATGCTTCAGTCCAACTTCTTATCATGTATTGATATTTACCCTAGATGAGTTTTCAGCAAGAAAAGATTTCATTTCAAAGGTATAAAAAAATCCATTAGCTTACTATCAAATAAAATGCAATTAATTAGAATTGAAAAGTCTCTGAAACGAGTTTCTGAAACTTTCTTTTGACGAAAGTGGTTTGAATGCGATTGAAAGATTACTCACATCACCTATTAAATTAAAGCAGCAAATACCAAAATTAAATATGCTTCAAAACTTATCTAATTGATGGAAATAATTGATAAAATAAGTGAAAAGACGATAAAAATAATGAGATAATCTTATTATTACTCTACTTTAAACAATTTCTTGAAAGTTATCAAAACAAATCTATTATCCACGTCACAATATTTTTCATTATATATATATATATATATATATATATATATATATATATATATATATATATATATATATATATAATCCTTAAATTCTAGAAATAATAGAGAAGTATGAAATCAATAAACCTGTTCCCAAAACACGCGAAGTCTACTTTATAACTCGGGTAGCTTAACAATTTCCTAAATTTGCTTTTCAATCCTGCCTTTCCCTCCTTCTCTCTCTTTCTTTCTCACTCACCGTCTCTCTCCCATTGTCTCTCTCTCTCTCTCTCTCTCTCTCTCTCTCTCTCTTTCACACACACACTCACACTCGCATTCATACACACGCGCACAAACAAACTGTCTCTCTCATTCTTTTTCTACCAGTACTTATCGTACATATGATCCAATTTAGCGTAAATGACAGTCTTTTTTTTAGAAACTAACTATGAAATTGTTATTTTATTTTCTCGCAAGCAATTATATTGTAGTAATTATTATTTAAAACAATAAGAATTATTGTTTATAGTTATTATTATTATTCCGCATTATGTATTAATGAAATACTTTTATTAAGACAATGTTAATAAAAACTTAACACGGTAAAATAACAACAAAAACTAACAGAAATACCGTTTATGCCAAAACTGATGCCAAGAAAAGTTGCTTTTTTCTTCATATCCCAGAATATTTTTCATTGTAAAATAGAATAGATATACTAGAGCGGGAAAATTATAATCAGAGCAACAATTTTTTTTCTAAATCTAAAGTATATTCTGAAAAATGAATTATTCGCAATCACGAAAAAATAAATGTACGACAAACTTTGATTTTTTTTGTTCAAATGGAAGATGTTTTAAATTTTGCCAAAACTTTGCCGAGACAGTGCAACATTTCCGCAGGATTGAACGTGGTCAAGAGAGCGTGTGCGAGCGTGGCTTGACGGGTACTCACTTGCGTCCTCATGGTGTGTGGCTTAGCAGTCCGCGAGGAACTGCGGGCCCGCCGCCCACGGCCGCTTTTATATCTCGCGCTTTCCCCGCGACGACGACAGCGGGCGGCGACGGGTGGGGGTGGTGGGGGCGGCGAGGGCCCACCGCTAGCGCAAGGCCGCCCCCGCCCTCGCTGCCGCCCCCGCCGCCGCCGCCGTTCCCTGCCGCTTGAGAGCGCGCGCTCTTCGGAAAACCTCCTTCCCCACCCCGCACCCCCCACCCCGCAACCTACCATCGCCCCGCGTGCCACAGGGCCGTGCCGCCCCCGGGACGGTATGTCTCCGGACGGGCGGTGGTAGTGGTGATGATGGTTCTTGGTTATGGCGGTAACAAACGTCGGATCGCGAGATAGACCCGATTGTATTGTTTGGAGCCTTCGTCGCGCAGGATGCTGTGAGTGTGGGGACAGACAGGGTGATCCGTTTGACACATCTTATTGCGTGCTTAAAAGTAATTGCAACTTCTGGTCTCTCCCTCAGTCGTTGCCTTATCCTTTATTGCACTGAGTTTTACTTTGAAAGGAAATGTGTAACTCTAATGTAATAAAGCGTCTTGCGCTCATACGCCTTGCTATTTGCACAAAGTCCGTTTTGGAAAATCAGTGAATTATTAGTGTATTTTTTCAATTGGGGAAATTTACTTACATTTAACCACGTAAATTTCAACATGTATGCAAGAGATACGATTTGCGTTTGTGGTAATGCATTTCGGCATGAATATTTTTCTTTCCTGAACATGTTCCTTCAAATTCGCTTACAGCCACGTAAGTGTAAGGGCCTAAGTTTTTGAATCATGATCCTGATATCGTGCTACACTGGGATTAATTTTTCTTGCTAAACTCTCTAGTAGTGAGTTTGTATTTTCTTTTGGTGAGAGGGTACCATAAAATGTGTCAAATTATCGATTTTTGCTTTTGGCCAAATTTAATTAAAATTGTTCAAACCTTGCTTTTTTCAAAAGTATTAACAGTTTTCTTTCGGGAAATATAGAAAGCTCTTTAACTCTTGCTTAAAAGTCCTGGTGCGCATGAGCATCAGCCCCTATTTGACACTGCATACAACTGTTGTTATTTTTTTGTACTGTTTTGTGCTTGTGGGTAGTTAAGGAGTTATTGACTCATGCTATTGTTCATACGTCGATAGCATTGGTATTTTAGGCTGAAGGAGATGATTCACAATACGGAGCAGAAATATTCTAGTAGAGCAGTGGCAAGGACTTTTCAAATAGCTCTGCAGTAAATGTACTTATTTTATAATTAATATACCTTTTCTCAGAAATTATTATTCACAATTTATTGAAATTTACAGCATACAATATTTATAGTATTGGCAATAAATTTACATGTTTATATAAACATTTAAAATAAAATATACAAAAAATGTTTGTGTCAATATTATGAAAAATTAGGGCAATAGTTATAATTGAAAAAAATACTAATTATTTTTTAATCAACTCAAAACCTATCAAAATAATAACGGTCGTTACCTTTAAGTGAGCGAAATATGAAACTTTCTAATTAACTATTTTTTCAGGAAAGGTACAACAATAATAGCAAGTTTAACACAGAAGGTATACGCGACACCCTCTCTCCTTAAACAATTTAACTACCGAAATGTACAGATTCGTTGAAGCAGGAAATACATACATTATGATGTTTATTTATCTTACAAGAGATTCCCGCTGGATGTAAGGAATTGTGATTGAGTGTGCTAGATATCCCCCAAGAACATCATTCATAAAGAACGACATCAAAAATTTGAAAATTAAAAACTGAAAATTCTTTTTTAAATGTTAATGCACAACAATTTCTTAAACGAGATTTTGCAACAAATATCAATAAAGTATGTATATATAAAGAAAATTGAATTATAAAAAATAGAGAAACCTTCAATAATTATTTTGTTGAATTATGTACAAAATTGATTTGCTGCATGTTCTTCTTTAGAGGTTTTAAATTGACGGTGTTACGATACAGATAATGTAAGTAATATGAGCAGTTTGATCATTATCAGCCAGTAATGACTTAACTGAAACGGTCTAAAAGGACTTAGGTAGGCAATGAGAACGTTAGTATGTGGAGTAGCCTAATTTATTTATATTCTGTATACAATAACTCGCACATACCACACCTCACACTATCAATATATTCTAAACAACGTCCAATGACGCCTCGTGAACGACTGAAAGATTCGTTTGGGTGTTACTTGGAGGAAAGGAGAATAACATAGTAATTCAAGGTCTATCATTTGGTGTCTTTGTCTGATTATTGTTTCATTCAAGGTTTGATTGGTACACTGTTTGCGTTCTTTCAAGTGTGAGGTTTTGTATTTTTCTGTGCAACGAATGCGTAAAAGAGGATGAAATATTTCTACGGAACGATTAGCTTGCAGAATTAGAATGTTCTCGCCCTGCCCGCCTAAAGTGTGCATAAAGTTTCTAGAAATGAAAGAAATAATAACTAATCGGTTTAAAAATAAAAATATCTTTATTTCTGTTATTTAAGTTCGCATCAACATCTAGGTCCTTAGCGACCACTATTGCATTTAACGGTATTGTTAATGTGAAGATGACATGACATGATATATGGTGGTGATAGGAGTGAAAGGGCGAACACAATAGAACCATGCCCGAGGCGGGATTCGAATCCGCGATCCTTCGGTTACAGATCGCTACGGCACTACAGCCTTAATGATCTCGATCATCTGGACCGGCAAAAATATCTTTTCTCGGAAAAAAATATTTGTATTTAGGGAATGAAAAAAAACTTAAATTATTATTAACTTTTATTACCTAACCATACTTAACGAAATTGAAATTACTTTCGTAAAATACTCTTATTACTTAATAAATAAACAAATTTGTTCTAACAATTGGAAATCTTATAAACTGAATGAAACGTACGATAATGGCAAAGAATTACCTTAATACAATGCCCAGATCTTATTATACTAAATTGGTTATCAAAGTCAACCCAACGGCTTGTTTGATACTTTTACAATGTCCTAGAGTAACTAAATTCCTTACGATACTTATTGTGCAATAACTGATTTTTTCAGATAGTAAAACAAACAAACGTTTTACTTTCCGAATATAAAAAATATATCTTTATATAGAAAAAATCTTTATTTTCAGCAAATAAAAATAAACCTATTTTAATATTCAGAAAAAATGCTTTATAGTGATCTTTATGATTCTGACATTGCTATTTTATTAATATTTCGTTAACTACTGTAACCGATAGAAGAGCAATACATTTATATTTTGATTATACATTTTAATCACAAGTTAAAGTAAAATTCAACTTCGTTCATTAAGAATGCCACGACTTTGAAGAAACACAGTGTGATGTCAAGATGAGAGTTAAGAGTCAATATTTGTTCTAAAATTTGTTTAGAGCAGACATTGGAAATTTTGAGAGAAATTTCCAGAGTTGTTTGGCAGAACATCAAGATTAGGACGAATCATAATTTGGGAACCTTGAATAGGAAAAAATTGTTGATTGCGGGATCCCAAGGTTCCGAAGATCCATCGCGTGTTGAGTCTAAAAAAGTCGCTGGCCCGGCCCCGCGCCGTTTGGCCCGCTGCCTCTCCGCGTTGGGGCGTCGGAGAATCGCCGGAAGCACAAACGGAAATCGCAAGTGTAAGAGGCGGCGGCAAGGGGGCGTTGTCATGCAAATGATTCTGCCCCCCCCTCTTCCCGAAAGTCTGGAAAGTCGAAACTGTTCGTACTACCTTGCACAGTGCGCAGCATTCTATTTATAAGTATCAAGAAATGTTTCTTCAAAATTAATATTCTTTTTTTAGATTTATGATGTTAAAAGCATTTTTGGTTGACAGCAATTTATCACTACTAATAACTAACAAACAAAAAAATATTTTTCAGTATAAAAGGACTATGCATGCAGTGTAGCGACATAATAATGGGTTAGAAAAAAATTGAAAGAAATACTGTTTGCTAAAGTATATGGAGTTGTTTGTTGCTGCAATAATACGTTTCGAGAGGATATTATCACTACAAGAATTGATCCACTTCTATGGAATGTTATTTTAATAATTTTTATTGTTGATTTTCGAAAAAAGAACTACGAAATTAACGCGAAATCGTAAATTCTTGTTCACTAAGTTGAGAGGGAAAAACGACGTAAAAAGCTGATGAATCTACTTACTCTTGAACCCACACAAAGTCACATTTTAATGTGTGAATCCCGACTACATGGAGCACTTTGTCAGCTCAACCCGTCGCGGTTTTTTTTACCGCGAATTTCGATGTCTGGCCCACTGCGTAGAAAGCCGCGGCCCTCCTGCGCCCTCGACCGCCTCCCTTCGGCCAGGGACGGCCGTCGGTCGGGGACGCCGCGCCGGCAATGAGACTTGGTGGTCGTGGCGAAATAAACGCGAAGGAGTCCATTTCTATGCGGCTCTGGCGCTGGTGGTGAAGGTAACTACGTAGATGGTGTGAAGATACGGCCCGTTGACGAGGAATGCGACTTTTAGTTCGCTTTGTTTCTTTATTTATCGGGTTATCTTTCGTTACGTGTGCTTTTGAATTTACCTTATATATAGAATGTTTCCTTTGTGGCAATTTGCCGTCAGTTAAATATTTTTGCAGTCAGTTTAATAATACAAGTAATTGTTTTATTGATTTGTACACCATGATTGTTTTTAACAATGTTGCAGGTATTGGCTTTTATATATTTTACATAATAATGCAGGTGCTGTATTACGTAATTTTGGTTGAATAGAGGCTAGGTGTGCTGTATATAATCTATTATTCCAAACGGGACATCAGCAACCAAATATTGATAACAGACTTTCCTTTGGCTTTCTTCTGCAATTTTGAAATGATAATTAATTGTACAGTCAATTATATGGTGTCTTTCGATGCTTATACTTTTGCTTTTCACTTTATGTATTATAGTTTACGTTAAAGCGTAATAAACAGTAAAATTAATGGCTTACTGGACTGCTGGAGAGCTCGGCTGTCGCTTGTATGTGAACAATCCTTCAGAGTCAAATAAAAATTATATTATTAAAATACATGTTACAGATTATTATTACAGAATAATGCAGTAAATTGTTAAAACTATATGTAACAATTTAAATCTCGTGGAATACATTGCGATTCACCTAGGGGAGAGTACAGAGCCTCTTGCCTATTAAGAGGCTTTGTCTAGTGTTGTAACTTGAGGCAAATACTAGTATTACCGGTGAATATTATGAGAAAACTGTAAACCAACACAGTAATAAAGTAACTAAACAGTAAAACATGAATACATTGTTTAGACCTTTTTGCAGCGGGAGCTTATTTATGAAAAGCAGAGCATGTGGTTCATAACGATTTATAAACTAGACAAAAACTCGTCTGTGAACGTGTGTGGTCAGTTATTACACATTTGCAGGCTCCTCCGATTTGAGGACTACAGAATGCAGGGACCTCCACAAAACAACCTGCAATCACATGCACATGCACTCACGCACACATACACACACATTCACGCACACACACGCACACACATTCACGCACACGCACACACATTCACGCAAACGCACACACATTCACGCACACACACACACATTCTCGCACAGACACACGCGCGCGCGCGTGCGTGTGTAGGCACACACAAATATAGGTACGCACAAATATAGATACGCATACACATTCACAAACACGCACACATCCGTACACTACTACCATACATTCAGACTAGTGTCGAGGAAGTACGCGCTCTCAAACCATCGGAATGCAAACCGACGGGAAAGCATTTCAAAGTAAACAAAACGACCCTGCGAGTGTATATCAAAAACGTTTATGAAACAAGCAATCATCCGAATGACAATTTCCTGAACGGTTGGCCAATTATCATACCGAAGCGCGCGGAGAAAGGAAGTAAATTTTCGCCATCAACACAAATCTTCCTTGGGACCATCGAGGGCCACCGGCAGCTCGCTCGTAACTCATCGCGCGAACGAAAGCGAGCGTATTAACCGCAGGTGTCCGGCGCGCAGGTTTCGCGAAGCCGCAAGTCGTTAGAGGCCGATCCCCTCGCGTGCTTCCGGGCGGCGGACGCCGTCGCCTGCACGAAACGCGCGTTGCGACGCACGTTGGCACCAACGCACGAAAACCTGGAAGAGGTAATGTTTGTCTGCTATTGTTACAGGCTGCTACACGTTTTGCAACCTGTTCACGGTACATTATAATCTCTACAATAAATTATATTTATTCATCTCTGTATAAACTTTCTATGCATTAATTGACAGTATATCTTTCACTGTCCAGTTTATGTCGCGTCTTTGGCTGAGAGACCGACATTTATATATAATTATAATAGTAATAAATGAGTATTACACTTCAATAATTCTATTTTTAAATTTATTTATTTACTTACGTCATAAACAGTTAAAAATTGTGTGTAACGTACTATGGAAAGAAGTTAATTTGAAGTTACATTTATGTCCACAAGGAAAATAAGGGGCCATCTCAGCATTTGCTCAAGGATCAGGGAAACTGAACGAAAACGTGACAGCTCCTAATTTTACAAATCTCATAACATTTAATGTTACAATACCACACAGCATTTTTATTATGATTCTAATATTTTCATCTTTCTTCACAACGCAACCAATTGATAACATCCGGGAATAATCAATGGCTTCAACTTCCGTTTCAATTTCAAACTCTGTGGCTCCATCATCGACAGTGTAGGGGCTTGTAGTAGGGTCCAAGTCCATGAGGCTTGAGGCTGACGGTTCAACCCGCGTATAAGGCATGGATGTTTTCATGTGACTGTGGTTGAATATCATTTCACCCGTAACCATTCATGTCACATCCTCATTCACCCCTCATAATTACCCCCACCATCGATTATACTGTGAAAGAGAACTGAAAACCATCCCTGCGTTATTTGCATGGTGAAGGCCGCCTCCCTTGCTTACGCCCTGGAAAGTGCAGCACTATTCACATCTCTTTTAAGTAAGTCCCATTACGCACGTGATATTGAAATTTCGGAAAACATCTCTGCGAATACAGGAAGGCGAGAGAGTAATATCTTCTCCCATTAGGAGTCTTATTTTGGAGGTTTTGGCCCCGTTGTCGTCGTTTGGTCGCACTGTTCTCCGCGAGGCGCGCGGCGGTGGGCGCGAGTGGGGGGAGGGGGCGACTTTTTTTGTCGTCGCCCGCGGGCAGAAGAGCGGTGCGAGTTCGCTTTCGGTGGGCGACTTTCGGCTGAACCGCCCCTCGCCCCCGCGACGGCCCGCACGCTGCCCTCAGCGACAGGTGTTGCTGGCTGGCTGCTATCTCTTCCTCTCCTACTAGTTATTTTACTTATTTTTACTTGTTATTTTACTTGTTAGTGTTTTTACTTTTTATTTTACTTTTACTTTTATTTATTATTTTACATATTATTTTATTTATTAATTAATTTAACTTTATTTATAATTTGTTCTATATAACGAACTCAGGAAATGATGCTACTTCATGCTCTGAAATAATAATAATAATAATAATAATAATAATAATAATAAATAATAAATAATGTATTTATTAATGGCGAGGCCACAGGGCCGGCTCTTCTGCCTAACCACGAAATAACTTCCTTAGTGTTCCATAACAACTGGAATTTTCTCTTAAAGATGGATACGTGAGATATACAGAAATAACTACAAAGAGTCGTCAAAGAGAAAACTTCGTCGAAAATCCGTCAGTTTATTTCGGATGACAAAAGACGCATAATTATGGATTAACTAACGTGGCCTGCGAACGTTGGCAGCTCTGCATTATTACTGTCGCGTGATTCCTCGCCACCCCGTGTAGAGGAAGTAGGCAGCGCGATGTGGTGGCGCGCCACTGTTCGTGGCTGAGAGGTCGGAACGACATAGGAAATCTGAAGTCAGTTTATGGCGATCGGTCAGTGGAGAAACACATTTTCAAAGCATGGTAGTTTGGCAACGCTTCATCAGCAGGATTATACATGCTAACAAAAAACAATAAAAAATACATAAAGCCACAAAAATGACGTGTAAATAACTAAAAGCTTACTCTATCTTGATACAGTTACTGAATAGTATGAAGTTTAGAAGCGAAATTATTCAGAATGATTGTTTCAAGTTAAGTTTAATTAATGCCCTTCACTAATAGGTGGTAATATAAATAAGACGTCACCTGTATTTACTGTTTGTATTCCTTCGACTGTTAATATTTGATAATTTGTGTGTGTTGATGATTTTATGGGGCACAAACTCCAGTTTATTTATAAGTTAATTTAAATTACTCAAGCATAATGTTTGCATTAATTAACTTCTTTATTATTATTATTATATTATTATTATATTATTATTATTATTATTATTATTATTATTATTATTATTATTATTATTATTATAAATTGCTTAAGATTGAAGCGGTAGTTTACACTAAATACGCATCAACTACTATAGCAATTTCTCCTGTAAGTGTGTTGTGACGATCTTCTTCCCCTACAGAATTTGTGACCCGGTGCCGACCTAGTAAACGCAGGAGTGCGTAGTTTTCCACGGTTATCTCCCCCAGCGGCGCACATGGGACAAGTTCCAATCATCCCGATTGGTCCTCTATCATGTATTGTGGCGCAGTGCATGTACGAGTTTGTTTGTGTGTGTGTGTATAAAGGGAGAGAAGGTAACAAGGATAACGGAGGAAAGATCGTGCGCGGCCCATGTCTCGCTTGTCTGGTGCAGCTCCGCAGTTCATCTGCATTGAGAAACCACCGCAGAACAGTCACTAAAATTCTCTTCCACTCAGCGATTCGTTGATTGGTTCGTCTTAGATTTGAGAACAGACGCTACGAGGGTCCAAAAATGAGGTCTGTGTGAAGTCTGAAGCTCTGCTTTCGTCTCACCGCGGTGCTTTGCGAAAGTGCGAACTAGGAGGACCACACTTCCCCCCGGCTCCGCCTCTATGACTGGTCCTCGTCCAGCCGGCTACGCAACTGCTCAGCGGAATTTGTCGAAAGTAGAGCGGCAAGAAGCTCTGGGGATGGGCTTCGCGTTCACACACTCACACTCACACACTCACACTCACACTCACACTCACACTCACACTCACACTCACACTCACACTCACACACTCACACTCACATACATGTAGAGATCCTCTATCATTTGCATCACACCGTGCGTGTTGTTCTGTTTCTAGCGTTATTTGATGTGCATTTGCGAAATAGTGGGACCGGATAAAGGAAATAAAACTGCACATTTTGACCAATCATTCCCGAGTCATTCCACTTTTCCTAATGCTTCACTTTCTTCTCATAAGGGAAAAGACCCAGAGCTGGTTCGCCGGTGCCTCGAGCTGTCGCCAGTGAAGTTCAGTAGTAACACTTGTGCATGCTCATTAAGTATATTTTCGTAGTACGTAGGAAGAAATGACCGAAATTAACCTATGAAGGTCGCTGGTTTTGGTGCGATTGTTTAAAGCAATATCACGTTATGTAATCTGGAAGAAAGGCGTTTCACTCGATGTTTAATTTCCATTGTTTTATGATTTACATCTTATTGCTAATTATTCCTTATTCTTTCTTGATTAAATCACTAAATAGTACCTTCTCCACAAAGCGCAAAAAGCGCAATCATGATTCGACACGGAACTTTACAACGTTATTCGAGCAACATTTTCTGAAATTTGTGTACTGTCTTGTTCTTAATGGCAGTCGAGATAATGAATGTTCCTTCTTTTTTAATTTAGCAAAGGCTTTTGAATTTATGTATTGTATTTTATTGCAATATATAAATAAGTCGTATTAATGAGATTGGGAATAAGTAGTAACTACTTGGATTCATGCAAACATTCCGCATCATTGTTTAAAAAAATCTTAAACCGGATATCACAATCTAAGAAAACCCTAATCAAACGATCGTCAATCGCATCACTTTCGAGTGGTATACGATGTTGTCGTGAACTGCAGTTTAACATGTGTATGTGCGCCTGTTATTTCCATTGCGGTTTTTTTTCGTTTTAAGTCTGCTTACTGGAGATGGGGGCTTAATTCCACATCCTAAAGAAGTACACGTACTTTTGTATTGATGTGTTATAAATGATAGAAATGTGTCTTTCTTCCTTATCATATTCCTCATCGTTCCTTACCTTATTGTACTGCTGAAGTAGTACTACAGTTCAGAGGAAGAACGTAACATATTCACCGAAACGCTAGTCAAACGACGTGTCGTCCCAGTCCGCTGATCCGTCGTGTAAATGCTGGTCGTTCGGGTCCACCAAGAGCAAATTGACACCGACCGTTGTAGCCTACGGAATCGTCTTTTGGGTCAATATAAACTTTCCTCTTTTCAACCTATATATTCAGCTGGTGTTGCACTGTGTGGTTTGATGCTCTAGCAAACTTAGTCAAGCGTGATATACGAATTGTCAATATTTCTTCCTAAATTAATTTGTATTTTCGTCTGAAAACTTTTGTCTTCTCTGCTCTTCTACTTTCACCTTGTAAAAGAAACAGTAAATACATCTTCAAGAACTTATTGAAACAATTCGTTTATATAATCTCTGAAAAATACATGTCAACGAAGTCATTATGCTAAAAATCTATTGCTTTTGTAACGTACATTTAATCACACTAATATTATTTAAATACTTCAACTGGTACTGATGTAAGCTTTCCGAAGAAACTACCCTTATGTGATAATTAATCAGGCAGCCTCTAGGTCATCGTGTGATTTTTTGCGTTAGATAATCTAGATAATTGCTTATTATTGCTCTGATTTTGTCTACTAGTATTTATGTCTTCACTCATGTTTTGAAAGCGAATCAACGCTTCACAATCATTGCGTTATCACTGGCCCCATTTATGGAATGTGTATATGAAGAGACGATCATCTCAAGCAGAACAGCCAACATACTAAATGTTTCTCGTTTTTAATTTCCTTAAGTAAAATGTATAGCCTCCCTACGTGCGATAACCACAAATCTCCTTTGCAGTTCTGCACGTTACCAAAGACTAATATGTGGAGAATCCGGGAAAATTTAATCAACTAGAGTACAGCAAAATAAATTGTGTGCAAGAATTACCAAATGAAACCTGATTTATATCAACTTTGTTACTGTTTCACATAAAATTAAATTATCTCTGTATTATGTTAATGATATTGGAGACTTACAAAAGTTCTAAAATATAAATGATGTATATGAGAGTTTTGGACAGGAAAATTTGAGTATCAACGCGATAAAAAAATAATAGTAGAATTTTAACTGTTTACGAAAGTGATAGTAAAACCGTTCTCAGTCAAACTTTTAATTAAATCTTTAGTATTTCAAATTTCTTCGTGACAGGTTTGGAGATGAATATCGCGCTAATGCTTTTGCCCATAAAGGAAGCGTTGAAAACCGCCAAAGTTCACTCACCGGGCGGGAAAGACTTTCTCCCTCGCGGGGAAAATATTTCAACAAAGAAGGAACGGTATTAATTGGAAGGCAATAATTGGCAGAACTCTATTAAAGCGCAGGCGTTAGCGGGGGGAAAAAGCGACAACAACCGAGGCTCGACCAGGTGCCTTTCAGTGGCCTATCCTCGTTATTTCTCGTCGAAACAGCGTGAATGTTTCCGGACCATCACCTCTCAATACCTTGCCCCCCTTTCAGCATGTGCCACTCTACTTGGCGAAAGAAACATTCTCGAGAGAGGCCAACTCATGCGATCGGACCCGCGCGTAGGCATATGACGTTGCGCGGACCGGGAGCCGAAAGGGAAAGTTCCCTTCAGGAGCAGTCCGTTCTGGAGTGTACGTTTCTGTGGCGTCAAGCAAGTTGCATTTGGTCTTTCGTAATAATGGAACTGAATTGAAGCAGAATACCGATCATAGTAAGTTGTCATTTATATAAGACGACTGTAAGGATTGAGTGTTTTGTTGATAATGTGGCAGAGCCTGATTGGACCGGAGCAACGGTCCAAACACGAGTCTCTGGCCTGGCTCAGATGCTGTTGACAAAATGAGCAAGAGAACTTTTGTATGATTACGAACGTTAGGTGTTTAGAGTGGGGTATTTGGGTTAGCATCACGTATCCAAATTCATTGAACAATGATTTCGTTCACTCTCCAAATCCCGATTTGGCCGTAGTCCTCTCTATCGGCCGAAAGAACCACTCATTCCGTGAAGATCCCTGGTTGGAATCTGAGCTCCACACAAACTCCATTCGAGCTCAAACCTAGCCTGACTCCAGCCTCTTCTGAGCCCAAGAAGGCCTACTGCCACGCAGGTTTACATAGATTCTCATCGAGTACTATCGTTTATAGCTCGCTTTCATTGCAATGTCCTTGAAGTGGTGTATTCGTTTGCATCAAAACATTCAGTTATATTAAACAGTGTAAAGGAAGTATTGTCTACTTTATAAAAACATTTCATTGTCCTTATTTGCGTTGAAGAGTTATTTGCCGGAAACATAGCGAATTCATTGCACGATTGGATGACATATGTTTAATCAGTGCCGGCCCTAGACTTGGGCAGGCCGGACAAATGCCTGGGGCCTCACAAGTCAAGGGGCCTAATGATGAGACGGATAGGAAAAATTATGAAAAAATAGAAAAATTATCGTAATTTTATATGTCGTGGTACAGTAACCTGATATTTCATAAAATTTTTCATTATTTTTTTACCTTCAAGAGTTAATTATAATCATTACTTATAAGGTAGGACTCTGAAATGAATCAAATGACGTTAACATTAAAATAGTTTCTATTGGAATTCGTATTTATTATTTAATGTATTTAACAAGTTATTTTATTAAACACTAACTATACACAATTTTTTGGTGTTAATGCTGATCGTGGAAATTGTATTTATGATCACTAAATTCTTTTACTTAAATCTCTTTTTTAAAATATTCATACAAAACTTTTGGAGCTTAAACATTATTTTTATTTGTTGAGATAAAATAACTCAACAAATACATAACTTAAGAGTTATTTTATACAATTACTTTACATGTACTTTAATTTCTGGGGGGGGGGGGAGGCGCCACGTTTCAGCAATGCCCCGGGTCCAAAATTGTCTAACTTCTGTATCGCGTCCAATTCATGGTGGTTGGTGTGTTTCCGTGCTTCTAGAAACACTTCCATTGACGATGAATGAGACGACGGTCAATGCACGTGGCCACCTGCTCGGCCGGGTGATGCCCAAAGGCTGCAAGCAAGCGTTCTGTTGGTGGCACATGACGCGTGCGACACGTTCGTGAGGGCGACCTGACCAATTAAGAGCTCTAAAAAGTGAGACAATGGAGCGAAAAAACTTATCCTCACTCTAGGTGATTGTCATGGAACGCAACTCTTCCCATAGGTTATTCCCTTCCTCGAGATCCAGAGAAGGAGAGGTAAGGGTGGAGGAAGGGAGGGCACGGATAGATGGGGAAAGGTAGCAGAAGCGAGAAATGGGGAAAGTGAATAGGTGAGGTAGTATAGGATATTGGGTGCCGACCTAGTTGCCCTAAGTGGTAGGGCGACCGACTCACAACCTCGGTCCGAAGGGTCGCGTGTTCGAGTCCCGCCGCTAGCAAGTTTGTTTGTCCCTTACCGCCCATGTATGAGTGTTATGGCGGAAAGCTTTGTAACTGCTGGCTGAGCAGACTGGCTCTGCGGACCACATACCTAGGAGACCGCAAGGGTGGCAAGTGTAAAAGGTAATATGTGTCCCCATGAGGGATATAGTGGGTACCGGGCGCGGTTATTGATATCCTCTGAAGCTGGAAAAAGCCCCAGGAAGAAAAACAAAATAGGTGGATATTGGGCACACCAGACATCTCCACTTCCTGAGTATGGTACTCTCTTGCGTAAGGATTTCTGGATGATCATCGAGAGAGAAAATATTATTTCCGGGATACATTTTAAACTCGTCTCTAAATAAAGTGCATACTAACTTACACGATTTTGTAATGGTTTGACATCGCTTTCTAAGATGAACGATAAATGAAATCTTTCAGGACGTTACCTCATATATTGATCTCTACTTCCTGGAAAAAGTCTATCGTACTTCGGTGAAGATGACACATCAAGATGTCCAAGAAGTACCTGAAATGTGTTAAAAACTCTGCCGTTAATAGCTTTACAACTTGATATAGAGTGACTTCTTGATTGGACGTAACATAAACTCAATTGTGCTAGGAATATTCAATGGTATATTTCATGGAGAGTAATGTCAACTTCAATGGCATAAAAAAGTCAGTAACATGATCTTGAAAGCAACGAATTTGTCAGTTACGGAAGTAAAATTGAATATTAATTTGCCCATTGTAACCTTTAATTGATCGTTTCTCTATGATTTCATATAATTTCTCATGATCTCTGTAGGTGATCTGAGTCATCGATACTAAACGTCAGGCGATTGGTTCGTCATATATGATGTAAAAATACAATAATATATGAAAGTACATGCTTTGTTTAATTATTAAAATCACTGTTTTTGAATATTTATTTCATGTTTATTGATATTGAATATTCTTAATTGATTGAAACTCATATCTACAAACACCGTATATTCGAAGGAAGGGCGTGAAAAGGGACGGTCTTTCTTTAATATGTGCAGCATTATAATAAATACAATCTAGTTAGATAACATATGCAGTTCCAAATAATCCTGGCACGTTCATTTGTTTTCGAGGTTTTCTGATGAGTGATGCGAGAACTTCTATTTGCGTAAAGCATGAAAGGAAACTTAACTACATTGTTTCTTATACCCTCCCCCGGAACACCGTCCGATGAATTGTCAGGTAGACGAACGGAAAGACGTGTGGGTGACAGGAAAAACTGACTATGGATGCAATTGGGCCATTGAGAAGCAAAAATGTTGCCTATCGCAGTGTTGGAGAATTGCTCGTCGCCGCTACTTGTTTTCTGACCAGTGCTAGTGCCGAAGGAAAGTTTGGTCAAGTTAAACAATTTCCGAAGGTCTTGAGTTTCAAAGGTCTCTTATCACAAGGGTTTGAGAATTTGGAGTCGTCTAACGTTAGTGAACTTGCACGTAAAAACCAGATTCATTACTCATCTCAAACCGGAGTTGCAGAGAATGGCTCTGTTTGCATTCCTTGCCGTCCCCTGCCATCCTCTCCTCAGCTCTGCGGTTTTTCCTCTGGATGGCCTTCAGAAAAGATATCGCTGGATAGGTAGGAGATGGGTCAATGAAAATGGAAACCTCGACAGCATGGAAGATAGCGACGAAGAAACGCTGGTGGTGAGAGACAAGATGTGCTGATTGATGCAGCATCACTCACATCTCATGATATGACCACGATGCGTATTTGAAAGTGCACATGTCAATACCGCTGGCCTAAGAGCCTGTGTAAAAATGTATTCAAAATGCAGGATTTAGAAATTCCGACAGCTAAATGTTGTGTGCAAGCTAATGTATTACATGTATAATGTTTGTCTGCGAGTGTTTAGATTCTGAAAATACCCGTTTGGAATTGATGTATGATTTGATTTCTAATCAATTCGTTTTTGGTGTATGTGTTTCCAAGAGCAATCTGAAACCACAATGACCAACCATCACATTATTATTTGTAACCTGTTTTATGTGCAAAAGTTTCATTGAAAATACAATAATAAAATGCTCATGAATTAATGTTCACTTGGCTACTTTGCCCCGTTTCTACTGTTTGTAAGTTAGACTACTTTTGTTTTAGTACAGCCATTATTTATAAGGCGTCAAAAATGTGGAAAATGACACAGAGAAACATTTGTTAGATCACAAGGTTATTCAACAGTCACATCGCGTTCAGAATTTAAAGATTGTACATCTTTCTCAATGCCAAACAAAACATCTCCATAGTAAAGAAATAATGAGTTTTAATAAATCTTTTTATTTGTATTTGAAACAAATGTTCATTGAACCGACGATTGTCGGACTGTCTTTGTCTTTCAGTATCTGTAACCGAGGTTAATATTTTAATCCTGCCGATTACTGTGAAACAGAATACGGTCTGATGTATTGTTGCGTGGTCAATACTTCGTTTCTTCCTGTAGAGGTTATGGTACCGAAGCTTACGATCAGTACAAAGATGATTGATTGATTGTTTTCTCGTGGCCGTGGCGGGCGAGCGGGTGGTCAAGGGTTCCGTTCCGGGCGCGCGTTGTCCGCTTCCAGTTCCGGGCGGCTGCAAGGTCCAGGGCCTTGAGCGGCTTACGTAAGCGACGAAAGGCCCGGCGGCGAGCGAGCGCACGGCTCGGCTGGACGCCGCTGCCGCCCTCTCCCCGCCGACATTGGGGGACACTCGATCGCCCCATAAACGCTTTCGCCCGGCGCAGCGCGGCGCGGCGCGGACGGCCTTACGTCACGAGCGATGTGGGGCAGCGCTGCCCGTCACATCCCGCCACCGCCGCCTCCGTCGTCGGCGTCGGCGTCGCTGCAGCCGTTCACCGCCTCCGCCCCCCCCCCCAGCTGCAACAGCTGCCACTCGCGGCGCCCCCTCTAGGAAGCCAGTGCCGTTCGCGTCGGGCCAGGCGGCTGCGTGGCTGCCCACACGCCAATTGCAAATGAGGTCACGTACGTATACGGAGAGTGGGTGGAAATAGATGGGGCAGGTTCGGGAGCGAATGATAGACAGTGAAATCGATCTGTGGTTTCGTGCAGGAGTGGGTGTGTACAGAAGCTCACTTAGTTCGTGTGTTGAAACCCCACCCTAAATGCTGCTGAAACCCTCCCAAAGTACTGCTAAAAATGTAAAAATATGCAAAAGATTAATTTAATCATTCAATTAACAACGAAAACTGTTAATTTAGATCGGGTAATTTAAGAAATTAAACATTTTTTCCGCAAAATATTGAGGAAACATTTTTTTAAATTGCATTAATACGTTTATATTGTATTTATAATATGAATATTAAATATTTCAGTATGCAATTAGCAAAGGTTATAGTTGGTTTCATAGATTTAAATTTATTCGGTTTGATTACTGTGTCCGGTTAGTTGAACATAGTAATATTTCCAGAGTAAGTATTGGTATATCGGCGGTGAATCAGTGCAATGACACGAAGAGATGTGTGTGGTTACCTCCCCAAATATAACATTTATTTATTCTGAAAGCTCTAAAAGTCTCGTTCATGTGTCTGCCATTACGTGAATGTAAACGAATTTTGAGAGAACGAAAATGAAATAGGATAGATTGTGGAACGAATGATTAACTGTGGAAGTCTCCAAATAGAGCACATCCAAAGATCCTACAAGTAAAACGTATTTTAAACACTAATTTTAAAGGATAGAGCTTGATTTTCCATTATGCGGGCCACTCTCCAATGTTTTTGAAATGTAGTTGGGTTTTATTGCAAATTTGATTTAATGAATGCTTGGACATGAAGATCGTCTGAACATTGTTTGCCAAGTGTAGGGAAGGGCAGGTGTATCAGAGGTTTCAAATGAGTGGAGAAAGGAGTATCCTTGAGGGAGTTCTACTTCTATTTTGCGAGTACTGGAGACGTGCTTCTCGACGGTTACAGCAATAGTTCCGTCTGATATAAAATTTTGAATGATTTGTAGTAGGTAATTTAGAATTCCTCTGGTTTTGAGCTTGTGTAATAAGCCTGGGTGCCAAACTCTATCGAAAACCTGTGAAATATGTGTGGCGGCTGTTGAGTGTTGTTTGTTCTAATAAGAAGTATGGATGTGTTCGGATATTCGTAGTACCTTGTGTGATGTGGAACCCTTGTTGATGAAGTGACAAGCGTGTCCCCGCGTTCTCGATTGATTCTGAAAGGCCACTTCATATCTGTATCAGTTCAGATGGCGTATAATATAGGAAGACGTGCGGTTAGTCGATGGTTGCCATATTGGAAAACGTGTAGTCTCCAGGATGTTTAGTTCGGAGTGTGTTGATTCTGATGAAAAGTCTGATTTAGAGATATCTCCATAATATAGCGTAACCAATTCACGTTATAAAGTACTCACTCCAGAAAAAATCGGAAAAGTGATTCCTTTGCGCCTCGTAAATAAAAAGCTCTGTACTTAATGCTATTGAATGAATGCTTCGAGCAAATTCAATGGATACGAGGTTGATTGATTTTGGAAATCGTATGCTTTTCGAGGTACTGATAAAGCCGGTACATTAACTGCAAAAATCGATTATCGTCGGTTGTGGCAAGAATTTGTTACCTTTTATTTTCAATACATCTTTCACTGTATCAACAATATTGCTTGTTCGACGAGCATTCAGAGCCCGTTTGTGAAATTGCTGCAATTTAACATATAAAATTTTCTTTTGACATATTTTCGAAACATTTTATTCGTGGGTTACAAAGCTACAACGGAACATTGTTGCTTTGATAACAATTTCCTTCGAAAATAAAGTACTTTGAATTTCAACTGTCTTAATAATAATTGCTTAATTTGAGGTTTCTTTTCAAAACCGTGTAATTGGTAATAATAATAATAATAATAATAGTAATTATTATTATTCATTTTTATATTAAAAAGATATTCAAATACTTTGTAATTAATGTGTGCCACGTGATATAATAGATCATGTGATATGTTTGTTCAAAAGTTGACGGATGTACCTTGTCATCTGTTCTTTGAGGTTATTCATTGGTCTCACAGAAACTACGCAAAATCTAAATAGTCGTTAAGTAGGAACACCGTTGACGCTTTGCTTACTGTGCAAGAAAACATGAGTCATTGCAACGAAGTCCAGGAAATATGACGCGGAGGTGTTCTATGGATTGACATATAAATGCGAATGTTCCGCCAGACGTTACCGTTTCAAATCCTCTTCAACTACTTTTATATGGAATTTCACTGTGCTATATAATTCGTAAGTTTCAAAACGTACCTCGCGGTTAGATCGGCCAGACGAAAGCAAAACTGAATTTTATGTTATTTCACGTTAAATGATTAGGTAAACATTTCTCTGTAGTTAAACGGGTGCTTCCAACGGACTCTTAGCTGCGATGTTTGGAAAAGGATGCAATTATATAAAGCTGTAGTTAGACGTGGGGGCGAAACAAGTTCGTGCTTCATTTAGAAACTGCTCGGCTAGTAATACACGCCACTTACATTCTCTGCTCAACTGCACCGAAGTAATTAGTGCAACCGGCGTACACAGAGAGGGTATGTCACGCAGGAAACAACTTCTCTCCCTTCTCTGCGTTGCTCAAAAATAGAAAGACTGTAAACTTCAGCTTTCCTTTGAAATCGTGGGAAATATTTTTCTCGTACTTTTTTTTGGTACTCGTAATTATTAAAAAAAAACTGCGCATTCGTAGATATCACCGTCCATTTAGGTCCCGATTCAGCCTTCATGAAACCCGGGTCCTTCATGCCTTAGGTCCAAGACATAATAACATGTTTCAATTGTAAACTTTACGTAAAGCTTTAAGCAATACGTACATACGAAAGCTTTAAGCAATTAATAAATATTGTAATACTGTAACTTGTTCATGCAAACAATTAATAAACGATGGAAACTGGAACAGAATAATGATTGAGTAGTACGTACTTTTAATAATTAAAATGCAATTTCTCGTTGACCGCATGCACGCATCCAAACAATGAGATGGGATATATTCTTCCCACGAATTCTATTACGAAGATTAATACTGCTAACCACTGCGTATTTTTAAACTTACAAATATATTACTTCTTATAATTAGATAGAAATAAAAACAAACAAAAATATTACTTATTATAATTACACAACAACATTATATTTCTTTAATATTCAATAATTGCTATTTAATGTTATAATAAACCTTTTGCACTCCTTAGATTCAATTAACCTGGTCCCTTGCCCAGTGGTTCCACAGTATTTGCATCTGAAATAATTCGATGACCATACACAGAAATCAAAGTTCGAAAGATGGGATTTAAGGTCATTAGGAAGCTTTTAATCTTCGAGAATTATTTGATTGCAAATTGTTTATTGATTCTCACACTTACAATAAAAATTTCAAAACGCTCCAATAAGATCTCACATCGTGTAGTCGACAGAACATTTACCGCATGGCTCTCAAGTAACGCTTGCGTACGCTCGCCCGAAGTTTGTTGACATCTTAGTCACTCTCTCTTTTCCAGCGAGTGCGTGTGCGAACTTCTCACGCACTAATTATTTTCTTCCCACATCACACCTCGCGCCGGTGTTGCTTGCTCTTGAAACCCTTAACCTCTCTGCGAACCTGCTCTCATTTATTCCGCGTTATCGCAACGGTTTCTTTGTGGGGTTTCACTCGCGGCAAAACGGGCTGCTTCGACATCGCAGCAAGGTATTCAGAACTGCGCTTTAGTTTTGCCGTTGGACAGTATCACTGAAATGTTGAATGATAGGAATGTATGTCCCGATCTGCGAAAGTTCGATCACCAAATGTATTGTTTGGCAATGGGATAATTGAAGATAAAGAAATTCAGGACATTAACACTTTAATGATTTTGTTAATGTTGTTGAAGCTTCATAAATACTACTATGAAGTGTTCGTATTGGGTGGAGATATGGATATTAATGGAATATTATTGAAATCAAAATAACAAATTAATTAAATGAAAAGGATATTGGAGCAATTTTATTATACGTCTGATCAATTAACATATATTCTGAGGTAAATATTATAAAGGATTATTTATCTTCCGGTGGTAGTATTCAACGGCTTCCATTAATTGACATTATATTTTTTCTCGTCTTCTTTTTGTTTCTCTTAGCTCCTCTGTTTCTTATCCTCCTCACTTCCTTGTTTATTTATCTTTATATTCTTTCTCTTCCATTTCTTCGCCCTGTTCTTCAAGTGACATACTATATCTGTCTGGATGGAATGCTGCCGAGCAAGTTCAAATTAATTCCCGCCTGCTTCGATCTGTTACATAATTATGCTTTACGGCGACTTCGATGTAAATCGGTTACGTATTGGTTCGCATTGCTTATGGCATCGCATTCTTTGGGAGAAAACATCAGAGATGAATTGGTCTTCCATAGCGCTTCTTCTTCATAAATGAACTGAAGGAATTGGTTTTATGACCATGCTAAGAGGCTCGGTTCGGCCGAATAATGAAAGTCGTTTCATACCGTTCTACCGAACTGGAAAGTTAGCCGTATTGGCCAAAACGCGTCGCACGCAGAGTGACCATGGAGTTTCATTTGTGAGTCTTCGTTCGTCAACGGCCGTATAGTTGTTCCGAGCACGCGTTGTGGAGAACAGCATCCGCTCCGAGCGTGCGCAAAGAAGAGCGATTTCGCCTGCAGGCAAGTGGGCGGTTGGACGGATCTCCGTTGGCGTGCCGAGCCGGACCGCGGTGGGGCTCCCCGACCTTGGCGGTGATGCCCCGCGGCCACGTTCACGCGCCTCCCCGCCCCGCGCTGCTCCACGCCGCTCCACGCCGCTCCACGCCGCTCCACGCCGCTCCACGCCGCTCCACGCCGCTCAACGCCGCTCAACGCCGCTCCGCTCCTCTCGGCGACGCCCCGCTGCCGCTGGAGCAGCACGGCGGGCCCGCCACGACCCCGCCTCGCTCGTGCCCGCTCCCCCCAATCCCGCCCCGCCCCGCCCCGCGCCCGCCCCTCCCCGCCCCGCCCAGCACCCGCCCAGCCCCCCAGCCCGCGTCCCGCCAGTCCCGTCCCGTCCCTCCGCGTTCCCCCCCGCCCCGCCCCTCCCCGCCCCACCCCGCCCGCCCCACCACCGCCGGCCGCCACCAGCCCCGCCTCGCTCCCCGTCCCTCCAGCCCCGTCTCTCCCAGCCCCGTCCCGCCCAGCCTCGCCCCATCCCGCTCCTCCCCCCGCTTGTTCGTGAGAGTGAGTCGAGAGCGATTGAAGTGGCCGCGAGCGCTGCAACGCTGCGGTGCTGCGAATCACACCCTTCCAATTCGTGACGGAAATGTGAGTGTGAAGCATTGCGTGAGAAGAATTGTGATGGAGAAGAGAGGGGGCCGCAGAGTAGAAGAAACATAACCGATGATCGAGAGTCAGGGCTGAAGTGCGTGGGCATTGTAAAGGATGTATTAGTCAAAACATTCATGAAACAGCCTACGACGCGGGGCATCCGAACATTCGAGAGAACTGGAGTAATTGCAAGTTTAGTAGGCTTTGAAAGACCTTGAACATATGTCGTATTTTAATTTGTTTGAGAAGTGCAACCTAGGACGGGTACGAGGATAACTAACACTTCTCCCTGGAGCATGGGAAGTACAAGGGGAAGTATGTTTTAAATATATTTTAGAATTGTGTTTTTTGAATTCTGAAGAATATTTAATTTCGAAGTAACATTGGTAGCACCAGCTAATAGTTTTCTACAGCTTCCATGAGAGGAGTTCCAGCGTCTCCTTCTTCAGGGCTGAAGTGAGAGTTGAAATGTAGGTCGCAGCGGCGTAGTGATTAGGGTGATGAGTAACACTGAAGACACATGTGTAACTAAGAAGGTCTAAGCTATGAGTTCTATGTAACGTCTCATTACTCATGAACCGACCAGTACTAATCTCCCTTAAATTTTTCCCCTCCCTTTATTTATTCATACGTCCTGGAACTGGTTTGGAGTAACAGAGCTTTCAATAATTCAGGCTTGGAGGTGAAGTGATTAGATAGGACGTAAAACCATGCATGGGAGTTTTGGTTAGACACAACATGTATGAGACAGGACAGAATAGGACATGATTGGCGCAATGCTAAATACTTGTAATTTTTCGGTAATAGCTCATAATTTGTTGAATTTAGGGTTCACGGCATTCAGAATACATCTCGACGGTTGTATAGTAATACGCATTAAGGGTTTCTATTTAGTTGACTGTCGATATCCCTAATTGACTTGTGTCCGTCAGAGAGTTCAAATCTCGATTGTGGTGTGTGTAATTTGTCATCATAGGCGAGTTAAGGACAATTCCTCTCCTTCAGTTTCATTTCAACATTGATTCATCATTCATCCTTTCATTCCCATAAATTCATTTCATCTTCTATTATCTCATACACAATGGAATTATCATAAATGAATTGATTCTCAACCGAATAAAAATTCAGGGGGTCTAGGGCTCAGCAGAGACATGACCTTCGCCTGTTTCTTTTGCCTCAACAACGGAGATTGCGCGTTGAAGTGGTTTTTGTTGGAAGTGGTATTGCAGCGAAACGTTTTAAACTTGTGGTTTATAGAAGATTGAAGAAAGGTATTGCAGTTTCTTTGAGTGAAAGAGACCGTGGAAGTTTCCGTTCCAGTTTAAGAAGTGTTTATTTACAAATCCTATGCAGTGCAGAAGAAAATTGCAAGATCATTGCTTGCAAATATTGCCTCAAAGATATTATAGTGAATATCCTTCCTATAAGTAAACGTTGAGATCTCGTTAATATATAAAATTTAATAGAATATTCTCGAAAAGATTACGCGCAATATAAGTAGTATACTAACATTTTATACCACTTATTTCATTGTAATTCGTAAATGCTGGTGTTGAAAACGAGGTGATATGTGAAATACGGTAAATATAATTTTATAGCAGTAATTGCTGATGCTAAATCAATTTGATCTAACATGTCTAATAGCTTAATCCATTGGGATGGGAAATGTCAAGTTCGAACATCTTTCGACTTGTCAGTCGCTTTCCAGAGCCGCTAGTCTGTGTTTAGTGTATCTGTCGCGAATTATACAATTCTAACATCACATTACGTTTTCTTTCAGTTTTCAAAAAATAGCCAAAGAAGCTCATTAAATGATAGATTCAGTGTACGGCCATAAATGTGGTGACTCTGTGTTTGCAACTTGTATGAGCGATTTAAAAGCAGAAATTAGTTGGTTGAGAGCGAGCAACGTTCGGGATGTCCTTAAACCTAAAAAATAAAAAAAATTTAAAAAAATAAAAACAGATGAAAACGTTCCAAATTGTCAAAACGTGTTTTATTCAAACAGATGAATAACTAACTTACTGACGAACTTAACATATCGTACGAGTCCGTGCATTTAACAAATAATTTGCCAATGACACAACCAGAAAAATGAGCCAATGACTTCCTTCTTGTTCGCGACAGCGCGCTGTGTCAGACGTCGCTTTTGATTAGCGAGTTTTTGACCAGGAACGTTTTTGGCCTTTCTGTCCACATTCACCCTACTCTCTGGATTCAGTTCCATGCAATTTGTGACTCTTCCCAAAAAATAATTAATGGTGCTAAAGACGGACTTTCGGACGGACGGTAGCACGGACTTTCTTGCCTGTTTTTTGACACACAATTACTCAAAGAGTACTCAAATTTTTCGAAAAAATGTACGTGATATTATTTCAAAATCTATCTTTAAGGAAGAGATTCATCGAGGAAAAATTACTATCTTTAATATTGTAGTTGCAGGGAGACTTCGAAAAAATTTTGAACTTTTGCAACTTTTGAAAATGCAGATCGATACGAGACAAAATTTAAATAAAAAATATTGAAATATTGGTGAACTGGCACGAGTAACAATGCCATCTCGGTTGAGAAACAGGTTGGTGCTCGTTTTATAACTTGCAACGCTGAAAGAACGAAAAGGCGTAAGTTATTCTCGAGATAAGCGACAGCAGCAGGAAGAGGTCGGGCGCCGCGCTGTGGCGGCTCGTCAAAGCGATGCCTTCGGTTCCGCGCGCCTGCGTCCGCCGGTAACTCCTCCGCTTCGGCGTCGCCGGCGCACGCGCTCCGCGGGCGGTGAAAGGGCAGGCGTTCCGCAGGAGCGAGCTCCACGCCCGCGCCGGGCAGTGTGAGGTGCAGGCGTCGGGTCGCGTCGGTTCATGCAAAGAGTCTAAATGTTGACTTTGTTAAATAACGTAATTGGTGTGCTGCCCGCGACGAGGACGTGACTAATTAAATCGCAATTTCACCGTTGAAATAATAAATGTTTGTAGGATACATTTACTTGTATACATTTGTGAATTGTTGACGTACAGGACACTAGGATATTAAACATCAATTGAATCGTTTATTTCATAAACCCGTGAAACGCCAAATCCCTCTCTTTGTGAAAATTGAGAATATGTCTCCCGATTTTTTAGATTTCAAATATTTTTTTATTGAAGGAGTTGATAAATAAATATTTTTCATATAAATATGCACTAAACGATGTGTCTATCTTCCTGGAACAATAATCCGCCTCTAAAGCGTCTTTTATATTTTGGCGTTTGACGGGTTTCTGAAATAAACGATTCAATTTTAGCATGTAGCTAATGACAAAAAAGCCATTGTAACGACGAAGGCGATTGTAACAAACGATCAATGAAATATATTCCTTCCAAATCTGATATTTACCCACGATTCATACACAAGGTCCGGAAAAAAGATCTCCCATATTCGTCAATTCATCACTGTGTCAACAATGCAAGACGCCATTTATCGTATATAATATTCAAAATAAAGTAATGACAAATGATATAGTATTTTCGTTCATAATTGTATTTTGTTTGTTTGTTTGTTTGTTTGAAGTTATCTTTTGAAATACGGGATACCTTATCGCTGGACACGTACAGAAGAGAATGCATGTTCACAAGTGATAATAAAACTTTTTTTTCAACGGCTAAATGCAATATGTCATGATTTATTTATGTTGGTATCTTGTATATGTAATTTCCATTGTGGAAAAAGAGTGTATCATAACGATGGAGTTTGAAGTGACCGAAATTATAGTTCTCCTCACATCATTAAGAAGAGGCACAGATAAAAGATAATTTTAACTTAATTTCTCTCTCTTGTATATCTCCACATAGAGTTGGGACGAGATATTGCTTTAGGTACTAGTGACTTTTAGACACTAGTGCTTTTTAGTTACTGTAATTAGCTGTTTAATAGAACTTCTTGCTTTGAAGATATTCGACATTCTTCGTTTTCTTAACCGAACACCACACATTTTTTAATGCGTACAAAGATCTTGAGAAGGCAAATTCTACGTAATGTTAGAATAGATTAATAAATAACATATTGGTATTGTGGTGGGTTTTCGATGACATTTACAATGAAATAATTATGAATCGTCATTGTTGGCAATGACGACTGATAAATAACAGTTCATAAAGTTTTAGAAACCGGAGTCACACAAATAGCAAGAACTCTTATGATGCGGTGAATAGATAATGCAACCTGCCACCGCCGTCGCAGCACCGTTCGGAGTTCCTGTTGTTCATCCACGTCAAGGCCTCTCTCACTTTCCACGCCTCTGTGATTTAGCAGACGCCTCCGGAGGGCTCGTCGCCTCTTGCTCCAGTTGCGAGCGGCGTTGGCACACACACCTCTCTCTCTTTCGCTCTCGAGCCGCGAAGAAGGACTTTTTGAGGGGCTGAGGTAGCGATGAATGGGTGTGGACCTCAATGTGTGTGAGAGGGTATCTTTTATTTTTGCCTTGCGTAAAGTCTCTGCTAATAATGAAAGCGTCGGAGTGCTGAAGAGATACTGAACATGATGTTGCAGATGTCATGTCATTGATTAAGAAAAGTACAAAGGTGTGTGTGTATAAGATAAGCCATCGGAAAATGGCATGTCAAAGGAAGGTGTATCAACCGTACGCTTCAATGCCAGTCAATACGTCTATATCATCGGAGTTGCTTTGTTTGCACAGGGTCTTTGCTTCATGTACGCGAAGTCGACGTCTGCGAAGACTTGAGGTATCACCATATGACTGGTGAAAACGCATGTTACAGTTGTGGTCTGGCTTCCTATACCACCAAGAATCACATGTAAAGTATCATCCCATCAATATTTATACATAATTATTACCGTTCATATCCATCTCTACCGTCCTTCATCCAGTGGAAGAGACTGGCAAACCATTGTCTTGTAACCATTGGAAGGAGGACATGAGGCAGTCCGGCCCAACAAGCCTCATTCAAGGCATGCCCGAAATTGCCTGGGGGCGTCGTCTGGGCCATTGCCTAATCTTATCCTTGTCCTATTTTCTTTTTCTCGCGAGCGCTACTCTACGAAGCCATCTTCCCGAAAATGAGTTTGAAGAATTGCGTTGGGGCCAAGCGGTAGCCTGTGCGCTTCCAATTGCCCTGTGCCCTGCGATCAGTGTTTATAGTTGGTCTGACGTAAGGACGTAAGCCTCCTTCTTGTATGCTCGGAGTCGGAGATAGCACTCACAATCATCATCACCATTATCACAATCATCAATAGTATTGTTGTTTTTCCCATGCTGAAGAGATAATATGGTAATGATTCAGTGTAATGAAACGTTCGACTTTAAACAACGGCACATTTTCCACATCGAACTGCCATTCGAACATCGAAATTTGATATTCGTCTTGGCACTTGTACTGCATCGCAGGCGGTTGTTCATAATGCGAGAATATGCATTTCAATGGGATTGCATTACTAAGCGCAGTCCGTTAATGCATACTCTTCGTTAATCCTTTTGTGTTCTTGCGAGTCTCGTGGGAACGAGGAACCACTCAGCCGAGTCACTAGTTCGTGTTCCACGCGTTGCACAACCGGGGACCTAATTTTCCATTCACCGCTAAAGACATTCTCGAAACTGCGCCAGTTGCGACATTTCCTCCAAATCTCGTCTGCCTCACGTGAAAGCCCTCGGCGAGATATTTTCTCGCGGATACGTCGAGCAAAGACTTTGGCTCGCGTTCAGCAGGGAGTAAGTCGGAAAACGGTGCAGAGTTTGATGATGACCAGATGATCTTATTTCCATGATTTTCTATTTTGAGAAAAAAAATAATATGATCGAAAAATGCAATACTTTGTTTTTTATGTATGCATAGGTTTGTGTGTAATTGTATCTACATTGTGAAATTTTATGTAATTGTTTTTGTTTGAATGTAAATGTTCGTGTGTTTGTGTTTTTGTATGTTTGTGTTTTTGTATGTTTGTGTTTTTGTATGTTTGTGTTTTTGTATGTTTGTGTTTTTGTATGTTCGTGTTTTTGTATGTTTATGATTTTGTATAATTGTGTTTGAGTTTTTGTGTGTTTGTGTTTTTGTGTGTTTGTATATTTGGGTTTTTGTATGTTTGGGTTTTTGTATGTTTGGGTTTTTGTATGTTTGTGTTGTTGTTTGACTGTCTTTCACGTGGTATGTCTCGAATGTTGTTTTATTCCCATTTGTTTTAACTTTACCTTCCACATCACTCTACGTGTTGTGATCGAATAACCATTTTTCTTGTCACCTTGTGTGACATCGTAAGTAATGGCTATTTCCTCCAAATTTCACCTGTCTTTCGTAGCGGCACTCGGAAGGATATATTCTCGCGGAAACGCCGGGCAAAGGATTTGGCAAGTGTTCAAAACGAAGCCGGCAGCGAAACGGCGCAAGCTTTACGGTGTATGGGGCTGTAGATTCTCGAACGTTAGATGCTGTGCCTGAAACTGCGGATGTTCATTAAGAAGCAATTTAATGGCGTTTTAAGCTGTTTGATTGTCGGCATAAAGATACATTAGGTATTATTTTCACGGAAGTTTACGTTTGACGGACAAGAAGCCACGGAGATGATGGTAATAAGAAATATTCGAATCATTTCGAGGTATTGTTCATTGGAGGAATATGGGAATACGAAATTAATTAGTAATTATTTTGTGCATATGCTTCTGTCTACGCCAATTTCACGCTGTTAATGGGTTTTGCCCACAATCCAAAATTACTGAAGATATCCTGTTGCTCCAGGATAAAATTATTTGATATTATTGTTATTTGTAAGGTTTCAAATTTACAAAGACTATTCACTTCGAGAAGTAAGGAATAACTAAATCAATGCCTTTCTTGTTACGGTTTAAATCTCTGACTTGTTGTGTAAGAATATTGGTGTCAAAGTTGTGTTTGTGTTTTTGTATGTTTGTGGGGTTTAATGTTAATAATGGTTATGAATTTTCCTGAGAATTTGTCAATATTAAGATATTTCGATATTTTACAAAAATATACCCATCTATTGAATTTTTTCTCCCGGAAAATATAAAACCTCTCCTAAAGAGACTTAGATTAGAATACGATCAATTACAAATAATAACTTTCCACAGCGGAGATCTCATTCTTCTTAGATTAATCTTAGAACAGCGCCATCAACTCGTATACCATCATTAGCTCTAATTCAAACTCGTTGGTCCTAGTATAAACGTAATTGATTGAAAGAAAGATCAATAAAAAGGGGAAAATATCATTTCAGCATTATTATATTATAGACCCGAAAGTGAAATTCCGACACAACTTTTTTCGATAGGCACCTGCCCCAAAGTGAATGAAACCGCAGCCTTTCCTAAACGGACGCTGGAGCCGGGCGCCCATCTGGATGTCGTAAGCCGCGGACGTTTAATCTGCCGGCGATTAAGCCGCCGTCGCCGTCGCGGCCGCTGCGTCGTGAGAGCACGCGCGGGAGAAAGGCACGCGCCGGAAACGCTCCGGTTTGGCAGGGGGCGGGGCAGACGGGAGCGCGCTTCCGGGCCCCGCCCCCTCCCGCCACGCCGCCCCCCGGCAGGGCCGGGCCGGGCCGGGCTGGACCGAACGGCGCCGCGCCAGGCCCACCGGGCATTTCTCGGCGCGGGTCATTAAATATTGACCGGGCGAGTTTGGAAGGTTGAAGTGTGGAGGGGGGATTGACAGGGCGGGATAGAGCGGGGGAATCGAGACACTGTGCATTGGCCAGCGCCAAAAAATGACAAAATTCATATTTTTTTTCTCAAACTGTTAAATTTGCAAGGTTCACTGCACTTGTGGAAAGTAAAATATTCAGTGCTTCAAGTTTTATAGTATCTTATGGTATTATGTTTTAATGAAGAATGTACACAAACGTGGCAATTTTTTCAGATCTGGTGCGAAGCCGGGCGGCAAGAACATTCTTATTCCACATATTTCATTAATTTTGAAGGTTTATAAAGCTGCCTTTTTCTATCTCTCTCTTTCTTTTTCTCATTATTTTAATTTAAAAAGATTATTTAAAAATGTCAATAAAATGCTTTTAAAATTCTTTAAAAATGCACTAAAAGCAAAATGACGTAACAAAATTGATCAAAACAAATTCAGATAACTAACTCCAGCTGTTGGGTATGTTACTGGTGTAATCGAGCCTTCTTCCTTTTGTTCAAGTGAATTCAGCTCGCAAACGTTTGGTTTGGACTGTTCTTTAAAAGAAAATCTCTGCCTGTATTTATCGCGAAATTGACCGAACTGACAATAGCCCCGTTATGCGTCATAGGAACCTCGGATTACATGGTACTCACAACGGCTGACGTTACAATTTATGATTGAAGAAATCGAATTTGCTACTTGGGAATTTTTGGTGAAAATTTGCTGGAATTCGTAAATATTGTTTCAGGGAAGTACCATTAAAATGATATTAGCAAAAAATGCATTAAAAATGACATAAAAAAGTAAAAAAACGACTTACTAGTCGAAATCGAGTAAGTATGCAAAAAATGACATTAAAATGGATAATTTGCTTTTGTTATAAAATAAAATGAAATTCTCTACTAAACGGCATATTTCTAAAGTGAAAAGAAAAAAAGACATTTGATTAAAATCCGCCCCCATAATCATAATCAATGTTTTATTTTATTGATGGGATATTTACGTCCACGTTTGTCCGTCATTCGGTCCACTGTGCGGGATGCTGGTGGCGTGCGCCGTTCGCCCGTCACCTGTTGCTGCGCTCGCGGGCCTGTGGCGCCTGTTGGGTAAGCCCGGCCGAGGACCGGGGCGAGCGGTAACAGCCGAGGAAGATGTTTGGACACTTGAAAGGACGTTGAGGCAAACGAACAGATAACTGGCCTATTAATGAATTACAGGGTGGAAATACTCGGCCGTATCATTTTGGGTAATTTTAATGATCCAAGTTCAAGGTTTATTAGAATGAATACGACTCTGAAGAACGTGGAGCGAGTGGACGAAGGTCGGGTACCTCGGCGCTTACGTTCTAAAGCTGAGTTGAGCATTAAATTTCGATTACCTATTCCTTGTTGGCAGTGGAGCGGTGGACTTGGTCACTGTAACGCGTTTCGTTTCATCACGACTTGTCGAATCTAGATCGTTTCCTTGCAAAAATGAGTTGTGTTGGAGAAAGATACAACAGATTTATGACCTTTTGGTTTGGGGTTTGAGGCATAAAAAGGTTACGGTATTCAAACTGCAGCGATGCTTTTCATTGACGATTAGTCAAGGTCACGACGAGAACTGAAATCTGATTTAGATTATCCTTTCTCTCATCCCCTCTCATTTGAGAAAACTGAAATAAATGTGTAATATATTCACTCATAGAATGTTTAAAACCTGAAGTGATTGTTTTGATCTTGTTTGTATTTCTTATTTTTCGTTTTAGTTTATTAACAGATCCAAGAAACGAAAGAATATCACATCCAGAACTTGATAAAGAAAATGGATCTATCTCTCGTCAATTTTGTCACCTTAGAAGCGTGGAATGTATTTTTGTCTTAATCATGACGTTATATTTCTTTTGTAGTTTGTGGTACTTTATGGTCTCAATCGCAACAAGCAGTCTCATTGCTTTTTTTAAAAAAGAGTGACCATAAAGTCTATAAAACTGCTCCCACTTTTAGAAAGCAAATAGAGTATAATGATGCCGCGAAAATTTCCTTACTTTCACTTTCTAATACGCGACAGAATTTATTAAAGACTGGCCCCCACCCCGCCCCTCCGCTCAATTGTGCACCTTCGACCGAAACGGGTGATTGATTGGCCGATTCATTATTTCGCCACTCCGATTATCTTAACTTGGGCGTCCATTTTCCGGGCGAGCAGGCGCGCGCGGCGAGCGGTCCTCGTCATAACAAAGGAGAGGAGGGACGCGACGGGGCAAGGACGAGGAGGTGGAGACGGAGCGCCGAGAGGCCACGGGGCGACGTGGAGCAGGTGACGAACCATGACACGAAGAGACCGAGGTCAGGGGAGGGGCGGGGCAACACGAGGCGACGGGGTCAATAGAGCTGATCGCTACATTGTAATTAACGTATGGTGAGGGAAAGGGGGGGAACGCGGAGAGAGGCGAAGGCGTGTGGGACGGAGGGTGACAGGGGTCGACGGGGCCTGTGGACTGGGCGGAGGACTGGGAACGGCGGGGATGGGGCGCGGGGCGGGGATGGGGGCGGCGGGGGACTGGGGGGCGACTGGGTGCGTGGGGGCGACTGGGTGCTGGGGGCGACTGGGGTCAGCGGGCGACGGAGATGGGGGCTAAAGGAGCAGGGGGGCCAGAGGGCGGGTGGACAAATGGCTATCGAAGAACCGAAGCTAACAGGGACTACTGGGCGGCAAGAGATGAGAAAACGAAGGCGGGGACAAGAGAATTGAGAACGACGTATTCGGGGACGACGAATGGATGAAGACGAAAGATGCGGGTGAGGGGAGGGCAGAAGGGACTACAGGAGCACAAACAGATGAACGAATGATGGAGGGGGCAAGAGGACGGTGTGACAAAGAAGGGGGTCGGCGGAGGCGGCTTGGACCGGCGCATAGAAAGGAGAGCGCTATCTCAGTTGGCGTCGGCCTCGCCGCCGCGCCTCGCCGCCGTCCTCCTATCTTTGCCTGCCTGCCTGCCTGCCAACCTGGCGGTCGCCGGGAACGTATTAGGGCACGACGCGGTATAATACACCGGCCGTGCAGGCCCCGTTTCGCGAGCGAGCGGCTTCGTGTCGTCAGATGTTATAAAACGGCGGGCGCTCGCTTTCCTTGTGGCGAGTCCGAGCGGCGTACGCGCGGTTAGCGAGGGCGCGTTCTCTGGGAGTAAATAAACGAGGTTGTGTTGATGTAGCGTGATATTTAAGTTTGTCGAAGTGTCTGCATTCTGTTTGACACGGAGTGGCGGGATGTGCTTGATGTCAGTCTGAAGATTGTTTAAATGTATTTTCACATAGTCATTGAATTCTTCGATATGTTTAAATTGTTAGTGTCGGAATGTGTAATTGAACAAGACTGTATATTGAAATCTTCGCTCAAATAATTACTGGACGGTAGTTTTATGATTCACAAATGAAAGGTGGTCGGTATATTGGGCTTGTACGTAAAAGAGAATTCTTATAATTGTATTTTGTGATAATAGTATAATATTTGACTGCTAATACCAGTTGTTCCTGTGTTGTATTCAAAAAGTTATGGTAATAGCTAAGAGTTGGCCTCCGGTTATGGACATGTTCATGTAACTCACTTAAACACATTAAACTGAAATGTCATTGATGAAAGTGGCGTTTATTGAAATACGAAACACTGGCCGCCGAATTCATTGTACAAAATATATGTTGCTAAAAACAAATGCTTAGATATTTTAATTATTGCTCTCAGAGGAATAGAAAATTTGTTTGCGTCAGCAAACGAACTACGTAGTTAATTTTGTAGTATTATTGAAAGTAACAATGCCCTCCCCCCGTAGCCATACTTCTCGTAAAAGTAGCCAAATGATAACCTAACAAAACATGCACATAGTGGAGCAGCTTCTTGCAATTAAAAACCAAAACAAAAGGCAATCTCTACATTAAATCAGTTGATCAAGGGAAACTGGACGAAAATACTGAGGTCATTAACCCGCGAGAGTTACGATTCGCAGACTGGTACGGCTACAAACTTACTAGATTCATAACAACCTAGGTTGCTCTGTTACTGCGAATGAATCACCATTCAGGGAGCTAACAATTAAAGAGGGCAACTGAAAGTGAGAAACACGCAAGCTTACAAATCTCGTAATCGAGTTGCCTTTCTGCATGCTCTGCCGGCTGTCATCGCGGCACGGAACGGGAGCTTATCTGAGAACATCTCGTTCCATCCTTCCCACCGACAAAAAAGACTTCTGTTTTTGTGTTCGCATATGCGCGTATGTTGTGCATAGGAGACAGCTTTGCGACTATGGTCCGACACCACCTCCCCCGCCCCCTCCCCCCAACGCCTCCGCCGTCGTACCGCTCTTGATTTCACGCTTTCGTGCTTTCGCCCGCCCGCCCGCCCGCCCGCCGGCGTGGCGCGACGCGGTGCGCGCCGAGACACCGAACCTGCGTAGCCGGTGCTTAAGTTGTCGCCCCACCCGGTGCCACACCGGATGCCCACACATGGCCGGCAGTGGAGTAAAGACGCCAAGACTCTCGCTCACTGACGTATTCAGACCACAGAACAGTTGCCAGGCGACAGCTCTTGAATTGTGGACACTATTCACACCGAGGTATTCTTTAATTTAAAAAAAAATTAAGTTCGCGTCAACATCTAGGTCATTAGCAACCACTATTTGATTTCATGTTATGGTGAAAGTTTCATGTTATGATCATATGGTGATGTGAGGGTGAAAGGACCAAAACAAATACAAACATGCTCGAAGCGGGACTCGAACCCGCGATTCTTTGGGCTGAGATCGCTACGCCATGACTGCCTTAGCGATTTTAGGTAAAGTTAGATACTTAGCTTTTAATTTTATATTTTACCCATCAAAATACTCTTGGTGATTTAATGTTTCAATTTTAGTAAAAGTATTTTTTCTAAGTCTAAATCTTAGTCTAAGTAGTTTATTGATTTTCGTTTTTTAGTCGCAGTTGTCAACTTAGAAATTTGCGTTTATCTGAGAAGTCAATTTCCTTAGAGTTAAGTCTTAATACCTTTAAGTGATACTGCCTTTTCATGTAATTAAAAAAGTTTCTGTAATTTTCGGTCACATTTTAGAGGAGACTGTGCATAACACGTGCAAGTGGATAAATAAAATATTTGAGAAACCGACGATTTCGACGACTTCGACGATTTCGACGTTTCTTCGACGAAGGTCGAAGAAACTGATGATATCGAATCTTGTACGAGAAAAACAACAATACATCAGCTCTTCGATTATTACTTTTTTCTGCATCGTACAGAGGCGGTACATAGATGCAAATTATTCTTCCCATTGCATGTTTGCTAGGCAGAACATCCAGGTGAAATTGAACCATCGGGATGGCCAGTTGTAATGGCCAAGAACAGACCCTGCGGTGTGGGGTGTGTGGGGTGTGTTGGGCGGCGTGGGGTGTGTGGGCGGTGTGGGCGTTGAAATGAGCGGGGGCGAAGGAGCAGGAAAGCGCTGCGAATTGGGCAACGTATCTGCTCTTCCTGTCTCTCTGTCTCCGTGGCAAAGTGGCTAGGGCTCCGGCGTTGCGTCTCTATACGATCCCATTGAATTTGGGTTGGACCAACGCAGATTGTCGACGTGTTCTCTAGAGATTCTCTCCTTTTCAACATAGATTTATTGAGACTTCATTCGTTCATTCATCTATTCACTTTTTTGTTATTTTATTCATCTATTCGTTACTTCATTTATTCATATGTTCACTTTTATATTCGTTGATTCACTAATTCGTAAATTCATTATCATTTACTTACCCTTTTATTCATTTTTAGTCATGATTAAATCATTTACATGAGGATAGAAATATTTCTCATTCAATATTCACTCAGACAACACATACATACAACACGCTTAACTATTTCCGAACAATTTTTCTTCTAATTCTCGCCCCCAAACCTTCACTTTGTGCTCCCCGACCCTTCGAGCCGTCTACTTCCTTGAGAGGTCCAACTGCAGCCTGAGAACTGCACTTGCGTCACTCTGCTAATTAGGCGGCTTTTGTCAACGGAGCTTCCGCGACACGTGGCGCAAGGACCCGGCCCGGCCAAGCCCCGCCCCAGATCCGCCCCGGCTCAGCCCCGTCCGTGGCCACCGGGAGAGGCTCTCCACCCCGCCCCTTCTATGCCCTTCCATCCCTGGCCCTCATCTGCCATCCCATCCAATTCCATCCAACCCCAACCCATCACTTTCCATTACTGTCCATCCCATCCCAACATCTCTCATCCCATCCCATTCTCACTCATCACATCCCATTCAATTCCATCACATCCCGTCCCATCCAATCCCATCCCATCCCATCCCATCCCATCCCATCCCATCCCATACCTTCCCATTATTGCCCATCCCATCATTTCCCATCCCATTACAACTCTGCTAATCTCATCCCATCCATACTATCCCATCCAAACCCATCCCATCCAACCCAATCCAAGCCCATCGCATCCCACCACATCTCAGTCAATCCCTTCCCATCACATCCCATCCCATTTCATTTCATTCATACCGTCTCATTAAATCCATTTAGTCCGCATTGCATGTTTTGGGAAAACGTTTTTCAAATCGCATTATTATTAATGAGTCAATTAGATAACATTATTAAGTAATTCCTATAATGTATAATTCCTGCGATATATTACTTGTGTAATGTAATATTTGTGTAAAATTATTCTTTGGTTTTAGGTACATTTTAGAAGCGTTATTTTGGACCCATTTGTCAGCTATGATTATTTTCTTAACTACGAACGTTAACACTTGTGTTGACTTAATTTAGGCAGCGACATCTGGTCATCTATCAGATAACAGCATTTGTATCGTGCAACAAATAAAGGAAGTCTAAGCCAAGAGAGATAGTAGTCTTAGGAATAAGATGCCTTTTCTGCTCTGTTTTCCAAGATGCCTTGCTTGCATCCGCCATGTAAACAAGCGAAGACGTATGTCTTCTTAGAAAAGAAATTCGAAAAGGAGAAAACGTAAGAGGGTCTAGTAATGATTTGCTGTTTTAGCATCTGATGAATAAATTAACATCAATTTCCATGAGAAATTGACCTACATTTACCCCGTGTTCTATAATTTTGACTTGAGCGATCTTTTGCATAAAACATTGAATTATTTATCAAGACCCTGAACTCACACACTAGATCAGAAATTAAATATTTTTAAGAAGGTAAGATTCTCAAAAATATCATTGATTGATACAGAGAAGTGTACTTCTCTAAAATTTTATTTACGTAGCTCTGACGCAGAGTCAGTACTACCGATTTGTTTCTAGTACGTTTAAACAACAAAAAAAGTGGAGCACATTCGAAAAATAATAATAGTTACTAAATGTTGTTTCGTGTTAGAAGAAAGGTAGGTTTTTTGTTCTAATCTCTAAAACACACCTATATTATCAGTGACTTCCCTTGCATTACCTTTCATTTTAGTTTTATGATTTGAGGTTTCACTTGCAGATTCAAATATTTCGAGCCTATTAAATCACTGGTAACATTTTTATGGCAATCACTTTGCTTTTGCTGAATCGCCCTTGAAGTAGTTCAAAAACAGACGCAAGGTACAGCACGTCTTCTGATAGTATACTGTAAGGCAGTAAATATAGAAAAACTTATTCCAGCTCACTCCTGAGGCTTTCTCGTTTCTTTCTATTTGGTAATTTCAAATTTCAGAATTATTATTTTATTCTCGAAAGTGTTGTCAACGATCCTTAGGGTTGAGGTGGCTTCGATTTGTCATTGTACAGATAGTATGGATTGGGGTAGTAGGGTGGGTTTGTAGGGAGGGAGGGTATTTTGGAAGAAATGAGGATGTGGGGGAGAGAGGCAGTTTGTATTGTTACTTATAAATATTTTGCTATTCATACTCTTAGCCATTGTAATAGGAGCATTATTTAGAACCCATCGGACTACATTTTCTACAAAGAGCATAATATAGCATTACAAGAGTGCCCTAATGAAATTTGAGCAAATCGTCGCAGTTAACGGCAGTTACGCTAGTTGGGAATTTAAAATACTAAATTAAATATCAACATTCTTTTTTACTTTTTGAGTACAAGGTAGTCTCATTATCTAAATATATTTGTGGTGAAATATTTTGTGGATGAATTACTTTCATCTTCAGCGTTTGGAGGGGGGCTGATTTTAACATGTTTAAGTAAGTAAGAACAAAGATTAGTCGCCTAAGACGCCACCCAGGAGGCGCGCTTCCTTGTTTGCAGGTAAACAAGGCGGCAGTGCCGAGCTGAGGCAGGGCGAGGACTGAGTGAGGACTGGGCGTGGGTGTGGGCGTGGGCGGGGGGGAGGGGGACGTGGGAGTGGGCGGGGACGTGGGCGTGAGCGGGGACTTGGGGGGCGGGAAGGGGGCGTGGGGGAGTGGGGTAGAGGGCGGGGGTTGGGGAACAAGCTGGCTATCGGAAAGAGATAGTGTGGCACGAGCGGTTTCATTTGAGTGCGTGTTCTGGTGCGTGTGAATGGTGTCGGGGTGAGTGTGTGTGTGACATAACTTTCTCGCCACTTTATCTAGTTTCCAAACGCTTTTGATCTGAAAGCAGGTAAATATAGAGTGAGTCGGTTGGTAACTGATTGGCCTTAGATATCGTTACCTCTGTAGCGAAGGGAAAATTCTACAGAGTTTCCAGGATAAGCATAATGGCGTTAGAACTTTTCTTATAAAACATTTCTTTCATAATTTGTACCAATGTGCGTGATATCGTAAATTATATCTTGTTTCATTTTTATGAAGTAGTGGTGAGATACAGTTCAGGTTTACTTGCTTCTACTTGATACTTCGTTCGTACATTAGTTGGTAAGTTCGGAAGATAAAGTTTATTGTTTGCAGTTGCTTGTTGGTGTGCTTCGTTGACCTGGCAGCCTTAGATTCAAATGAGAGTTTTCGACATCTGCTAAGTAGCTCGGTTGAGTAATGACACTGTCTTAATGATTATTCTAGAAAACTACTGCTCTGGTCGGTCGTTTTAGTGATTAGTTTAGTGAATTCCAATCGGTTGCCGGTGCAGTACTGCAAACAACGGTCCATGAGGACTGGCGTCTCCAGCAACAGCAAACCTCGTTCTCTATGCAGCATCATTCACCGTTAGAATCCCAACAGCGGATTTTGGACACTAGCTAATATCCGGGTCGAATTCGACCAGTGCCTGGAGGTGAATTCTAGTGGACAGCTGATCTTATCATTTGGTTTCCGTGTTTTCTCCGATCGACACCAGAACAGTGTTAAAATACTCTCCTATCAAACGTTCCATGGACCGCGCGCGCTGTTTCGTTCCCCTGTTCTTTTCCCTTTCTCTCGCAGATTTATATACACTACACTATCACACATTGTGAGAGGATAGTCGGAAATTTACTTTTTTTTGGTATGTGTGTGTGAGGGGGGAGGGTTCTTGGATGGGAAGTACCCGGACGGAGAAAAATATTCCCTTGAGGAGAAAGGCCGGCCCTGAGATATAACGTGCACTACACTTATAACGTACACTACGGGACTAATATAACGTACACTACGGGACTAATATAACGTACACTACAGGACAAATAGCTAAAGTAGTTTTCGCACCCGAAATCAACACTTGTTTACTCACTGACGCTATTCCCTCTTCGCTTGCCCCTCTCCCTTTCTTAGACGCTGCGTTTCTGTTCTAATCGTCACATAATCCATGAAGCGGATCTCAGACTAAGGTTTTGAATTGGGCTGTACCGCCAAAAGGCAGCATTTTTAGAGCTTTTCTTTCAGCCGTGCTTTAAATAGAAACCCATCACCAATTAAGGTTCACGGCGTAATTTAGCTAAGACAAAAGTCGAAGACTGCTTTCTGAGATAGCTGCGTGTTGAAACTAGTTTGAATTACGGTATTTGAGCGGGAATTGCAGAGAGAACTGTAATTTGTGCTCGTGGCGGGAAAGCTTCCGTACTTTTAAACAATCGTGATCTTATCGGTGGATGGTCTTGTTACACAAAGTTGTTTTTTATTGACTGGTAGTTCACGAACCTTCTATTATAATTGATAGCAACGTCTTCTTGAATAACACCAATCACCGCGTTACTACAGAACTTGCGCCCGCCACTGCAAACAAGAAATACCTCTGGGATACACTGTGAGACTTCTGCTGGTCATGCTAATAAAATATTAAAGGAATCGCGTGCCAGCTCCAAGAATGTGGTTATTTTTAAATCAACTCTAATAGTAAAATTCATTATTTCTCGTTTGGCTTCGGAGAAATTGTATTTTTTTCAATAAAAATAAAGTCAGGAACATATCATTTTTTAGAAATAACCAGGACATGATCGAACTCAGTTTTCGAAGCAATATTCATGTTCTCTTATATTATATATGGTTGGAGCATTTTTGTATCTCGAAGAAGAGAAAAATTGTTGTAACTCGCCATCGATAAAATGGCACTGTGGGGATTATGTCCAAGCAGTCTTGAATGCAGCATTTCATTTGATATAAATGAAATAAAGTTATTGATTATAGATGGAGCAGTTGGCCACAATAATTTCCATAAATCAGTAAAAACTATCGCGCTGTAGTTGTGTTTTATTACAATCTAGTGTTTTGAAGCTTAAGTACTTCAGTATCCATAACATAATTTTTGTTTCTCTGACGCAGTCTTTCTTATAACCAATTCTAACGAAACAAAATTTGTCTGTTTTTCAAAAGAAAGAATTTACAGAGACACTGTTAAAAGTTTATTTATAAATCATCTTCTTAATCTCGGTATCATTGTCTTCTTAATTTTTACGAATATTTTTTTTAGGATATGCTCATACTTCTGTTTATATGGAATGAAAAGTCAGTGAAGATTTCGATAAATCACAAATAAAGTTATCAACACTCTCTGACCATTCTTTTCGTATTAGAAGAGAATAAAACGGCATCAAAATGAATCGATGAGATTCTGACTTTCAAGATGTCGCAAGTAAGCCGTCGATATGCTTATTGGGTGTGCTTTGATGTTCAGCGCACGAGCGACGCATGAGCTGCGTCTTTCACCTCCAAAGGCGGTGGCGGCGAGGGGAGGGGTGATGAGGGGAGAGGGGAGGAGAGGAGAGGAGCAGACGCCGCCGCTGCCCTGGGAAAGCGATTGCGCGTTGCGGCGGGGGGGGGGGGGGGCGAGGGAGGCGTCGCCCCTGCAGTAGGAGGCTGCGCCGGAGCAACCGCGGACCGAAGGCGACCACGCGCCAACGCTCCGGTCACGCTTTCCTCCTGAGAGGGGCTTGCGGCACACGCACACATGGCGACATGCGGCTTGATGCGCGCTTCCTTCCGCTTGCGAGGGCGCTGATGGACTTGAGAACGTGTTGCTGTGGAGGGGATATGAATTCGTGCTTATGCTAGTAGGCGATTACGTAGGAAGGTGAATTCGGCGTTTGTTTAAATTGAAGTGTTAGCTGGCTCGTTCAACGCCTGTTCATTGTGATGAACGTTAATATTCGATGTCAAGTGGTTTCACTTCCTTTCCACGCTGAAACGATTGTTCGAAATGGTGAACTGTACCCTTTCCTCGTGAATGGTCATTACTGAGCATTCCACTGAACATGAGACGTGAAAAATGAATGCTGTCGTTTCTGAAAATAAAACATTTATCGGTCCGAAGATGCATTTTGTCATACAAACAATCGAACAAAAGTTGTCGATAAAAACAGCAATGTCATATCCAGGAGTTGTGTTCAAACCTGCAAAAAATATTCATTATAATTATGTACATTATGTAAAGTACAACTGTGGTGTAAACAAGTCGAAAATATGATTTTCGAGTTTGTTTTTAACGATTAGTATACGAAAGTACTTGAATGAATATCTAAAGCGTGAATATTGGAAATACCATTTAGATGACCTATACCTTAGATATGAAAGAAATGAAAGCGAAACAATAGTTAGTTCCTTCAACACCATAAAATAATTGTATGCTTTCTAGACTATAAGACATGCCATTTCTTAGATGTAACAGATATAATGCATTTCCTACAATTTTATTGGATTCTTTGGCGTTCACTCTTAAGTTCCTTCTGAAGTAACTTTCGCTTGAATCATGTGTGATGTGTATTCAAAAGTTTTGCATTGATCCAGCTTTCGAGCAAATTAAATGTTATGAGGGATATAACTTATACACATTTCACGTGTCAAATATCACAAAACAGAGATAGTGACTTTCTTAGGTTTTTGTAACCTCTACAATACGAAATGAGATTTAATTTTCTACCACCAGGAAATAAAGACACACTATATTAGAGTAAGAGAACAAATGCATTGTTCTCTAATTAATGTAAAACATTGAAATGACTCCCTCAGGGCAAAAAACATGAGGATGGACTCACCATACTTAGCTTCATATTGAGTGTAGTATTTTATTGCTCAATTTCGTATTTTTATTATATTTTTCTCGTTTATCGTATACGTTGTGTCCACACTTCTGCCATCCGGATGAGCTGGAGCGCAGACTTCGTCTTTGAAGCATCAGTGCAGCGGGTACTTGGGCGGGGGGTAGGGATACATTTCACAAACGCTTTAGATTGTTCCTATATCGTCACTAAAACGCCAGAATACTACTCATGTCGAAAAGAACGCGAGAATGTTAAATATAATTCTTTGATATAGTAATTTAAAGTGAAGCCATGCACATGGCTTCAACTAAACTCGCAATGTACCAACTTAAATCCAAGAATAATCCACACAAATAATGTTTCTTTAAATATAAGTGTATTTTTTGTGAATTAAAGCAATATTTTCATGCAAACATTTCCAGTTGGAGGAGTGACACAAACAACAGTGTAGATTAGCACTTCAAAACAAGTTAACCAACATGTGTGAAATGGGTGCAAATCATTTTTATATGTTACTCACCGATCTCCTTCCCTTAATTTTCTTTGGCATGAATGAATACTCGCTCACATGACTACACACGTTATTCCTCCAAGCACTTTTAATTTTTTCTGTTTGAATGTTGTTTTTACTTCTTTTTTGATATAACCATATTTCGAAAGTCCGGCTTCCAGGGCTGTGCCTATTCCTCTCAACGGGAGATTGCTCGATTGCGTGAGATGAGTGCAAGCTGCACGCGTTTGGACGCAGCGTGACAAAGAAGCGGAGTGCTTCCGCTGTTGCCGAGCTTCTTTCAGCCCGACACGGACGCACCGCTCCCAATTGCGCTCCCTCCCGCCAACGCCCCTCCCGCCAACGCCCCTCCCGCCAACGCCCCTCCCGCCAACGCCCCCTTTCCTCCACTGCTCTTTGAATTTCGCTGCTTTGCGAATCGCGATTCTTGTATAATCCTTGTCTCTGGTGAGCAACTCGCTCGTGAATTATTTATGTATGAAGAGTGCTCTATCTTTTTACTGAATCCAGGAAAGGAACTAACAGAAACAATCGTATCTTAGGGTTTTAAAAGAAATGTGTGTCAGAGGAGGAATTGAGTTTGCTTTCATTGATGTGAAAATATCCCTCTGGCGTCATATTTCTTATTCGATCTCATACTTAGGGAATTTTTGTTGAGTACCTGAGAGAATTTTATTGCAAACAAATTTCCCTCTCATATTCATACTTTAATTTCGTACTCAATATTTACGACACGCAAAATATAGAGAAAAGCTGAATAAAAGTAAGGCAGTTTTCAAATCCAGTATTTTATTCCTTTCTCGTATTTCGTAACACAATTCAGCTTTTCCAACAGATTTATGTAAGGGAATATTTTTGCTAGATTTTTTTCTCACTTTGTTCCTTTCAAATACGCCTTTTAAATTGCTTCGTTACATGAAAGCACATGAACGACATTTTTCTGAGTTCGTGAGTTGAAATATCGTCTCCTTTCATTCCGTTTTATAGCATTCTTTTCATTACAAAGAAAAGTTGAATACAAAAGTAAACATGGCAATGTGAAGACGAAGAGATCCAACAATGATAATGATCCCACAACGCAAGACGTAACAAAAGAGCGCAGATTCCGGGCACTCACATGTATTCTTACGGATGTTGCTCGCCCCTTATCTGCCACTCGTGTGTCCCGCACAACCTGTCACTCGCGCCCGGTCTTTCGTCACTTGTTGTTATCCCCGTTACTGTCGCACTCCATTTCGGTGTCCTCAAAGGAAAAGCGACCATGAAAAGTGCTCAAAAAAAATCGCCAACTCTCAGGAATGGTTCACCAGGCGAGCCTCCCATCATCACCTCCGTCCTCCCTCAACCCGCCATCCCTCACCATCCCTTACCATCCCTCACCATCCCTCACCATTCCTCACCATCCCTCACCATTCCTCACCATTCCTCACCATCCCTCACCATTCCTCACCATCCCTCACCATCCCACACCATCCCACACCATCCCACACCATCCCTCACCATCCCTCACCATCCCACACCATCCCACACCATCTCTCACCATCCCTCACCACCGTCCTTACGCACTTCAGCTCTCCGTCACCCCGCCCTTTCTCGTCCCTACCCTCCCTCACGCCAGCTCTCACTTTACCTTGCTCTCCTTCAACAACGCTCTCCCTCATCCCCGCTGTCCTTTAACTGCTCCTTCTACATTCCCTCCTCTTTCTTCCGTCCTCTCCCTTGATTTCCACAATCCCTGCTCGTCTTTCCACTCACTCCTCGCCGCTGTTTCTCTCCACCCTCACGCACCATCGTTCCCGCCTCCACGGAGAATCTCCGTCCGGAACCAAGACAGCGCACCGTCACCTCCACCACCTGCCCATCGCTCGCGACTGAGCCTTCGCTGCCATTATGATGATTGCTCCTGGCGCGCTGCTCTTCCGCGATTCTTCCCCCTCTCTTCCCCCTCTCTTCCCCCTCCACACCGCTCCGCTCGTTGCTCTGTGCGCAAGGGCGTCGTTCGGCGCTGGTCCGCTCAGACGACGCTGGCGTCCCCGCTGCTCGAGTTCATTAGGGGTCCGCCGAACAATCGTTATCCACCTGCTCAGTGGCGTTCTTGCCTTTGGAAGTTTTTGCTCTCAATTACACCACACGCTGCCTGCGCGTTCTGGTGTTTTCCCCCCACTCCTGCTGGTTGTTTCAAGTCTGCTGCTTCAGGATCGTAAGGATGATGAATACGCTTGTGATGGACGTAGGGAATGTGGAGGTAAAGGGAGAGACGAGAATGTTGGATATTTCTTTATTTTATCCCTAATTGAGTTTGTATCTTTTTTTTTTCAATTTTATCTTTTCGAATATTCTCGCGTCATCATCACAAGTTCTTATAATTTCGTATCAACATTCATTCATGTTCTTTAACATCTTGACCTTCTGATTCCTTTTCTTATTTCATCATTGTTCCATTATCGTCCCTTACCATTTCTCTTTCTTCATGGTTTGTCTAATCTTCCCCTTCCTCTCTACCACTACTGTTCCAACTCTTTATCTTCTGCTCTATATTCTTCACCTACTTTTTTATACTTTTCAATTATTCTCCTGCAACATAATTAACATTGTCATCACCAACATCTTTTCTTCTTTCTGTTTTTTTCCTTTTTGTTCTTTCTTCTCCTTCGTCTTATTTATTCTCCTATTTCTTCTTCTTCTTCTTCTTCTTCTTCTTCTTCTTCTCCTTCTTCTTCTTCTTTTTCTTCTATTCCTCTCGTTTATCGTTTATCTCATTGCCGTATATTCTCCACCTTCACTTTCTCTTCCATTTCCCTCAGGTTTTCCGAGTTGTAAATCTCCATTTTTCCTCTCCTCACGCACCTCTCCCGTCAAATATCCCCCCGCCCCACCATCACCATCGCGCCGTCATTTTACCCGCCACCGCCGGCGCCTCGTCAGACGCGTTTCGGAGGCGGGCGAGCAGCAGAGCGGAAATTCCGCCGCGCGGAGGAGAAGAGGAGAGGAGAGGAGAGAAGAGGCGTCGCTTTTTGTGCGTGCCCCTTTCCCGCCAAAGCCGATTTACTCGAACGATCGCGCAACTGCCGCTTCGCTCCCCCCCCCTGCGCTTCCTGGGTCACGCGCGCACGCTAGAGAGAGTGTGTGTATTTGTGTGTGTGTGTACGTGTGTATGTGTGTGTACGTGTGTGTACGTGTGTATGTGTGTGTACGTGTGTGTATGTGTGTATGTGTGTGTGTACGTGTGTATGTGTGTGTACGTGTGTATGTGTGTGTGTACGTGTGTATGTGTGTGTGTGTACGTGTGTATGTGTATGTGTGTGTGTGTACGTGTGTATGTGTGTGTATGTGTATATCTATGTGTATGTGTATTCGGGGGACAGCGGAAGGAATGCGTCTCCTCTGTTTGCAGGTTGCGAGGAACACTTCGCGAGAAAGGAACAAAAGAAGCAAATACTCACTTCTTTTTATCAGCTGGAAATTCTTCACAGCAGCGAGTTTCATTATTTTTTGTTATTAGGCCGGATCAATTCGTATAACTCACAGTCAAAGTAAAAACTCTTCCAAGTCAGAATTGAGCAGGATTTAACATTTTTCTAACACGGTAATTGTGTCTTATACATTATTTAAACGAGCTAATTATTGCTCGAACGATTAATGTTTATTGACTCAATATTTTTTTTTTCGTTCAGAAACTTTAAACTGTATCTCGAATTAACTTTAAACAATAATTAAATGAATGATTTAATTCAATACATTTTAATTTTTAGGTACACTTATGCAAATGTCTTCATTCCAAAAGAATCGCACGATCACATATTGCCACGTTATGAAATATGTTGACATGTAAGAAAAACAGCTTTTATATATGGGCCTTACATTTGTCATTTCGCCACCTGAAGAATATTTTGGGTTGCCCGTTCACCTTCGACGTGCATGGCTTCGCTTTGAAGTTCTCTATCAAATAATTAATTTTAAAGTAGCTGACACGATTTCCCTGGAAACTCCAAATGCCATGAATCGTATCAACTCTACAACATTGTTTTTTGTAACGACCTCAAAGCCAACTAAATCACTCGTGAAATGTATTTGTAGCCAATCGGAGTCTTTCGAGACTTTATCAAGCTTCTCTGCTCATTTAGCTTTCTGAAGAATAACTTTCACGTATACAAGTGGTCTTTGCCGAAGTTTTAGGACCTATAAAAATATTCATCTGCAGACATAAATCGAGTAGAGCCGTGAACAAGGTTGGAGTATGACTTCCGAAACATAGGATTCTCTCTCTAACACACGGGGTATTCCTTAGAAAAATCGCAATTACAAAAGCATACCTCTGTTTTCTAATATACCGAATAAGAACACAATTATTTAGTTACGACTTAGATCTTCAAAATACGGCACCAGAGAATATCAATGGCTTTTCTTAATACAGTCTTAATGGGCAAATATACTAGAAATTAAATTCTTCATACTAGGAATACACAAATTATATTATATGCAAACGTACACATTTTCCCGCGGAACACGCGGAACACGCGGAACACGCGGAAATCTAGGAGCAACTGTACCGGTATAAAAGATACTTTCACTCCTGCATCATTTCTTTTGTTCAGTCTTTCACATTCTGCTTCCAACAACGCGGTCGAATGTCGATGAGACCATACATTATCTCTGTCTGTTTGCACATTCTTGACGGGCTGCAACACCGGAAATCTTCTGAGAGGACCCCCCTTTCCCCCTCCCCCTTTCCATGAGTAGCCCAAAGCGCCTCAGCGTGCGTGGAGTTGTATAAGAGGACGAAACGCTAGTAAAAGAGAAAATAACCGCTGGGAATCCGGGAGCATTGTACTACTTCCACTCAGACAAAATGAAAACAAGAGAAAAATACGAAGTGGAGCGTGCCATTACAGATCGTCTAAGCTCTCGGGTAAATTCGAGGACGAACCAAAATATTAGTGGCGCGTAAAGATAAAACTCCACAAGTAATCAGTACTACAGCTCAACATGATTATCAATATCAAGAAGTATATGTAATAAGCTTGAAATTCATTCTATAACACATTTTTTGGCTAAGGAAATACGAATTGCATAATTCGGAGTACGTTTACTTTGAAAACTTACATAATGTTCTAATTGCAAAATTTCGCGTTATATTTGATTCAATGGTAAGAAATATTACTGCTGTTTGAGCTTTTTGTTTAATCTATATAGGTCCAAAATCATGACCTCTTGTCGTACGCAATACGCATAATCTTATAATCATGTACGTGACTTAATATTTGTATTATTAAACTTAATAAAATGGAAATTATTAGACTCCTATTTTAATTCGGCGATAGAGAAGTGTCGTAAAACAATTTCTGTCTATCAAAAATCCTTCGTGGATATGCATGCTTCGCATATGTTTCTTACTACGTCAACGTACACTAGAAGCTGGTCAACCTGTAAAGACACAATCGACAAATTGAAGAAGAGACAGTAATACATCTTTTCGCTGCCTTCACGGGGTCGATCACGCGATGAAAATGACGTGTTTCTTTTAGATGAATACGAAAGAATTATAACAATTAAGAATTATGAAAAGCATTTTATTTCAGTTTCAGAATTGTTTACGTAAAAAACTTTCCATTATATGATTAAATATATGGTTTCGAATGAAACAAACAATTGCAGAACACACTTTACACCGCAAAACACTCAAAGACAGAACATTTCACTCGTGTTTTTGTATTTAGCGGATGCTGAGCCACGAAACTCGTCGAGCTGCTCTCAGAAATGTTGGGTGGGGGAATGATGGATAAGAATATTTATTTGCCGGAATATGGAAAGTTGAGCTTCCCTGAACTAAGTAGGTAACATTATATTCAAGTATTAGAATTCTATTATAGACTCCTAAAACTTCACAAGTTAAATTGAAGCATTTGATGCGAATGGAAGGAGCGAAAATCAAGAATTTATAATTTGTTTGGAATGGTTAAATTTTATTGAATATTTAACGGTTTATCATGTTACTCCAAACTCTCAATAAGAAGTTAAAAAATCTGTTGGTGTTCTTGTTTTTATATCTATAATTAAGCTTAAACTAAGAGATGAACTTCACTTTCCTTCATAACCTTGACACACGAAATATTGTTTCGCCCTTAAAGTTCACTACAACTGAACAATTCGAACTCTGGTGTTCGTAACAGTCAGATAGCTTAATCTAACGGTTACATACAATTTATAGGATTACAAAAGGCTTCATCATGTCTCGATGTTAATCATAAATTGGTAAGCTTTTTTAGATCTTATAACTTTCCGTGGCTGTGATCTCATTAGGAGAGTGAGGGGCGGTGAAAAATAGTGTTTTGCCACTGTCTCAGCGACACCTACTACACCGACGCGTTAATGTTTTCGCTCTCTCCGCCTCTCCTTGACTCTTAATGACCTCGGGTTCCTTGCCTCCCCCCCTCTCTCTGGGGTCCGTGGCCTCTTTCACGACTGCCTTCCGTTCTTGCTTGGAAATCTCTCCTAAGTTCCACGATTCTCATTACATCTCACACTATGTTCAGGATAAATGTGCAAAAGTATAAGTTAAAGTAACTCTGCAAAATGTTCAGTTAATTTCATAATTTCTTCTGTGCATACGCTCGGATTGAAAAATAGGAAAATTGTGCAATAAATATATAACAATTTATTATTTGTTGTCATTGTGAATGCAAACAATGAAACAATAGTCTCACCACAATGAAATTTTGTGGTGAGACTATTGAAGTCAGCACATGTAGCTTGACAATTGTGTAGGGTAGACACCTGACGAAAAATGGAATTACAGTGAACTCCTTTCATAATTTAATAGAAATGACAGTTATTTCGTTGCTGATGCAATGTTAATGGCTTGTGCCTGAATCACCTACCTGAAGTACTTCGTTAAAATCGGAATTCGGAAACTGAGAATGACTGCTGAAATTGTCCGATAACAGTACAGGATCTGTAAATCTACAATGTAAAGGACATAGCTCCACTTTCAAACGTTTCAAACCCCTTTATGTGTAGTCAATTGCCGTCATTAAAAGCATCGAAATGTAGGCCATAGCCGTTTATTACCGAAAAGCGCAATTGGATTTACGAGTTGAGTGATAGCCGTCACGTAGGTGCACGTACCTAGCACCAGGTCGTGCGTTGATAAATGAAGCACACGCGTGGCTTTAATGCACTAGGAAGCAAAGTAGGTTCTGTTAGATTGGCCATTCGCGGATATTCACTTGCTGGTCATTTTCAAGAATTGTAGAATGATCGTGTCGCGAAAATTGCAACGTGTTGAATGCAGGACCGCACGAAGCGGAAGTGAGAAGAATGCAGCGAAAACAAGACGGTCACAAATGAAAGAAAGGGAATAGGGAGTAGTGGAACGATACAATCACGAAGTATTAATGCCCAGCGTACGAGACAACAAGAGCCACCAAAGCAATGGAATAATTAGGCAAATCAGAAAGATGAAGATAGAGGCAATTGATGAGGATGTACAGAGCGCTAATGGAATGATATGAGAAGTGATATAGTGTGTAAGGGTTCATTATGTATTGACTAGGCTATCCACAGCAACGCTGAGGAAGGCCTCAGATGTTGGCCGAAAGGTCAGTCACCACGACAGAGACGCGGTTCGTCACTAGACAAACAAACTCAAGCCTACGCAACCCAGAATTCCATATTCTTGAAGGCACTACTAGGGAGTGTAAGACACGATAGGATGACGTTATGGCAGACGGCGTTACGGACGTCCGCATCGTTTGTGACACCCGGAAGGGGCGGAGGTACGACGGGAAAGCCATGCAGACAAAAATGCGAGAGGAGTCACAAACCACTGTGTGGTGTCTAGGATTGCTTGAGCTTAAGAATCGTGTGGGTTCTGAATGAAGGGTAGGAGAGAAGTTACCGGGAGCGTCGGAGGAGTTGTAGCTGGTTATGCGAAAGGGAGTGGAGCGTGTCAGCAGCGGCACGGCGGCGGCGTTGGGGGCGGTCTCGCTTAGTTGCGCAACGCGCTCTGTTCTGCTCCGCTTCCCTGAGAGTTGTGCTGCGTTGGGGCGCGCTATGTTCGAGCGCTGCGTGAGAATGACGTACGGCGACCCCGCCACCGCCCTCTCCTCACTGCCGCCACGCCCACTGCCTTCACTACCATCACCTCCATCGCCGTCTTAGCCTCCGCTGCCGCCCTCTCCACCTCATCTTCCTCCTCGTCCGCCGCCCTCTCCACCTCCACCTCCACCCCCTCCTCCTTCTTCTCCTCCTCCTCCTCCTTCACCGCCGCTGCCCTCTGCTCCTCCTCCGCCGCCGCCCTCTCACCTCCTGCTCCGCAACCGCCACAGCCGGCACACCTGCTACCTCCAGCACCGCCACTGCCTCCTCTCCATTGCCTTCACCACCACAGCGTCCATCTCCATCACCGTCTCAGCCTCCGCTGCCGTGTGCATTCACCACAGTATCTGACTCCAATCCAGCTTCACTGCCTTCTCCGTATCCGTCCCACAGTCCGGCACTCTCCACCAACACCAGACCCGCTTAGGTGGCTCAGGGCATCAAATGATGTCACTGCAGTGCCTCTGACCGGGAGGTCCTAGGAATCCACCCCCGACGGTGTCCTAAGGTTCGAGTCCCGATTTTCATTACTAGCTACAGAGCTAGATCGATTTCAAACGCTGTCTGGAGGAGAATTCTCGCGGCAGGCGGTTCTGATCGATAGTTTTAGATGGGTTCTCTGATCAGAACCAATCAAATGCCGAAATAGAATTCTACAAAACGGGTCACGGATCGCGCGCGATCTTTCATTCCTCTCCCTTCTCCTATACTCATCCCTTACTTACACACATAGTTACAAGCTACACTACCACACATGCCGGGAGACCAGTGGCAGGGGGTAGAGCTTCTCCCGGCTGCGACGGTGCCCCACTGGTGGGAAATGCCTGTTTGGGGAAAAAAGCCACAAATCAGCGGGTGTGTCGGAACCGGTTCTCGCCATCCAACCGGAGAAGATCACTGCCAATTCCCGCGATAGAAACATGCACTACACTTACTGGACTACTGGCCAGAGCCGTTCACGCTCCCGGAATCACTAACTAGCCATTCGAAACCATCGTCAGGCCACCATCTCCTCCTCGAATACACTCGTCTCCATTCCCACCTCCATTGCTTTCACCGCCTCCTCAGCGGCTGCCTTCTCCTCCTGGCTCCTCAGTTTTTCCCCCTCCAACTCCTCGTCATCCACCGCCGGGTCCGTCGCCAGCCTCATCGCTTCCGTCGCCGCCGTCACCTTCACGTTCTCCTCGACCACTCTTCACCGTCACCGCAGATGTCAGCGTCATCCATCGCCTCGTCGTCGTCCTCCTCCGCCTCCGTCTCCTGCACAGCGTGCTCAGCCCCCACCTCCCCCTTCTCGACGGCTGCTCCAAAATCGCTCGCGAGCGAAACAGCGTTGGCGCCAGCTCCCACGCCTTCCGTTCGGAGGCCACGCGAAAATCCACAATCACATAACCAGAATGAGCTTTGGCGCGCCCGAAAGTGACGTGCGAAAAAAAGAGAAGCGAAATCTGCGCCGTGGTGAATGGGAACGGTCGAACTGACCTATATTCGATCGGCAAGATTGCAGAGTCACTGTTGTTAAGAGGAGACTTTGCTGTTCGTGGGTTGTGACATTTCGTAAGAGACACGTGGGAGTATCATATCGTTAATCATCATTGTTCCCGGAAGATAATATTACGCGTTGCTCAACCGATGATAATCTTTTCGCGTTTCAAGGATTTCCGTGCGGTCTAGTGATTTAAAATGAGTGGAAACGTTTTTTTAAAATGGAAGTTACAATAGATGCATTTTGCTGTCGTTATGTCTTTCCGACTTTCCTTTACTTTATTTACGTATACGGATGTGTAAGTCACATCACTTGTAGTAAGTCCCCTCACCAAATAGTTTTCAAACGCCTTTATTTCTCCTGCTGGGCTGCCGGGTATATAACACGTACAAACTGAAACGTATGAAAGAACCCTGTAACGTCATTTGTTCCCCATCTGACAACGTAGACGCTGAATAAACAATCGGTACGCTTTGAGAGGTAGAATACATTGGAACGAAAAGGTTCTCAGATGTATGTGTAGTGGATTGGATGAAATATGATTAAGTTTCCATTGACAGTGGAAAATCTCATTTTGTGACATTATGTGAAATCTAAGACGAGGAATCTGGATGAAAACTATTTGCTGAGAAAACTTATTATTCTTGAAGAGCGATTGGAGCAGTTGGCCGGCTGTGAACAGAACATGCAATAAGTACCGTTGAGAAGATTGAGATGTTTCAACCCTCGCAGTGCTGACGCAAGGGGCGCATCCGGGAGTCGATCGGGGACATTCCTGGGCGTCCGGCGCGCGCCGCCGCTGCCTGCGTGGATGCCACGCCCCCTTCCAAGCGAATCGAAGCGGGGGAGGGGCGGGGGAGCGCGGCGGAATGCACCCGGATTCTGCCCGAAAGCCCGTCTCCCGATGTACTGTTGATTTACATCGGATAAGCCTGCCCCGGTCCCGTGTCCATTTGTAACGCGAAGTTTGTGTATTTCCGCCACCGGTCATAATACAATTTTTTTTTAACTTACTGAAGTAGACTTCTTTGAATGGTATTTATTAATAATCAACATCTCTGTCCGTCCCCTCCATTCCCTAGGATGCATTGTTGTTGCTACCAACTTCGATGATTAGCTCAGCATTGTTGTGACTCACACATTGTTGCATACTCTCGGCAAAAGGTTGGTCACAATTTTGACCTTCAAGTACCCGACCTAATTGCACTATAGATTAAAACAGACTACTTTCAGTGGAAAATTGTTTGAGATTTCAGAACTGTTTAATTCGCTTTGGGTAATTTAGTAACTGTATTTCAGATATTTGCTGAAAATGGAAAGAGGGTGCGCTTAAACATTGCTCTATGCTCACGAAAGGACGACACCAGTAATGTTTACGAAATTTCAAACAAACAGTAACTTTTCTCTTTTTTTGAAGGTCACGTAGGTAATAAAGTCGAAAGAAAGCTTTAGACTTATACGAAAAAAACAACAACACGCAATTCTTCTTTAATAACAAATAATGATTTGAAAAATGTTGACAAAGTTATGCCAGACAAACAACACTATCCAGAGAGTATATATCACTATCGTTCAATGAAATAAAGTAACCAGAGGAGACTATATACACTATCGTTCAATGAAAACTGCATTGAAATCGATTTACCCGTACTCTGGACAAACCAACTGGCAGACAAAACTCGTTAAAATGGTTATTATATCATTTAAATAAGCAGATGACATATAAAAAGACAGTAATTTTGAAATCACACTCTAACTTTATTTATAACAATTACGCCTTCACACAAATTGGAGAGAATGTTTGCATACAGCAACAAAATAATATTTGAATTAACGCTAATAATTGTATTAAGAGCGGGATGCGATAGCGTAATGGGCCATATTGTGATAATGTATTTTAAATTCGGACAAGTGCAGAACTATTCGTTGATCGGCAGGTCCGGTGTCAGAGTTGGGATTGTTTGGAAGAATTCTGAAGACCTTCTGCTCTGATCGGGCGCTGATCACCTACCAGAGTGGAATTGACTATTCTTGTCTTTCACAACTTATTCATAAGACCTGTATTTTTGCTTTCATCTCGTGAAAACTTATTTATTTCACGAAATCTCCGTGCAAGTAAATAAAGCAGCATTTTAAAAACGTGTTGGAGAATCTGAAGAATGTGGATTTTTAAAATCAGGGTAGATAAATTGATTAACTTTGATACTATATCCTGGTCTGAGATTTACCACTTCTTGATATGAAAGTCGAAAAGTGCTTCTTCTTCCGTAATTGTGTGTATTTACAGCTTGTAACTAGAAGAGGAAATGGAATGCTCAACCATTAAAATGCTATTCTAACCAACCTCTGGTTACTTTATTTCCGTATCTTCAGATGAATGGGAACTGAAACACAGAATATAATTTTGTCTTAAAAAGAGGCTCTGTACAATTAAATAAACGGCTGTTTTCACACTGTTACCACACAACACCTGTAAGAAAAATATATTACTGTACCATACACGTAACCCAACTTTCATAAACTATCTAAAGCCATTCGCAGTCATGTATGAACTGTTTCCTGCCATATGCACCCATATTTCTTTTTCGTAGCGTTCGTCCCGTACAATGCAGGGTTCGCACGTCCTATCCACCAAGGAAATGGGGTTATGAAGGGATAGGTTAGGACGAGACGTACTTCTGCACAGCTGTCCTTCTCCGGCATTCGCCCGAAAGCGATCACAGTTGTCACCTAATTTGATTTCGATTGATTATTAGTGATTCCAGGCTCGAAGGCTGCTAATGTAATTGATTCCGTAAGTGTAGTGCATGTTTTTTCGTCGGGATGTTCCGCCGCGGTGTGGGGAGATCCGTCGCCGACGTACCTATCGTCGGGGAGTTTTCCAATGCATGGTATTTCCCACCAATGGGCACTGTTCTGACCACGACCAGCTCTTAACTCTCGACCAGTCTCGCGACATTTGTGGTAGTATAGTGCATGTATTTGTAAGTGTGTGTGTGTGTGTGTATGTAAGGGGGAGAAGATAGGACAGGGAAGAGGACTCAGAATTCGTGCGCGGTCCTTGGCGCGTTTCTTAGGGTACTGTTCCGGCATACCCCTGGTGTTGATCGGGGAAATCTCGGAAAACTACCGATTAGAGCAGCCGGCTTCTAGAATTCTCCTACAGACAGCGACTGATTTCGACCTAGCTGAGAAGCTAGAGTCTAAAAACCTGCCACCGTGAGAACTAGAACCTCCCAGTTAGAAGCACTGCTATGACATCAGTTGATGCCCTGAGCCACCTCTCCAGGTATTAATTCCATTCCGGCAGGCACCACAAACTCATCGGTGTTGAACGCACATCAGGTAAATTTCCGCGGCCTCGAAGTCTCCGGTAAGCTCAGCTCGTAAGGCACACGGGCGTAGAAAGTAACTGCGCGAAAGGAAGGTCACACCGTCAATGCGCAGAAATACGAGTGCGGGAAGTCGTAGCCTTATCTCGCGCGGCGCGGCGGGTGTGCCTGCGCGCGTGGCAGCGGCGGTGCCGCGGGGGGCGCGTCCGTTTTGTAACGCGCGTCGCAACGCACGAAGCGAATGTGGGTCGTCGCTTCGCGCTGCTTCGCCCGCGCGCGACCGCCACCGACCGAGTCCAGCTCGGAGCAGAGTCACCGCTCACTCTCCGGGGACGCTGATTGGCAAGGCTTCGAGTAACGGTTGTCATACGTCCTCTTTTTTCCGGACGTGTCCTTTTTTGAACTGAGAAAAAGCTGTGCGGGTTGATTTTACAAGAAAGAACTAAATGCCCTGTTTTTTCTATAGGAAGGAATTTTTTATTAGAATTAATTGACATTTAACTTCAACTGTATCTCGCCGAACAAGCAACAAAATCCATAGATCTACTAAATCTAATTTTTACGTCCTTTTCTCCACGAAACGTGACGGTGCTTTCATCAGCTGGTAAAACGTATGGTATGATGGAGCTGGTTAAACATTCCGTGTAATACTATTCTGCTCGTCTGTGGAGTTTATATTGAAGTTAAAATCGTTTGTTGCTAGGTTCAAAGTAAAATTTTAATTGCTGAGGTAAATTTTATCATCCACCCAATACTTCTGGTGTAAAAGTGGAAAAGAAAGTAATGATAATGAGGTAGGCCCATTTTGTGAATGTGAAAGTGATGACCATGGTTGAAGTATTTCTGTCAGTAGCAAGCATTTGGCCTTCAAGCAAAATAAATTATTACATTCAAAAAATGTATATGAAGTGTCCTCTTCTTTGTAAGAAATGCGCTCTTTTTCCATAATGGAATGGTAATAATGGAATAATGGTAACCCTACTCGAGTCCTGATGAAGGCGGATGGTCCTTCCGCTTACCGGAGCTTAAAGCTGGTACTAGCCGGGAGTGGTCCCCAGGGGGAGAGATACGAACCAGAAATAGAATCATATGTCGGTGCCGCATCGAGGAGCACTACCATCTCCTCGGTTAAAAAAATCATTACAGCAACGGAACTAATGAACTAATGAACATAGCTAAAAAAAATCTCGACTACTCCACCCCCTCCTCCTTCCTCTCGCCATCACCCGTCCGCTGTGACCCGCCGATCC
>BOPP01000141.1:1282065-1343420 GCA_017312745.1 Gryllus bimaculatus
GCCGGGGGCGGTGTACGCCGGGGCGGTACGCGGGGCGGATAACGCCGGGGGCGGCTATGTCGCAGGCGGCTATGCCGGGGGCGCTACTACTGGAGTGGCTATGCCGGGCGTGCGCTATGGCCGGTGGCGGCGGCGGCGGCTACCTCGGGGCGGCGGTCTGGCGGTCGGTCTGGGCAGGCGAGCCTGGGCGGGCGGCCTGGGCGGTAGTGCGGGCGGCGCGGCAACGGCGGTGGCGGCCTCTTCAGCGGGGATGGCCGGCGGAGCCACAGGCTACGACCTACGGGCCCCAGTCGGCCACGCCGCCGGTGTAACGGCTCCGCCGCAGATCAAGACCGTCAACGGTGTACCGCTGTACATGCAAGCGTGCATCCGTGGCCGGGCCCGTGGAGGTCGTCCCGGGCTAGGTGGTGCGCCACGATGAAGGTGCCACGTGCGAGTGCCCGTGCCGCCAGCCCTACCGTGCACCATTCAATAGGTGCCGTCGACGGCCCGTCATCAAGGAGGTGGTGCGCACGTGCAGGTTAGCCCGTCGAAAAGCAATCCAACGTGCCGCGTCCAGAGTGCCGGTGCGGCTGTGCCCGGTGCCCGTGCCCAGGCCGTACCCGGTTGCCCAAGCCCGTGCACTACGAAGTGGGTGCGGGAGGTGAAGGGTGCCGTGCACATCCAGGTGTGCCCGTCGAACCGACCGGTGCCGTGCCGCAGCCCTACCGTGGTGAAGACGGTCAAGGTTCCTGTCCACCGTTGCCGTTGGACCGCCCACGTGCCCGTCCCGCATGCCGCTACCCGTGCGTATCCAACGCGTCAAGGTCCGGTGCCCCACCCACGTGCCCGTGCACGATTTCATCCAAGGTATGCTCCAGTTGACAGACCGTTCCCGGTGGCCCCGTTTCCCCGAGCCTACCCCGTCCCGTAAGGAAGTTCAAGGTGCCCGTCCATCGTGGCCGGTTGATCGCCCTATCCCGTCCCAGCCCTACCACCGTCTGTGAAAGAAGTCCGCGTGCCCGTGGACCGACCTGACCGTAACCATGCAGCCTTACCGCCGTCGTTTAAGGAAGTCAAGGTGCCTCGTTCACGTGCCGTGACCGTCCTTACACCGTCCCACAACGCGTACCCAGTGGTTGAAGGAGGTCAAGGTACCCGTCCACGTGGCCGTGGATCGCCCTACCACGGTGCACGTCAAGGTGCCCGGTGGTTGTGATGGGTGGGGGGGGGGGGGGGGGGGCGGGGTCGCCCAGTAGCCTGTGCCGCAGCCGTACCCGGTCGTCAAAGAAGTCCGCCTGCCCGTGACCGCCCAGTTTCCTGTGCCGCAAGCCTTACCCCGTTCGTGAAGGGAAGTGGAAGGTGCCCGTTCCCGCGACAGGACCGTTATCCCGGTGCACTGTGAAGGTGCCCGTGGAGAAGCCGGTTCCGGTGCCTCAGCCAGTACCCACGTCATCCTCAGACCGTCAAGGTATGCCCGTGAGACCGGCCGGTGCCACGTCCCGCCAGCCGTACCGGTGGTCGAAAGAAGTGAAGTGCCCAAGTGCCGCCAGCCGTACCCTGTCGTGCAGAAGGGGCCATCCGCGTAGCCCGTGGCCTACGCCCTACCGACGTCATCCAGAAGGTGCCTGTTTCACGTAACCGTGCCGCAGCCGTACCGAGTGCCGTGCCGTCCATCTAAGCCGAGTTACGGGCCGCCTCCCCCCATGTACTGGCCCCCCGCCGAAATCCAAACAATACGGCCCCCCGCGCACCATCAAGGTGCACGGCGGTTGGCACTAGGGCGCCCTCCCCCCACCACCGCTCAGCTCTCGTCGCGCACGCCATGTAATCTTTTGTAGCATAACGCACAACTTTTGTATAAAATAAATTTTGCTACATAACGCCCTACCTATTGCGTTTCTCTGCTCTTATACTGAGTCCTTTCCTTTCATACATGTATTCTTACCCTGGTTTAATTTTCATAAAACTAGAGAATTTAAGAAAAAAATGGTGAACGTAGTAACAAAAAATAAATGGAATGCACATTTTCTGACGATACGTATTAAAAATATTTAAACTCTATATATGAAACTTGGGACATAACGAAGAAAAAAGCACGTGAAAAAAGGAATTTCTCATTTTCAACATTACCTTGAAATGTGTTCAATATGTAAAAAGATCAGAGCGTGATGATGTCCTTTTTTACACATAAAAACGTTGGACTTCATTACGTAAATATAAAGCAGAGTGACTTATCCCTTCCAAACGACACTTTTTATGTTTCAAAAATGAATTTTTTAGTTTACTTCGAAACCCATCTTAGTAGTGGATGAATGAGAGATCCAAAGTTAATTTGCACGAGCTAGGATAACAGCCCAGCTTTTCAGTTGTTGCTAGTATAACTGATAAACTTGGAAGAGAAATGCACAAGCGTTCCCATATCTTTTTTCAAACGAATAGGCCAATGTTTAAGTTCTTTTTAATATATTTTTTCCATAATCCGCCAACGTCCACTAGGTCTTTACAATTATGAAAATAGAATGGGTTAGCAATGCATCATGTAAAAAAGGCATAGTTCACACAACAAGTGATAGAACAAATTGAGTATCCAGGCTTTAAGGTATTAAGTCAATTATGTATTAAGTTTTTTCTTGCTTGCGAATAAATGCGACATTTTACCGCTTGTAGGATCAACATAGCGAAATTCTGGATTATTGGATTTGCCTTCGAATTGAATGTAACTTTTCTACACTGTAGAAACACTTCATCTTTATCAACCAAGACAATTACACAAAACGATACATTGTCTGCGTAAAAAGTATACATTTTACGTTGAAATCACACAATTATGTGCTCCTAATACCAAAAAAAACCATATTATTTAGTTAAAAAGTCATTTAGAATATATAAACCAATAAGGAATAGAAAAAAAGATATGATAAAATAAGGCCCATCTTGTTCTTGAGCAAAACTACACGTTTTGTGATGTATAACTAACGCACGTGAACAGTCATGGTTGAAGAATTTAATAATATAGATTTTTTTTATAAATTTTAAAAATTTTCCAATTTTACGTTTTCTCAAAATATATTTATTAACCTATACATTTGAGGATATTAAAGGGTATAACATATTTTACTTACTGTTACCTTCATACAACTGTCTAGGCTATTATATTAGTTCACATCATTTTTTCTCTAGTTTTGTTATATAATGTATAATTATATAAAGAAGCAAAAAATTTCTTTCTCACAGAGATAAATTGAAAAAAACTGGGAGATTGTTATTTAGAATTTATCAAGTAAAATTTTTTCCATTAGTTTCTATCCCATCTCAATAATTTTGAGGAAATTGACATGAAACTTATTTATTAAATTTAGTAATGACAATAATATCGTATAATGTTATTGTGAAAATTTGAATTCGAAATTATGATTTTTCATACTTTTTCAAGATAGGAATGGATGTGCGAGTTTTTTGAGTCATGCTAGTAAAAGAAAACGAATTCTACATTCTTTTTTTCTTGTTGGTTGCCAAAGGGGTTTCGACCTTTATTCGGGCCATCATCAGGGGCTGTTAATTTATGTTACAGTAAATTTATACTAGTTTGTTATTTACTCCTATACACAAAAATAACCTTTATCTAAAGTATTTAATACACATGTATATAATTCTTAGTACATAATTAATTATCCTCTCTTCCACTTACTCTGGGAAAACACCCTATACAATCTTGTTTTCCCCTTATCTTCTTTACAGTGTAACTAATCTAAATATAATAAATTTTATATTTATAAAATGTCCTTATACCGTCCTGGTTTCACCATTCATTTCCAATTTAATTTCACAAGAAGTTTTTATAATGAAAAGAAGAAATTGCCATCTTTGAAGCAAGAATACAGGAAGCCATATGCTCATGTTACTGTACTTTTAAGAAGAATGCTATAAAGAAACACACACAATAACTTCAGTACGGTCTTTTGTTTAAACGAATGTTCAGTACTCCTGATTATCTACTTTAATAAATGCAAAACATTCCGTAGTGATTTTCTTTGCTGTGAAATTGTAGTTCTAGTAACTTTCGTTACCTCTAAGGTCAAACTATAATCTTACTATAAGTGGAAGATTGTTGGATGAAATGGTGAATCCAAATTAGAATTTAATGAAAATTTTAAAGGCATGAGCAATTAATTTGTATTTCTGTGTAGTGTGTTTCAATATGATCTGCACTAAAAATTAACTTGGCCCTCATAAATGAAAGAATTTGACAATTAAATATATATGCCATTTACATGATCTTTACAATCTTCAAACACAATCGTTCATCGTCTTGTGTGCATTAACCGATCTTTTATTATGTCATTACGCGTGAACATATTAATATAGTTGAAGAAAAAAAAATTCCCTGAATTATTTTATCAGTGAAACATATGAATACAAGATCACCTCGAACTGGAATCAAATAAGAAAATTAGATGCTTTGTAAAATTTAACATTCATATTCATAAAAAAAAACCTGTTACATGTACAATATGCCTTGTTGTCAAATACACGCGAGAATAGCCACTGTCCGAAGTCTGCTTACTGCAACGTCAACGGTTGCTGAAGCTTCAAATGTCGATTCAGAATGAAGTTAAAAGTCATTAATATGTTGATAAACTATGTTCTCTAATTTCTTTAGCCAAGTCTGGAGTTGCACTATTTGATGAAAACCACTTGTATATCACTTAATTTAGAAGAACTTCATAAAATATGACAACATACAGGCACTGAATAAAAGTAGAAGAGATTATTCTAGAAGTATTTAAGTACATTTACATACGCAAATGAAAGCATAGCTTGAACATTTATTTCACTCAATGAAAGACACGTACAACCTTTCCGATGCATAGGATTTTCTATTTGAACTTTCGTATGTCGACACGCAAACCAAATCCAGAGGGGAAACGCACATACCATCACTAAACCTTACATTTGCCGCTATACAAACTTACCATTCACCCCTTCATACTTTAGGTCACTGACCGTTAATATGATAACTATTTTTGAATCAAGTTAAAATGAAGCTTTTACTTTTCTCGTTAATACTGCATTTTTTTCACATTGGTTGACGCCTATGGGTACAACAAAAAATTAGTTTTATTTTTCCTTTTTAGTTTTAGTTTTTTTCTATTACAATTTGTATATTTAAACAGTGTTATCGTCCAATTAAGTAGCAAAACATTCGGGGCTATTTACATTCATGACTGTAAGAACTCTCTTTAGGACAGTCAGTATACATCATATGTAAATTTCAAGTCGCGTATCGTATTTGGATGAGCGTGAAGCACCCCTCTTCCATGAACACTTAAGTTGGAACATTTGTCAAAACCGGCTTAGGACAGATAATTATATTTTTTTTTACATTTTAGTGCTTATGCAAACTTTGAAAGATCAATAGCGATTGTATAAACAAAAACTAGGGACTCATGATAATACACTAACTAAGTTTACTTGAACATATATACACACATGATATTTTACAATGTTAATTATTGATACTATTTAACTATTAATCTATTAGGTAGGTTTGTTCTCTAAACATTGACAAATTAGCGCCTGAGCGTCTGCCTGTTTCTTTCTGCATGACCGTATCATTCCAAGGGTGGCTTTACCGATCCGAAGCTGGCCCAGATTTAAAAATCTAATTACCTCTTCGCAGATTATGTCTGTTAAATAAATAATTGGATATTTCATGTTCATCACATGTATAGCAGAATACAACCCCTGCCCATTGTTATAAGCATTCGAATAAATATGTGTCCAGTGTCCGTCTGTCGGCCGTTTCTACACGGTTAGACCCCTTCCTCTCCGCTCCCCCTTCCAGACAAATGAGAACATCATCCGCATGCGTCTGGAACTCTTGTTGGTGTGTGTGTGTGTGTTGTGGGTGTGTGTGTGCTGTGTGTCGTGTGTGTGTGTGTGTGTCTCTGCGTAGGATGAAATTGTGGTGTGTCTGAACTAAAATGTGTTTTTAGGGTGTAGCGGTTTAACACTCGCAATTTACGCTGTCGTCTAACAGCCCTCGATAATAAAAGCAATTAGAACACTGTAATATTTTAAAGTTCATACTTTTAATATTTACCAACTTGCTTAGTCAGACTATTTCGAAAGGCTAAAATATTTCAAACACCGCTATTTTATAATCTGTGTCGAGTCGACGCCACATTCAGAGATAGGAATATCTCCAATCTGGGACTACTACATACGAGGAGTAGTCCTAATATATAGAAGTGAGGGACAGATCTGTTTATTCGTATACGCTGACAAAATCAGCTATAGAGCAATGGACAACTCAAATATAAAAGTTTAGGTGACCTATCTTCTTCTCCATCACGTACATCTCCAGAGTAATAATAATCGTGTGTGGTGAAGATGTGATTGTCTGTCAAGAGACCCCACGCTCGCGGTAGATGGCGGCACATCCGCCCTTGACTTGCAAAGCGCCGAGCGCCCTGCATTCACTCCGTAAGCATTTCGCCGCGGCGCGGCCGGCTTGACGCAGCGCCAAGTATAACATTGCTGACACGTCCAGCGATGGAACTCATAGTTACGAAAGCGCGCTCGCTCTCGCGTCCACGCGGGCCGCACTCGGCGGGACGCGCATCGTCTCGTTTCGGCGTCCTCTCTTCCCAACCCGTCCCGCGCCCACCGATCTCCTCGGCGGCAAACCTACACGAGCACGAGGTTGACTCGGCCCCCACTGGAATTACTCAAAGCCACAAGAGAATACCGAAGAACTGCGAATTTCCAACTGACTTCATGCGCCAATATCACGCTGAGACCGTTCCTGCGAGACGGTTGCGTGGCCCCATACGCCAAGCGCGCTCGTGCAAGACTCGGTTCAGCTAGACGGTCCCCCAGCAACGCGCAGTTGAGCGCAGTTTAGTCGCAATTCCCAATTCACAAATACATTACATCTCGACAGGATACTCCAAAGATCATTGCTTATTAGATAGCGGCCGATAGCAACAGAGTCAAGTAACTGATCATAGAGAATCAAGATGTGTTCATGGCGCCAATTAAGGTGAATGAAACACCTGAAGCGCATGTAATGCCAGTCCGACTTAGGATTCCCGAGATGTAGCAGCATCTGCGAAGGGATGTTTGGCCAGGCAATAGAGAAAAAGTGCGGGGATTGCAGGACTAGCAAAGATTACAAGGACAGAAGAATGGAAGACTCAAAGCAAAACGCAGACAGAGCCCTACTGCAATCACACAACGTGCCTCACGTCAAGTCGGAGTCCACTACACGTACTATGCTACACTGTACGACGCTAACGCGGTGCGCATAGGAGGTACAAACGCTTCAGATACACACGCGCGAGAGTTATAACCCTGGGAGGGGTGGGTGCAGAGATAAAAGTTGACTACGCAGTCCATCAAAGCGAAACGGTGAGAAACCGCACGCACAAAGACGGCCTACGCCCGGTACTGACGCTGGCCTCACTATCCACCCCCGGCGCATCACTGCCCCACCCCGTCCAATTCGCCAGTCTCTCGTTTGATAAAACGCTGCACTCCTATTCATAATACTGCGCGACGGAATCACGCCAGGTACTAAGACCTCCTGGGGGGGGCGCGCAGACACACAGCCCCTTAGATATCGGATGTCGTCTCATCGCGAGCGACTGTGAGCCGATAACTGACACATCGGGGCGAGCTACTCTCCAGCCGCGTCAGGCCCGGCATCTCCGCTTCGCCATTCTATCCTAGCCCCGCGGGTTACTCATCGCAGTCGCGCCGCCGATACACCGCGCGCAAGCGGCTCTCATCGCCGCGCTCTTCTGTTTTATGTCTCTCTCTTAGTCTTAATTGGCTCGACGGCATATGCATAACTCATCCTCGGCCGACTGTGGTGCAATTTCACATGAAAACGCTACGTCTCATTCACCTGATCTGAGTCGAGATGAGAAAATTGACCTTAACTCGTTTCGAATTGGAGCATTAACGTTTACATTCAAATCTTGACGATAACCGAGACATTCGCGTGTTCAATCGCCCCTATTCTGGATTCCACCTTTGCTTTTCCAATTTCACTTAATACCTCGATCAACCTTGGTGCATTCAGGCATCATACTACAGTTTCGCTACTTAATTATTCTGTATGGGAGCTTACATTCTTCTCTTCTTAATCATCCTCTAATGCTTATCTCGTGTTACAAATAAACATAACCCGTATTAAGAAAACCGGTAGAGAGAGAGCTGGCGCGATATAGGTACTGAAATGTTAGAAGACATACAACAAATCTGTAAGTGAGAAAAAAAGTAGACAAATACGTCACATCTTAACAATCCTGATATGTAGATCTTATAGTGAATACAAAACGAAGCTGCAAAAGAACTCTAACATTTGTAAATCTATGATTTTTTGGCATTGTAATATTGTCAGTTCCAACTCTGCTTACGTTTATGTCTCTCATAGGTAGTCCTAACATACTTTCAGATACTTTAATGATAATGTTCCGTAAGTATAATATGGCATTAAATGTCTATCTCAATCAATTCCCATCTCACTGTGTTATCAATAATGTTTTTCACTCATTGATCTTGTTAAATAACAATAATACCATATAAGATGGTCATGAGGAGAGGGATGATACAGAGATGACGCAATTACGGAGAGATGTATATCAAGATAGCACATTTATAAGAAGTTGCACAGAAAAATTACGGCAGAAGATAAAACAAAAAATTTCATCAATGACTTATTGTATTTATCACATTTCCGAGTACTGAGACGGTCCGAAGAAGTCGGCAATAACAATGACATGATGTTTAATCCGAATTATTTTGCTGTACATGAAAGTAAACACAGTTCTCTAAATGGGCAGAAACCCTGATGGATAATTAATCCTGATAAAGTATTTATAACAAGTTACTTTAACATTATGCGTTCAAATACACTGTGATTGAATATGAAAGGTCCAGTGAATGTAGCATGATTACAAACGGCAATAATCGCCTGTAACTTACGCTACGATGATACTTGAGCATTATAAGTATATCGTATAATAACAAGAGAACTGTGTCCAATAATAATATATCGGACCCAATTTTACTCCAGTTCTGAACTCGAACGAGATAAGTGTTCTATGCACTTTCTCCTCGAAAACGTGTTACTTAGTAGGAAGCCCTATCTCAAAGCGTGCAGTATGAAAGAGCATACTCCAGACATTTCTCTATCTGCAATAGTGTCTATCACAGTGCAGGCTGTGATAGTTTGTTAAATGATAGCAATTTTGAAAAAGCTATATGTGTAACTTATCTGAATGTGCACAAGCTATTATGAGAATGTAACCACAATTTACTTTACTACTTTGCTTTCTATATTCGCATGCTAACTTCAATATGAAGTGTTCAAGAGTAATAATTAAAGCAGACCATTGATAAGATAACTGCTTACTGTATAGGCAAACTTTCAGGGTTTTACGGCAAGATCCCAGTTTTTCGATAATATTGCATTACTATTTTGTTGCCTAAAGTACGATAGTACCTCGTATTGAGGGATGTAAGGCTCGCGCGTATTACTTAGACGTGGTGGCATGAAACGGGTCGCAGTATATTCGAACGGCGACTCTAGTTTCTTGGGAAAGCATTTTCATCCGGCAGTAGTGCAAATGATGTTTAATATGATTGTATGGCTCGTTCTAAGGATTCCTTGATACTTGGTTTTTAGGGAATGAAGTTAGCATATAGGTAGTGTTTCCTTGGTATACTTTCTCTTAATATCCCGTCATGATATGATCTGGAGAGTAGATTACAGAGACAAACTATAGCGTCGAATGTTGACGTACTGATCCAAACAGTCGAGTCAAAGAACTCCGTATTGAACTCGAGGCTCACAATTCTCACTAAAGTATTACAACATCAATGTTTGCATATATGCACGGATCGAACTTGCGACTTTCCAGAACGTATCGCTTGATATTGACTGCACACACAGATCTCCTCAAGGACAAAGTAGTCGACGGGACGGAGAATTCATTAACAATGAAAATGGATATATTATTTGTAAAGTCATTTTTATCCAACAAGTAATAATTAATTAATGATTATTACGTAACTAACATTACGTTGCGTAATATATAATAAATGGTGCTTTATATATCACGAACACCGTGTCGTGAACACGCAATGCGTATAAGTAAGCGGCATCTCGATGATGCAAAAAGAGATGGAGACAAGGCATAATTTTACAAAGAGTTTTAATACGCGAAGCTTGAATTGTGTGCGACATGAATTTTTACTTACCAACAGTGACTGACATTCAATATAGGCAGGTCTTGGTAAAAAAGCTCCAGCAACTTACCTGTAAAGAGAATGAAAAATTGTCATCGTATTTTCGACTTTTCCATGAGATTACCAGTTCAAAAAAATGTTAGTAAACGGGTATGAAAAATAATAGTGAAATAATTATAATTTTAAAAAAAATTATAAGGATATATATCTGGGAAAGGAATATTCTGAGACAAAAGGTTCCAGAGAAATGCGTCTTCTCCTTCCGAAAATCTTACTTCAAAAATGACCGAGCATTACAACACTGTAAAAACAGAAACCGGTAAGGAATTAAGCCGAAGATTGCATTTTCTACCCTACAACATCCCTTAACTAATATAAAATCCTGTAAATGAGTTATAAAACACCTATATTTTTTACAAAAGGAATGTGTGCATGAATGAACGCCTTATGATTTACAAAAGAAACTTCTGAAAATATGGCTGCGGTAACCTATGACGAACCTATAACTCGAAACAGAAAGTTGAAGAAACACTTGGGAGACGATTAAATTATTATCCTTGAAAGAAATGTGTCACCGACAGATGGTGGTCATGAGAAAATAATTTCTTAATAATAGATATTAGCAACCATTTTCCTCTGAAATTGTCGAAGTTGACACATGGCAGCCCTCTAAAATGAAATAAGGAAGATTAACCCCTCCAACACGATACATGTTTTAATACTTCACATGAGTAAAACTGGGCAAAGGCTTCACTAAGAAACGTTGATATAGAAAGCAAACGCAGATGACTAACGACTTACATGAATCTGTCAAAAAACGACATATTTTCACTGGTCATTGAAGATTATGTTATCGCCCGCTAAAGATTAAAAAACATGCTCAATTATCGAGGGACAATTCGAAAAGGAATGGACGAACGATCGTTGTTTGCGGTATCAAGCAAGAAATAGTAGAGCTCAACATATCTCAGGTACTCGTAGTTCACAAGGGAGTACTGTCACAATTGATAGCAGCAGACATTCTTTTTCAATACAAACCAACCGCCTGGTAATGATGTGGGTTATTATTATTATAATTATTATTATATTATTATTATTATATTATTATTATTATTTATTACATTTTGCATTGGAAATAGTTTAATTCTGAAATTACTAAACTTAACAAAACAATTCCATTTTTAAAATCACAAAAACAGTTTACTCACAGCATATAATAAGCTTTACTTTTTCATTCATATTTTCTGGAATTAAAATACCTTCCTACTTTAAACATTCCCAGCAAACGTTCGTAGCAGCTAGTGGTTGCAAATGCCTGTACTTTGATTTACTTACATTGCGCCTCAAGGAAACGATAGCTAGAGGTCAGGCGGACATTGTCAATCCGATCGGTAGCTGCAATACTAAAAACTTAAATCATGTAACGAAGCTCAACGATTGGTGACAGTGCCCCCCTCATTCGTTTCCGTCTTGCCTGGCCTCGAGGCCCTACGTTAATATAATTCGGAGTATAAGTCAGCAGTAACTGATTGCTACCGAAACCAGCGGAACGGACACAAAACGAATCGACAGAACGATTTGAAATTATTTGTACGTGGCTACTGAAATCAATGTGATATTTTGTAATTCAATATATTAAAAGAAGGATAAAATGGGAACCTGTGCGTCGATAATCTCACGACACTTAGATTGGCGTTAAATTTCTCATTAAAGCTTCTGTTAAACATGCACTTTATACGGCGCAACTCTTAGTAAACATCCCTGCGTTTTCTATTTTAAAGCGTTTCTAAACCTCGAGGATGACTATATGAAACTTCGTATGATATATATGATTATTATTTTCGGGCTTGCAAACCTGGGTAAATTTCGTAGCAAATGTAATACCAAGCAATTAATTATAGAAGTTTTACATATGCGGCTCCCGGAAGTTGTGACTATGAAGTCAGAAGACTTGTGATTTACAATGGACAATCATGCTGTAAGCTTAATATGGATTGGCACGAACTTTATCCACTTATCAGTCCCCTCCAACCCAATCACCACTACCGCTATTCTACCCGGTTGTCATCCACCACGTAAAATCAACGACTGTGGCAGGCATGTCGCCGTGCTACCATCCACAAAAGGCATTGCCAGCGGCGCGTACGTCGGACGAAGGAACCTTGTTCGACCTCTTCGCCCTCCAGATGTCGCGTCCGCCTCCGCCGAGCGCAGCTGCGAGGAAAGCCATTCCGTTGGCGTGCCGTGGGCGTCGTCGTCGTCGTCGCATGACGGTGGCGCTGGAGCGAGGAGAATTTTTAATGATTGCTTTCGTATTCCTGAAGTCGCCACTTTCTCCGGGCCACAACGGGGCAGGCGGAGTGTCACTGGCGTCGGTGTAGATGTATTCAACAAGCACAACAGTACCATAAAACTTTGGGTAAAAGATTTCGAGGTCCCCACATATATCATAATGTGTGGATTATTAGTTTGATTAAACTTTTATAAAAACTTAATTAATCGTAAGTGGTAATTTAAGTGTGTAAAATAATAACATTTTAAGAATTACTTCATTAATACAACAAATACTTGACTCCGGTGAACCAATTAATTAACTTTTTTTTATGGTTTATTTTGAATACAAAGACCCTCTCTAGTTACTAAAGGCCCCCAAAGCAAATTCAGTCTAAGCCCAGACTCAGGTTTTACCCCACTAACAATTTTAACGGTGGAGATGGTAAGCCATCCAGAAATTTAAACAAAGTACCACATGAATACATCCTGATATGGTCCTAGAAAAAATTAGAGATCAGAACACAGTGCAAAGGATTAAAAGATACTTTTTACTTGTGTAAATTAAATTATTTCAAATAGATGAATACATAAACTGATTGCTAAATCATTAATTACTGTGCTGAAGTCCTTTTTCCACAATACGCATTAAATGAGCTTCTCGAATGTTCAGGGCTCTAGATTCCAGAGTATCTCGTGGAAAATAATGACAAACATTGTCGACCACACATAAACATACAGGTCTAATCCTTAATTTACATTGCGCATACACTTTGATTCTGAAAGTATTAGAACTACTAAACTTAAATCTAAAGATCTGTATAAAATCTGCCTTAGCAATTTTTTGAATATCAACAGAACGAAGCATTTAAAAGCTTTATGACAGCAATGATGGTGACTGATTAGTCCTTATTGAATAAATATTAAGTTATTAAAACACTTGCTACTAAAATACACCCCCCTTCGAGATTCATCCGAACTACAGAGGATAATTACATTATCACACTGCTTCCTGAAGATGGAGTATCTTTCAGCACAGAGATATTAATTATAAGATCCAGCGATACAGGGCCCATTACAGCGCACAATAGCCGACTTGTAACAATGTACCCGTGCCCTCCTCCTCCCTTCCCCCTTCCCCTCACCCAGGAGTCGTAACCTCGCAAACACACAAGCACTCCGCATCGTCGACAACTTCGTAGTCGTGGAGAGCAGGTTGCGGGAACGCCAAAGAAATCAGACCCTCGGGTCGGCCGGGGTGGTGGGTGGGGGGTGGGGGGGAGCGGCAGTGGGCAGCGCAGAGCAAGCGGACCGACGCGAACAAGATGCCCGGGGCCGCTTTCCAGCCCGCCCCGCCTGCCGCCGCCGGTGCCTGCCACCCGCGGGCCACGCGAACGGAACCCGGGGGCTTCTTACGCGTGCGTGCCTTCCGCCGCATCCGCCTACCCCCCTTTCCCCCCCCCCACCCTCGCCGGATCACGGTGTTAGATAACGGCCCCGACCCCCATCCGACGCGTAGGGGGCGGACCGCCGTCTGCGATGCCCGCCACTGCAATGCGCGCCCTAGGTGGCACCCACATTCCTCGGTGCGCTCCATGACTTTTGTTTCCGGCGTTTTCCTTCTCTTCGTTTCGGGGGATTCCCCTGCGGGGCCCGTCCCTCCGATCCCGCCAACTTGGCGCGCGCGGCGGTGTGTGTGTGTGTGTTGTGTGTACTGAACGAAGCGTCTTACTGACGCGTGTTTCCGTATCAAATCTCTCTGGGGAGAGGGGGGAGGAGGAAGCAAGCACCAGTCACGATTGCACTCGGTGAGAAATGCTGAAAGGCTGAGAGCATGTTGCGATTCTAGACGTTCTGTGTGGACAAATTGTTTGGTTGGGACTCATGAGCACCACTGACAATTCTTTGAGTCTTGGAATATCCGGTAATTGTAGAGGGGGAGTGCAGCAGATATTACTCACTCACATTTCACGTCGTCCTCGATTGCTGAAACTTCCTCGTTAATATCCTTTCACTCGTCTGCGTTGTAGTTACCTGATGAAAGATAGAAATCCAGGTCTTTGAAAAGTGTCGTTTTTTTGTAGTCAAAAAACTATTATAAACGTATGTTTTCTGTATTTGCTGATAAAGGCTTGTCATGACCAAAAATTGCCGACAATTGAGCCTGTCATACTGTGTTTGTAAAAAGTTTATACTCTTATTTTACGATATAAGTCCAGACACTCTATTTACTTTAAATATTCATTTGTAAATTTGGGGTATTTGAGAAACAAAAAACAAATTTTGTTGTAAGATAAGAAGAGATGGATCCAGATATAGGCTAGAAATACCATTGCATAGAAGATTCTCATCAATGGCTTCCCTATTTCTTACGCGTGTCTTCAATTTTTCTGAGATAGAAGTTCAAAAAAAATTACTAATAGAAAACATTTTTAAACAACCGTTTTTCTCAAAGCTACAAGTTTGTACATAACACACTGTATGCAGCAATACACTGTATGCACTGATTTTATAAATGGAATTTTAATGATTAACATTTTTTTAAATTTGTTATCGAGGAATAATTTCATTTCACGACGTGCACATTTCTAATTAAAACTATATATAATGTATTTTTTTTAGAGTTTTAACGTATGTTTTGTTTACATAAAATGAAGTAATCACAAAATACATTTAATTTTATATACCTACTGTCTTGACTAGTTTACAGTTTAAAACTAGGTAGTGCCTAGTTCTCGAGTGCTTTTTCCTTCAGGAAAAACGTTCTTTTATGAGGTCGATTGTCCAAGCAATTAAAACCTGTTTCAGAATTTCTTCCCACCTATATTATAATAGTGCAGCAGTCTGATCTGAAGACACAAGATAACACTTTTTCAGGACGGCGTCTAAACTCCACTCTTCCACAAATTCCTGTCACTGTTTTCATCAAATATTAATGAAACAAGAAAGCTTCTCATACGCGACGATCGCGCGTTTGAGTTCAAGAAACAGGTTTCCAACTGTTGTAGGTCTAGGAAAAAAAGTGAATTTGAGACTGGCTGATAACAATTATATCTATTTTATTTCACTTGACAAAGTCAAAATATAAATCGCCATTTACACCGCTAAATCCTTAGCAAGAGGCTAAAACAACGTACCTTGTAAATACACACTGCCATAGCGCTCGAAAATTCTGACAGTCTTCTTTCCATTCAAGTCTGTTAGGTTAAAACTATTTAAAAAAAGTATTTTTGAGGATCAATCAGTTATAACAACTACTCTTCCCTTAATCATTCGACCTTTACGCTGAAAGATTACGAATCGTGACAAGTTGTCTCACAAACGATCTGCTAAGAACCAGTAGCTACTATTAATGCATCCCTATATATTTCTTAAAAGTTCCCCCCAATTATCAACGATACACTATCACATTTCCAGACTTCTCAGGTGCATGAATTCCCACAGATGGACCACCATGTTTGGAATTTCAACGTAACAGTCGGGGTATTTTTTAATTTGTTTCCAAGAAGGGGGGCCGCGCGCGGGCGGCAGTCACTTCACAGTAATGAAAAAACGTATCTCGACAAATTTACGAACACGAAGTCCAAGAGCTGGAACACACTCACTCAGTGTGAGCACTTGGCTCTTAGATAAAGAGTAACTTTGTCGGGTGGCGCTTACATTCAAGTGAGCGGAGAAGCTCACGTCATAACAGGCGAAATGTTAAACATTTCTTTCAAATTTCATTTCCTTTGAACGTTCTAAACAGGCACACCGTTATGTCCAATTTCCGGGGAACTGGTAATCCAAATATTTTGGTAATATTAAACTGGCCTGTTGCCGACTCTTGTTTAATATGACAAAACGCAGCTACAATGCATGTTTACGGATACGAATGCGGAAACAATCAATTGCACTTCAGAAGGCGCGAAATGTCTATTTCTTTGTGTGTGAAGAGGGGAGAAATGAGGGAGAGTGAGGGAGAGTGAGACTTTCTCACTCTTACGCTCTTTCTCACTCTTACGCTCTTTCTCACTCTTACGCTCTTTCTCACTCTCTCGCTCTTTCTCACTCTCGCTCTTTCTCACTCTCTCTCGTTCTTTCTCACTCTCCTTCACTCTCCCTCATTTTCTCCCTCTCTCACACACAAAGAATAACATTAAGCGCTCTTCTTTAGTGCATACTGATTGTCTTCTCATCGTACTCGTAAACATGCATAGCTGCGTTTTTGCCGTATTGAAGCAAGTGTTGGAACAGGCCAGTTAATAATTTATAAAATTATTGGTATTACCAGTTTCCGGAAAATTGGACATCGGTGCTGTTTTTTAGAACCTCCAAGGAATGAATTTGAAGAATGTTTAACATTTCGCCTGTTATGACGTGAGCTTCTTGCTCACTGAGTAAGCGCCACTCCGTACAAAGTTGTTCTTTATGTAAGAGCCAAGTGCTCACACGGTGAGAGGTTCCAGCTCTGGGCTTCGTGTTCTATTTGTCGAGATACGTTTTTTCAGTACTGTGAGTGACTGCGCCCGCGGCATCTTTGAAACAAATTAAAAATACCCCGACTGTTACGTGAAATTCCAAACATGTGGGTCTCTGAGGAATTCAGCACCTGAGAATCTGGAAATGTGTAGTGTATCGTTGATAATTGGCGGGGACTTTTAAGAAATATATAGGGTGCATTACATAGAGTACTGGTTTCTTACGTTGTGAGACAACTTGCACGATTTCGTAATCTTCGAGCGTAAATCACGATGATGAAGGGAAGATGTAGTTGTTATAACTGATTGGATCCTCAAAATATTGTTTTTAAATAGTTTTAACCTAACAGACTTGAATGAAAGAACTGTCAGAATTTTCGAGCGCATGGCATGTTGTATTACAAGGTACGTATGTTTTGCCTCTTCCTAAGGATTATGCGGCGTAAAATTGCGATTTATTTTGACTTTGTCATGTGAAATAAAATAGGTAATTGTTATCAGCAAGTTCTCAAATTCATTTTTTTCCTAGACATACAACAGTTGGAACCTGTTTCTTGAGACACAAACGCGCGATCTCACGTAGTGAGAAGCTTTCTTGTTTCATAATATTGATAAACAGTGACTGAATTTGTGGAAGAGTGGAGTTTAGCGCCGTCTGAAAAGTGTTACTTGTTCTTAGATTCAGCTGATGCACTATTTTATATAGAGGGAAGAAATCTGAAACGGTTTTATTGCTTGGCAATCGACCTCATTAAGAAAGTTTCCTTGAAGGAAAAAACGAGAACTAGGCACTCCCTAGTTTTAACTGTAAAATAGAAGACTAGGATATAAAATTAAATGTATTTGTGATTACTTCATTTATGTAAACAAAGCATACGTTAAAACCTAAAAAAATACTTATACTTATAGTTTTAATAGAAATGTGCAGTCGTGAAATGAAATTATCCTCGATAACAAATTTAAATAAATGTATGATAAAATTCATTATAAAATCAGAGCATACAGTGTATTGCTGCATACAGTGTGTTATGTACAAAATGGTAGCTTTGAGAAAAACGGGTTTGAAAAATGTTTCTATTATTTTTTTTTTTAACTTTATCTCAGAAAATTGAAGATACGGGTAGAATAGTGAAGCCATTGAAGAGATCTCTAGTGCAATGTATTTCCAGCCATATCTGAATACAGTCCTCTTTATGCTACAAAATTTGTTTTTTTTCTCAAATACCCAAAATTTACAAATGAATAATTTAAAGTAATAGGTGTCTGGGACTTCACTCGTAATAAGAGTATATCTAACTTTTTACACACACGTACGACAGGCTCAATTTCGGCATTTTTGGTTATGACACCCTTTACGCAGCAAATACAGATAAAATACGTTTATAATTGTTTTCTGACTACAAAAAAAACGACACTTTCAAGACCTGGATTTGTACTTTCATCGGGACTACAACGCAGACGAGTGAAAGGATATTGACAGAGGGAAGTTTCAGCAATCGAGGAACGAGTGAATGTGAGGAGTAAATATCTGCTGCATCCCCCCTACAATTAACGGAATATCCAAGACGCAAGAATTGCAGTGTGATTTCGAGTCCCAACCAAACAGATTTGTCCAACACAGACGTCTATCGCAACATGCTCTCAGCTTTCAGCATTTTTCACCGGTGCATATCGTGACGGATGCTTGCTTCCCCCTCCCCCCTCTCCCCAGAGAGATTGATACGGAAACCGCTCAGTAAGACGCTCTCCAGTACACACAACACACACACACACACCGCCGCGCGGCGCCAAGTTGGCGGGACCGGAGGTGACGGGCCCCGCAGGGGAATCCCCCGAAACGAAGAGAGAAAACGGCGGAAACAAAACGTCAGAGCGCAACCGAGGAATGTGGTGGCACCTATGGCGCGCATATGCAGTGGCGGGCATCGCAGACGGCGGTCCCGCCCCCTCGCGTCAGGATGGGGGTCGGGGCGTTATCTACACCGTGACCGGCGGAGGGTGGGGGGGGAAAGGGGTGAGGCGGGATGCGGCGGAAGGCACGCACCGAAGAAGCCGCCGGGTTTCCGTTCGGCGGGCCCGCGGGTGGCAGCACGGCGGCGCAGGCGGGGCGGGGCTGGAAAGCGGCCCCGGATTTGGTTCGCGTCGTCGCTTGTCTGCGCTGCCCACTGCCCGCTCCCCCCCACCCCCCACCACCACCCCGGCCGACCCGAGGGTCTGTTTCTTGCGTTCCGCAACCCGCTCTCCACGACTACGAGTGTCGACGATGCCGGAGTGCATTGTGTGATGCGAGGTTACGACTCCCTGGTGGAGGGGGAAGAGGGGAAGGGAGGGGAGGGCCGGGTACATTGTTACAGTCGGCTATTGTGCGCTGTCATGGGCCCTGTATCGCGATCTTATAATTAATATCTCTGTGCTGAAATACTCCACTTCAGGAACCAGTGTAATAATGTAATTACTCCGCTGTAGTTCGGTGAATCTCGATGTATTTTAGTACGCAAGTGTTTTAAAACTTAATTTTATTCAATAAGGATTAAACTAGTCACCATCATGCTCATCATAAAGCTTTAAATGCTTCGTTCTGTGATATGCAAAAAATTGCTAAGCAGACTTTACCAGATCTTTGGATTTTAGTTTAGTAGTTCTATACTTTCAGAATAAAAGTGTATCGCATGTAAATTAAGGATTGTACCTGTATGTTTATGTGTGGGTCTGACATATTTGTTATTATTTTCAAGATACTCTGGAATCTATGAAGCCCTAACATTCGAGAAGCTCATTTATGCGTATGTGGAAAAAGGACTTCACACATACTCAATGATTTCAGCAACCAGTTTATGTATCAGCTATTTCAAATATTTTACATTTACACAAAGTAATAAAAGTATCTTTATCCTCTGTCACTGCGTTCCTGATCTCTATTTCTAGGACCATCACGGATGTATTCATGTGTACTTTGTTCAAATTCCTGGATAGCTGCCATCTCCACCGTAAAATGTTAGTGGGGTAAAATCTGTCTGGCTTAGACTGAATTTGCTTGGGGGCTCCAGTAACTAGAGAAGCGCCACGTATTGTATTAATAAGTAAACATAAAAAAATGTTATTAATTTTCACCCTAAATTACTACTTGCGATTTATTAAGTTTTTATAAAAGTTTAATCGAATAAAATCCACACATTATTATGAATATTGGGCCCCTTTAAAATCTTTTACCCAAGGTTTTATGTCTGTGTGCTGTTGACACATCTACACGACGCAGTGACACTCCGCCCTGCCCCGTTGGGCCCGCGAGAAAGTGGCGACATCAGGAAACGAAAGCAATCATTAAAAATTCTCCTCGCTCCAGCGCCACCGTCTGCGACGACGACATCGTCGCCCACGCACGCCAATGGAACTGGCTTCCTCGCAGCTGCGCTCGGCGGGAGGCGGACGCGACATCTGGAGGCGAAGCGTCGAACCAAAGGTTCCTTCGTCCGCCGCTACGCCGCGCTGGCAATGCTTTTGCGGATGTAGCACGGCGCATGCCCACACGTCGTTGTTTTACGTGTGTGGATGACAACCGGTAGATAGCGGTAGTGGTGATGTGGTTGAGGGGGGACTGATAGTGGATAAAGTTGGTGCCATCATATAATGCACAGCATGTATTGTCATTGTAATGACATGTCTTCTGAACTTCATAGTCACAACTTCCTGGAGCCGCAATGTAAAACTTTTTAATTAATTGCTGTGTATTACATTTGCTACGGAATTACCCAGGTTGCAGCCCGAAAAAATAATCATATAATATCATCGAAGTTCTAGTCATCCTCGAGCTTTAGCAAACCTTAGAAATATGAAACAGGGATGTTTACAAGATTTGGCCGTATAAAGTGCATGTTAAACAGAAGCTTTGAATGGAAATTTAACCCAACTCTAGTGTCGTGCAGATTATCGGACCGCACAGGTTTCATTTTATCCTTCTTTTTAATATATTGAACTACAAATATCACATGATTTCAGTAGCCACGTACAAAATATTTCAAATCGTTCTGTCGATTCGTTTTGGTCCGTCCGCTGGTTTCGGAGCAATCAGTTACTGCTGACTTATACTCCGAATTATTTAACGTAGGGCCTCGAGGCCACAAGACGAACGAAGAGGGGGGCACTGTCATCCAATCGTGAGCTTCGTTACAATTTAAGTTTTTAGTATTGGAGCTACCGATCGGATGACAATGTCCCCTGACCTTCTAGCTCGTTCCCTTGAGGCGCAACGTTAAATAAATCAAAGTACAGCCATTTGCAACCACTGCTGCTAGAACGTTTGCTGGGAATGTTTAAGTAGGAAGAGTATTTATTCCAGAAATATGAATGAAAAACGTAAAATTATATACGTGGTAAACTGTTTTGTGATTTTAAAAATGGAATTTGTTTTGTTAAGTTTAGTATTCAGAAATTAACTATTTCAATGCATAATGATAATAATGATAATAATAATAATAATAATAATAATAATAATAATAATAATAATAATAATAATAATAACCACATCATTACCAGGCGTTGGTGTATTATGTCTTCTGTATCATTGTGACAGTACTAATTGTGAACTCGAGAACCTCGAGATATGTTGAGCTCTACATATTTCTTGCTTGATCCGCAAACACGATCGTTGGTCCGATTCCTTTTCAATTTCCTCGATTAATTGAGCATTTTTTAAATCTTTAGCGGCGATAACATAATCTTCAATGACCAGTGAAAATATGTCGGTTTTATTGCAGATTCATGTAAGTCGTTAGTCAATCATGGTTTGCTTCTATATCAACGTTTGCTTAGTGAAGCCTTGCCCAGTTTTACTCATGTGAAGTATTAAACATGTATCGTGTTGGAGGGTATCTTCCTTATTTAATTTTAGAGGGCTCCATGTGTCAACTTCGACAATTCTGCAGAGGAAAATGGTTGCTTATCTATTATTATAAAATTATTTTCTCATGACCACCATCTGTCGGTGACACATTTCTTTCAAGGATAATAATTATCGTCTCCCAAGTGTTCTCAACTTTCTGTTTCGTTATAGGTTCGTCATAGGTTACCGCAGCCATATTTTCAGAAGTTTCTTTTGTAAATTATAAGGGTCTTCATGCACACATTCTTTTGTAAAATATAGGTGTTTTCTGCTTTTACAGGATTTTATATTCAGTAAGGGATGTTGTAGGTAGAAAATGCAATCTTCGGCTTAATTCCTTATCCGGTTTCTGTTTTACAGTTGTATGCTCGGTCATTTTTGAAAGGAAGATTTTCCGGAGGAGAAGACCATTCTTCTGGAACCTTTTGTCTCAGAATATTCCTTCCCAGATATATATCCTTATATTTTTATTAAATTATAATTATTTCACTACTATTTTTCATACCCGTTTACTAACATTTTGTGAACTGTAATCTAATGAAAAAGTCGAAAACTGACAATTTTTATTTTCTCTTTACAGGTAAGTTGCTGGAGCTTTTTACTCCAAGACCTGCTATATTGAATGTCAGTCACTGTGGTAAGTAAAAATTCATGTCGCACACAATTCAAGCTTCCGTATTAAAACTCTTTGTAAATATAATGCCTTTCTCCATCTCTTTTTGCATCACGCAAGATGCCCTACTTTACGCATTGCGTGTTCACGACCACGGTGTTCTGTATATAAAGCAACCATTTATTAAATTAACACACGTAATTTTTAGTTTAGTAATAATCATTAATTAATTATTATTGTTGGATAAAAATGACTTTACCAAATAGTATATCCATTTTCATTGTTAATGAATTTCCGTCGTCGACTACTTTGTCCTGTGAGGAGACTTCTTTGTGCAGCAATATCGGGACGATACTAGTTTCTGGAAAGTCGCAGTTTCGATCCTGGCATAATGCAAAATTGATGTTTAATACTAGTGAGTTGTGGCCTCAGTCAAAACGGACTTCTTTGATCGACTTGTTTGGTCAGTAGCATAGGTAGTTTTCCTGATCACTTCCAGGGCAATAACGGAGATGTACCTTAAAGAAATATAAAGTGAAACGGGACTGCCTATATCTTTCTTTCCCAATCCCTTAAAACCATCATCACCTTTATCGCCATTATCATCATTAACATCATCACACCGCCCCGTATCTCCCAACGCAGACTAGAGCGCCGTGTTGGAGTACTACGCCCCGTTTCAATCCACCACGTCTTAAGACGTACGGCGAGGCCTAGTGAACCCTGCAAGTAGACGAGACTCGAGCTAGGAACAAAAAGTTGCAAAATCGGCAAGAAAACTAGTGGATTTCTTTTGGGCTTCGGTTGCAAAACCCTGGAAAGTTCTTTGCTCTTATAACAACAGCATTCTTAAGTCAAGTCGTTGAATCATTCCCTTTCTTGACCTTTCATATTGCAAGTTATACGCTCGTTTGCAAGTGTCATTAGAACGCCAAAGAAACATTTGTTTATTTTATAGCTTGTAATCAGGATAAATTCCAATAGGGTTTCAATCCTCATTAACCCTTCTACACCTTTTCAATGTTAACACTTTAATAATGTCGGAACATATGGTTTGGATGGTTTTGTACCGTTTCGATGGAAATGTGATGCCACAGTAATTGATAAATTATTTGTTTCTTCTTTTTCTGTGAAATTTCTTTATAATGTCATACGGTATACCTTGAGTAATGGCCATCTGTATTCATTGTAGGACATACAGCATCATTGGTGTTTTTGTTATACTGGGTAAAAACAGTGATGAAATTAATTCAAGACATGAAAACTTTCACGGATTTAATTATCTTCATTTCTCCCTTAAGAGGGTATTGAGTGTTATGAACATGCCAAAAATTGAGATAGCAAAATAATGTAGCAAATTACTATTTGCCACTTCCACCGTCTTGTTTCATAAGTAACAATACAATGGAAGTGTATTGATGGTTTTTGTTCTAGTTTTTGTCCTCAGATTTGTTGTTGTGGCTCTCTAAATTGATGTAAATCCTCGAAAGCTCTCTCTCTCTCTCTCTCTCTCTCTCTCTTTATGTATTTTATTGGTTCTTTTACAGAGATAAAATAGAGATTGAAGGAAACATTTTGTAAAGTGAGGAAACTCGTAGTAAAATGCCAACTATATACAGAACCAGAAGTGAAAGGTAGGAAGTGAATTGGAAAAAAGGTGAATCAGCAAATAAATCATGATTCATGTTCGGTTCTGTGAAGATTTTTTGTAAATACAATTAAGAGCTACATATTCAAGTTAATGTGGGTCAATTTTTTTTCCATACGTATTGTTGTATTTATCTAAGCAGATTTCAAAGATAATCGCACCAGACCGACGGAAGTTATGTCATGAATAAACCGGAAAGTAAATATTCAGAGACGAAGAGAATCCACTAAAAAAAAGTAGGCGGAAATGAAGTGCTGAAGCGGTTTTCCGACTCGTAAGTGAATGGAAGGCGTTGGCGCAGGAATGGCGGGCGTGCAAACAGCAGCGTCGTCCCATTACGTAAATGATGGCGTATTCCTCGGCGGAGAGAGCACTCGCATCAGGGAAGAGCGGCGTGTGTGCGAGCGGCGGCGAGGGATGAGTGACTGGCCAAGTTGCCGTCGGGCGCCAATTGAAAGAGAGCGATAAAAACGGGGAAGACGGCGCGGCGCGGCGCGGGGCGGCGCGGTGCGGGCCGGGGCGGCGCTGCGATGAGTAGCCCGCGGCCAGCGTCAGTGGCGGCGGGGGCGGCGGAGGCGCGGAAGTCCCGCGCCCGAGTTCTTCCGCCCTTCGCTGGAATGGAGCGTGTTCTACTTTTCTCCCCCCCCCCCCCCAGAGCGGTCTCTTACTCGTACTTCTCGCGCTGTTATCCTCATGAAAAGTGCCGTTTTATGCAACGATGCTTGGAATGGGACGTGAGTGTGGGGTCAGTGATATGGGTGTAGGATCAGTGACGTGAGTGCACGGTCTGTGACGTGAGTGCACGGTTTGTGTTGAATCTGCGACGTCAATTTCGGATCTCTGAACGTGCAGTTGCTTGATGTCCCCCCACGTTACTCTGTTTCTTGCCCGTGCCCTTTGCAGACCCTGCTTTTTCCTTCTGCCTTTATTTGCATGACCCATTCTCCGCAGATCCGCTCAGTACTTCGGAATTCCAAGTCGACTCATTACAGCCTCATGTTTTCACCTTAATTGGCGCCATGAACACATTTGATTCTCATGAATGTTACTTACTTGTTGCTATCGACGTACTAATAAGCAATGATCTGGAGTATCCTGTCGAAGATGTAATGTACGTGATGGGAATTGCGATACTGCGCATGCGCGTTGCTGGGGACCGCAGCTGACGAGCTGCAGCGCGCTGGCGTCTGGGGCAGCAACCGTCTCGCAGGACGGTCTCAGCGTATGCGCATGAAGTAGTGGAAATTCCAGTTCGTCGTATCTCTTGCTTAGTAATTCCAGTGGGGGGCCGAGTCACCTCGCCGTGTAGGTTGCCGCCGAGGAGTCGGTGGGCCGCGGGACGGGCTGGGAAGAGAGGACGCGAAACGAACGAGCGCGTCCCGCCGGTGCGGCGCCGTGGGAGCGAGAGCGGCGCGTTTCGTAACCAATCGGGTCCATCGCGACCGGTCGAGATGAACTTTGGCGCGTCCGCAGCCGCCCGCGCCCGCGGGCGAAATGCAGGAGGTGAAGCAGGGCGCTCGGCGCTTGCAAGTCAAGGGGGCGTGCCGCCCTCTCCGCGATGGTGCGGCTTTGACCAGAAATCACTTCACCACACAGATTATTATTACTGTTATTACGTGAGGAAAGAAGAAATATGGTCACCTAGAACTTTTTTGAGTTGCCACTCTATAGCGTTTTTGTAGATACGAACACACACAATCTTCATTCTATAATTGGACTACCTGTATGTAGCCCAGTATGGAATATCTATCTGAATGTGGCGTCACCGACAATTTAAGCGTTTAAAATATTTTCTTTGAAAATATCTACAAAGCAAGTTGTAAATAAAAAGAAACTTTAAATATACAGTTGTCTAATTCTTTCATTTAAGGGTGTAGCACGTAAAAAATTCTGGTTAGACCGCCAAAAAAAATTTTAGTTCCACACCAAATTTCATCCCTACCAAGACACACACACACACACACACACACACACACACACACACACACACACACACCAAGAGTTCCAGACGCATCGAATGATGTCTCATTTGTCTGGAAGGGGGACGGGAGAGAAGGGGGTCTAACCGTGAGAAACGGCCGGACAGACGGACACACGGACACATATTATTCGAATGCTATACAATGGCAGGGGTTGTATTCTGCTATACATGATGAACAATTGAATATCCAATTATTTATTTAACAGACATAATCTGCGAAGAGGTAATTAGATTTTAAATCTGGGCAGCTTCGATCGGTAAAGCCACCCTGGGTAAGATACGTCATGCAGAAAGAAACAGGCAGGACGCTCGGCGCTAATTTGTCAATGTTTAGAGAACAAACCTACCTAATAGATAATAGTTAAATTATCAATCTAATTAACATTGTAAATATCATTGTTATATATGTTAATAAACTTAGTTCATGTATTATATGAGTCCCTGTTTTGTTTTATACAATTCGCTATTGATCTTTCAGTTGATAAGACTAAATTTAAAAAAAATATATATTATCTGTCCTAACCGGTTTGACAAATGTTCCAACTTAAGTGTTCATGGAATGAGCTTCACCTCATCCAAAACGATACGCGACTTGAAATTACATATGATTTATACTGCTGTCCTAAGAGAGTTCTACAGTTCATGAATGTAAATAGCACCCGAATGTTTTGCTACTTAATTGGACGATAACACTGTTTAATATACAAATTGTAAATAGAAAAACTAAAACTAAAAGGGAAAAAATAAAACTAACATTTTTGTTTGTACCATAGGCGTCACCAATGTGAAAAAATGCAGTATAACGAGAAAGTAAAAGCTTTCATGTTACTTGATTCAAAATATTATCATATTACGGTCAGTGAACCTAAAGTATGAAGGGTGAATGTAAGTTTGTATAGCGCAAATGTAGGTTTAGTGATGGATGTGTTACCCCTCTGGATTTGGTTTGCGTGGTCGACATACGAAAGTCAAATAAGAAACCATGCATCGGAAAGGTGTACGTCTTCATTGAAGTGAAAGAAATGTTCAAGCTTGTTCATTTGCGTATGTAACATGTACTTTAAATACTTGCTAGAATAATTCCTTCTACTTTATTCAGTGCCTTGTATGTTGTCATATTTTATGAAGTTCTTCTAAATAAGGATATACAAGTGGTTTTCATCAAATAGTGCAACTCCAGATTGCGTAAAGAAATTAGAGAACATGTTTTCAACATATTAATGACTTTATCTTCATTCTGAATCGACATTGAAGCTTCAGGCAACCGTGACGTGTGGCAGTAAGCAGACTTCGGGACAGTGCTTTCTCCGTGTATTTGACAACAAGGCATACTTGTACATTTAACAGGTTTCTTTTTTATGAATATCGATGTTAAATTTTACAAAGCATCTAATTTTCTTATTGATTCCAGTTCGAGTGATCTTGTATTCAATGTTTCACTGATAAAATAATTCAGGAATTTTATTTTTCTTCAACTATATTAATATGTTCCGCGTAATTGACATAATAAAAGATCGGTTAAAGCAACACAAGACGATGAACGATTGTGTTTGAAGATTGTAAAGATCAATGTAAAATGGCATATTATTTAATTGTCAATTTCTTTCATTTATGAGGCAGTTAATTTTTAGTGCAGATCATATGAAAACACACTACACGAAATACAAATTATCTCATGCCTTTAAAATTTTCATTAAATTCTAAAGTTTGGAATTCACCATTTCAATCCGAAATATCTTCCACTTATAGATAGCAGTTATAGTTTGACCTTAGAGGTACGAAATTACTAGAACTACAATTTCACAGCAAAGAAAATCACTACGGAATGTTTTGCATTTATTAAAGTAGATAATCAGAGTACTGAACATTCTTTAAAACAAAAGACCGTACTGAGTTATTGTGTGTTTCTTTATAGCATTCTTCTTAAAAGTACAGTAAATGAGCATATGGCTTCCTGTATCTTGCTTCAAAGATGGCAATTTCTTCTTTTCATTATAAAACTTCTGTGAAATTAAAATTGAAATGAATGGGTGAAAACCAGGACGGTATAAGTAACATTTTATAAATATAAAATTTATATATTTAGTTCAGTATCACTGTAAAGAAGATAAGGGGAAAACAGATTGTATATGGTGTTTTACCCAGAGTAAAGTGGAAGAGAGGATAATTAATTATGTACTAAGAATTATATACATGTGTATTAAATACTTTAGATTAAGGTTATTTATTGTGTATAGGAGTAAATAACAACTAGTATAAATTTACTGTAACATAATTACAGCCCCTGATGATGGCCCAATAAAGGGTCGAAACCCTTTGGCAACCAAAAAGAAAAAAAGAATGTAGAATTCGTTTTCTTTTACTAGCATGACTCAAGAACTCCACATCCATTCCTATCTTGAACAAAGTATGAAAAATCATAATATTCGAATTTAAATTTCACAATAACATTATACGATATTATTGTTCATTACTAAATTTAATAATAAGTTCATGTCAATTTCCTCAAAATATTTGAGATGGGATAGAACTAATGGAAAAGAATTTTACTGATAATTCTAAAGTAACAACTCAGTTTTCAATTATCTCTGTGAAAAGAAAATTGTTTTTGCTTTCTTTATTAATATACATTATATACAAAACTAGAGAAAAAATGTGTGAACTAAATATATAGCCTAGAAGTTGTATGAAAGGTAACAGTAAGTAAAATATGTTATTACCTTTAAATATCTCAAATGTATAGTTAATAATTATTTTGAGAACGTAATTGAAAAATTTTAAAATTTACTAAAAAAATATCTATATTATAATTCTTCACTGACTGTCACGTGCGTTTAGTATACATCACAAACGTGTAGTTTTGCTCAGAACAAATGGGCCTTAATTTATCAATATTCTTTTTTTCTTATTTCCTTATTGGTTTATATATTCTAACTGACTTTTTACTACATAATTGTTTTTTGGTATAGGAGCACTAATTGTGTGATTTCACGTAAAATGTATACTTTTACCAACAATGTATCGTTTTGTAATTGTCTTGTTGATAAGATGAAGTGTTTCTACAGTGTAGAAAAGGTACATTCAATTCGAAGCAAATCAATATCAGATTTCGCTATGTTGACCAACAAGCGTAAAATGTCGCATTATTCGCAAAGCAAGAAAAACTAATACATAATGCTTAAACCTTAAGACTTGATACTCTAATTTGTTCTATCCTGTGGTGAACTATGCCTTTTTTACATATGCATGCTAACCATTCATATTTCATAATTGTAAAGACCTAGTGGAGTTGGGATTATGAAAAATATATTAAAAATACTTAAACATTGTGCTATTCGTTTGAAAAAAGATATGGAACGCTTGCATTTCTCTTCCAAGTTTTATCAGTTATACTAGCACAACTGAAAAGCTGGGCTGTTATCCTAAGCTCGTGATTAACTTTGGATCTCTCATATATCCACTACTAAGATGGGTTTCGAAGTAACTAAAAAATCATTTGAAACCATTAAAAAGTGTCGTTTGAAGGATAAGTCACTCGCTTTATATTTACGTAATGAAGTCCAACGTTTTTATGTGTAAAAAGGACATCATCACGCCTGATCTTTTACATATTGTAACACATTTCAAGGTAATGTTGAAAATAGAGAAATTCCATTTTTCACGTGCTTTTTTCTTCGTATGTCCCAAGTTTCATTATAAGAGTTTAAATATTTTTAATACGTATCTCAGAAATGTGCATCATTTATTTTTTGTTACTACGTTCAACATTTTTTCTTTAATTCTCTAGTTTTATGAAAATCAGGGAAGAATACATTGTATGGAAAGGAAAGGACTCAGATATAAGAGCAGAGAAAACGCAATAGGTAGTGGTTATGTAGCAAAATTTATTTTTATACAAAAAGTTGTGGGTTATGTACAAAAGATACATGGCGGCGCGACGGAGGCTGAGCGGTGGGTGGGGGGAGGGCGCCCCTAGTGCCAACCGCCGTGCCCTGATGCGTGCGCGGGGGCCGTTATTGTTGATTGCGGCGGGGGGCCGTACATGGGGGGAGGCGGGCCCGTACTCGGGCTTAGGATGGACGGGCACGGCACTGGGTACGGCTGCGGCACGGTACGTGAAACAGGCACCTTCTGGATGACGCGGTAGGGCTTGTGGCACGGGCACGCGGATGGCCACCTTCTGCACGACAGGGTACGGCTGCGGCACCGGCACCTTCACTTCTTTTCGACCACCGGGTACGGCTGCGGGACGGGCACCGGCCGGTCCACGGGCACCTTGACGGTCTGGATGACGGGGTACGGCTGAGGCACCGGCACCGGCTTCTCCACGGGCACCTTCACGTGCACCGGGTACGGCTGCGGGACGGGCACCTTCACTTCCTTCACGACGGGGTAAGGCTGCGGCACAGGAACTGGGCGATCCACGGGCACGCGGACTTCTTTGACGACCGGGTACGGCTGCGGCACAGGTACTGGGCGATCCACGGGCACCTTGACGTGCACCGGGTAGGGGCGATCCACGGGCACGTGGACGGGTACCTTGACCTCCTTCACCACTGGGTACGGTTGTGGGACGGGGTAAGGACGGTCCACCGGCACGTGAACGGGCACCTTGACTTCCTTAACGACGGGGTAAGGCTGCGGTACGGGTACAGGTCGGTCCACGGGCACGCGGACTTCTTTCACGACGGGGTAGGGCTGCGGGACGGGATAGGGGCGATCAACCGGCACGTGGACGGGCACCTTGACTTCCTTCACGACGGGGTAGGGCTGGGGAACGGGCACCGGGACCGGTCTGTCAACGGGCACCTTGACGTGCACGGGCACGGGGTGGGGCACCGGCACCTTGACGCGTTGGACCACCGGGTAGGGCTGCGGGACGGGCACTGGGCGGTCCACGGGCACGTGGACAGGAACTTTGACCGTCTTCACCACTGGGTAGGGCTGCGGCACGGGCACCGGTCGGTCGACGGGCACCTTGATGTGCACGGGCACCTTCACCTCCCGCACCACTTCGTAGGGCACGGGCTTGGGCACCGGGTACGGCCTGGGCACGGGCACCGGCACGCGCACCGGCACCTTGACGGGCACGTGGATGTGCTTTTCGACGGGCACCTGCACGTGGCGCACCACCTCCTTGATGACGGGCCGGTCGACGGGCACCTTGATGTGCACCGGGTAGGGCTGCGGCACGGGCACTCGCACGGGCACCTTCACGTGGCGCACCACCTCCCGGACGACCTCCACGGGCCGGTCCACGGGCACCTTGATGTACACGGGCACCTTGACGGTCTTGATCTGCGGCGGGCCGTACACCGGCGGCGGCGACGGGGGCCCGTAGGCGTAGCCGTGGCCTCCCGCCGCCATCCCGCTGAAGAGGCCGCCACCGCCGTGGCCGCCGCCGCCGCCACCGCCCAGGCCGCCGCCCAGGCCGCCGCCCAGACCGCCGCCCAGACCGCCGCCCCCGAGGTAGCCGCCGCCGCCGCCACCGGCATAGCCGCCCCCGGCATAGCCACCTCCAGAGTAGCTGCCCCCGGCATAGCCGCCTCCGGCATAGCCGCCCCCGGCGTATCCGCCCCCGGCGTATCCGCCCCCGGCGTATCCGCCCCCGGCATAGCCGCCCCCGGCATAGCCGCCTCCAGAGTAGCCGCCCCCGTGGAATCCTTGCGAGGGAGGGGGGCTGAGGTCCAACCCGCGCTTCACCTTCACATCTTCGGCGGCGAACACGGTGGCGAGCGCCGCCAGCAGCAACACCAGCGTCTGCAACAAGCGGTTTTCATCACTCATTTCGAACGCGCCCATCAACTGACATCAAGTACGTGAGATGAATCTATGCAAGAGGAGTCTGTGGTTTGGTTAGATACCCAGCAACTCGGGAAGCAAAGAAACAGTATCGATTTTGATTGAAATATGCAAGTACTGAATTGTGTCATTCCACCTATTCTCATACTGCCCGTACCGTCCGAACGTTCATTGTCAGTTCTTACTACCTACACTTAAGACCATGCGACAAGGCTCTAAGGGAGATTATTATTTAATATTTGCTCCACACGTGTTGCGTTATTGTACGGCAACTTTTTTGTTACTCGTATTCTGGGCATGTTCTGTACGCAATATGTTTCGCCTGTTTTATTCAGTAACCCAAATTGTTTCGTGTCCTGGCTTAATATGATAGAAAGAGGTTTTTTGAGAAGGGAAACTTATCTCAAAAATGAAGTTGTGATAGTAAAGAAAATAAATATTGTTTTGAGCTTCAGTTTCCCAAAGGTCGAGTTAGAAAGAATGTTGAACATCAAATTGATAAAATTTTTACCCATCAATTCCGAAGTTTGATATGACAAAAAAATGAGCAGCCTCTTACAGTGCCATTTACGAGCTAACATGATGCATACGTCTTCACATAAACGACGCAAAGAGGAGACTAGAGAAATGTAATTTATTGTCGCAACATTTACATTAACTTCTCATTACTTCGATCTATTACTGTCAATGCACTGAAGTGAAACTGCATGCTCACTGTATGTCAATTATTTGTTCTTGAAAGTATGCCAACTTGTCAATGTAAAAACATTTCAAGTACCTATGTGGTAGTGAAAGTCGCACCTTCTCTCATAAGCTAAAGTTATAAAATCATTAAAACATCACCACTGTGTTGTTATTACAGTGTTTGTTTCAAATGTTTGTCGTGCTCTTTACTTACTAACTAATAGGAATTGCCTTACCAATGAACAAAAAAATTATTTTAACTGTTTAACATTACATAATTTTTACAGGCCTTGCCTTTAGTGTAGAAGCAGAAATTACGTTAACGGGTGAAGGAGAAAGTACTTTTCTGGAAGAGTCAAAGGAGGAATTTTGTTTCCGGGCTCAGATCTTTGCCAGGCTCGTAACAAATGCAACTGTCTACCTTTCGCAACTATGAGACATTTTTGCATAACTTTCATTGTATAGCTCGACGATGTCCTAGTCATTGTCCAAGAGACCACAATTGTGCAGCGTAACCGCAATTGTGCCTACCGGCCCAAGTCGCTGGAGACCGTTCCTGCGGTAAAGTGTGGATGGTGACGGATCGGTGCTCTCCGTTGCAGTGGTCCTACCCATTTTGGCGCAAGGACATGGGAATCCGCGAATCAAAAGGATACGAAAATATTGGATCAATCTTGAAGTGATTCATGAACGATGAAGTAACAAAATAATTTCGAAAGAAACTACCCGGATGTAGGTTATATCTAGAGCTTCGATTTGTACTAATATGGAGGGAATTAAAAAAACGGGCAATCGATGTTAGTTATAGAATGGTGCGGACGTAAACAATTTTTAATTGTTCTTCACGGTTGCTTCAAGGGGAGAATGCGAAGATTCTGCGACGCGATACCATAGTTAAGGCTCCTACAGACCGGCGCGAAAGATTCGCAGTCTACGCGGAACGGTCGCAGCGGAAATTTCGCGTCACGTGTTGCCGTATGAGCACGTTCCGACTTGTGCGGCAGACGATCGTTGCGGCAGCGGATATTTAGTGTTTATTTGGCAGAGGACTTTGTAACGCAGTCCGTCCTTTTTTTTCGCTCCCCCTCGGGTTTCGTGTAAGTTCGCTACCCTCTCGAGTCTTCTCTCCTTCTGGATTCTTCGCTCCCCTCTGGGTCGAGCTCCCTAATATTTGTATATCGGGTTAGGAAAACTGTCACCAAACGCTGAGTCGTAATTGACGCTCCGATGTGAACGGTCCCGCGGATTACGCCGCGTCTGGCGCGGAACTTACCGCGCCGGTCTGTGGGAGCCTTAACACGACATGCAGAGGTACCTCAGTGAATCAACTGATGTCACTGCTGTGCCTCTGTACGGGAGCTCCTAGGTTCGAGTTCTTTGACAGTGCTAGGATTTTCGACATTGGCATGTCAGCTTCAGGTCGAATTCAGTCGCTGTTGAAGGAGAATTTTAGCAGCCGGCTGCTCTGATCGGTAGTTTTTCGTGGTTTCTTTGATCAACTCTTGGCGAATGCTGGAGTGCTACCGAAACAAACGGGCCACGAGCCGCGTACGATCTTCCCTTCCTCTTCCTTGTCCCATCCACGCCCCCTTGCTTTCACTCACGTACACTAACATGCACTACACTACCACACATATGGGGAGACCGGTTGGGATCTGAAAGCTTGTTGTCGCAGCTGGGACGGTGCCACGCAGGTGGGAGATATTAGGTTGTGAGAAATACCGTTAGCCAACGGTAGGTCGGCGCCTGATCTCGTCATTCAGCGGGGAAAGATCTCCACCCCCTCCCGAGGAAAACATGCACTGTACTTACAGGACTAATGATCTTAGCCGTTGTGGCGCCCGGAGTCACAATCAATCACAGTAACACTATAGTACGCATTAACGTGCCCGTCATCCTTTCTTTGCGTTTCCTCGCGGAGTCAAACCACGCAAACTCCTGCCGGTTGCGAAAGCGCGCGAAATCCCAGTCGGACGTCTCTCTCTCCTAAGCGGTTGTGTTTATCCCGGTCAGCGCGCGCGCGCCTTTGCCTCCGGTTATGGCATCGCGCGCTTTCCACGCGACGTCGCGTAAGGCCTAGTGCCGTGCGTGCATGCACACACGCACGTGCGCATCGCGGGGGTCAGTGGGGCACCCCGCAATGGTCACAGAACACACTCCACTTTCGTCTCCGTGGATGTTCGCGCCGCGTCCTCCGAGAGCGAGCGTTCAGGTTCAAGCGCAAACGCCAAGGTCGGAGATTTCCATTGGGCTGCGCATGCCTTCGTGAGGATGCACAATGAAACGTCTCGTCCGAAGAGAGCGATATTTTTATTCAAGTGATTCCACGAGGTATACAAGTAGGTGGTAGTGTGATTTTAAAAATGTAAGGCTGCGATAGACAGTTTCTAAAAGCAAACTAACTACAATTCACAAACACTGCTCACTGAGAAAGGATCGCTGTGATTTCCATGGAAATGTCGAAACTACTTAAGTGTCTCTCAGATACTTATTTTAATTGTGCCAATGTGCCATGCGAAACTTTCTGGAGGGATAAAATGAAAAATATGGAATGCTTTTTGAAACCAAAAGACAAAAATGAAGAAAATCTTCTGTAGTATGGTTAGACAATGAGGTAAAGATGACACAAAATGAAATCTTACTACTTATTGTTTGTTGCTGTAAAAAAGATTTTTAACAGATATTCTCGAAACTATCTGGCAACAGACAACGACATTTTCTGGTTGACACGTAAATAAACAAAAGAGGAAAGAGGAATGATGCGATTCGTAGAAAGAAACACATGGAAATTAATAGAGAGCTGACAAGTATTGGCAAATCACTGGATGTGGAAAAGATAATTCGCAACTGTGGTTATGGTATTGCGAAATACCTATACAAGACCGTGAAGAAGCAGGATTGCTCGATGACCGGCACAAACAAAGACAGAACACAGCTGAAAGTGTCCAGTCAGAACGGGAAGTAGCGAAAGTGATCTCCTGACTCACCCCGCATTCCCGAGACAAACGGGGAATTAGCATTTGCTGTCGTGTGGGGTTACCGCACGACGTGATTCAACCCGTTTCCCTGGCATTGTCCCCGCCTCTGCGCCCACGCCCGGATGCAGCGTGGCCTTGGCACTCTTGGCCACTTTCTCCGCGCCGCGCCGCGCCGCGCCGGGCGCTTTCGCGCTGTCGAACGGGTGCCGGTGCGGCGCGCGGCGGGCGGAGGGGAGACGAACTAGATCTGGAGGCGGGCGCCTTTCTCCGGGCGGAGGTCGCGCCGGAAGGCGCCCCGCAGCAAGTGCCGCCACGCCCCCCGCCCGCCCGCCACGCCCTGTTCCTCCTCGCCCCACCCCGCCACGCCTTCGTTCGGGCCGATGGCTTCCCGGAGCGCTCGCGTACTTCATACTTCGTTTTTTTCATAACGTGGCGCGTCATGGCCTGTCTACACGATGGAATATTGCATGTCATTTCGCGTCTTTCTCGGTCTTTCTGTAGATGTCGCATGATCGCGACCGGATCAAGCCCTGCAAGCACAATAGAGGTACAGTTTCGCAAAAGTTGACGATATGTTTAAAATGTACTATGTGTTGCAAAATTCTACATTTTACGTCAACTACCTCTTTATAGTTGTCATTAGTGGGTTTTTCATTAGAATGTCATAAGGGGGGGGGGGTAAAATCTCGGAGTACGGATACAATATGCCTACTGAGTTCGGACACAGGCATCTGTGTCCTTTATCTGGCGGGTAAAACGGAACCCCTCGGCTGCAAAATTTTCTTCGGGATGACTTTTGATGTTTCTCCGTATTGCGTGGGTTTATTCCGAGTGCCCTGCGATGAGTTGCGTATGGTTTCACGTACTAATAAATTAAACAAAACTATTATATCGTAGAATCGAAATACCATTGTAATGTGAACTTTTCATCAAAACCTTAACTCGCAGAACTTTCTGAAGCAACTGTAATTGTAGAGCACATTTCAAATGTATTTTATTTCTTTTAGTTCTATCTATAAAATGACACAAAACTCGCTTCCCGATGTAGGAAAATTCAGTAGCTCGGGACCACATACGCTATCACGAGGTCTAGTGCGGTGAAAAATCGAGAGCTGGTTTGGAGCCAACAATGAGTAGTACAGCATTAAAGAAAACCATTTGCTACCATGAAGTTAGTTCTCAGTTAAGAAGTTTGACGCAATTTCAGCTTGTGAATGAATTTTCCGGTTTTAGGAATACTCGCTACGTGTCCTCAAGAACGACGTCAATAAAAAAAACAACTCAGAAATCTGCCCGCATCTTGACATAAATCCTCTGCCTTTCGTTTCATAATGCACCGATCACGTTCTTGAACTCCTTTGTTCGTTTGAGCGTGCCCTCGTACGAAGACAAATTGATTGCCTCAGGCTTGAACGACAACAGATATTGCCATCGTATACATTAATTGTTGTGAGGTCCGTTAGCATGTTTCGACCAAACGAAAGCGACCCTTATCTTTCAATTTAACGGCTGTACCTTGAGCAATAGGACACACGGGTAAACTTTCCACTATACAGCTCAAACTGGAATGCCTTGACAATCGTCTTGGACGGACTCCGATCTCGGTGGCTCTGCTGGATGTTGGGGATATTTACGAGCTTTGGTTTGGAGCTCGTGGAGTTCGACGACGCTCCTCCTGGAACTGGTCTCTGCCACTCCCGACTGCCTTCCTTTGTTTTACTCTTCACGCTCTTCAAGCAGTCCACTCGTAACACAATAACTACTCGAATCCTATTGATACGTATTAAGTAAGAGACACGCTGCTCACTGCTTGTAATAAGGAATCGGAGGCCAAAATTATCTTCGCTTTCATTTACTTTTTATGTCCTGATTCATGTCTCAAGGGTTTCGGAAATCAACGTCAGTGTGGGTCAAATTTCGTAAATTAGTTTCGACGTAAAAGTTCTAAAAACTTGTACAGTTTTGATGACCGAACGGAGGATTGCACGTAAAAATGTAGGGGCACTTTTGTCACGATACGTGTCATACGTGTGTGGAGAACAGAGAATTATCTTAATAGAGTACGTTTTTAATTTGTGATTCAGTTGCTCTTCATGGTTGGTGGAGATTACAGTATGGAGGATCAATGCATTACCTTTGTCTTTAGTTTACATTGGCCATAATTATTTTTCAACATTTTTAACTCTTACATTCTTCAGTTGGAGTTTTTAACTCTTACATTCTTCAATCCATATGTTTACTCTATATGATCTAAGTATTATATTTCTTCTTTTGTACCGAAGAACTGTGATTTGAGACGTGAATGTGATAATGAATTGAGAGCATGATGTGAAACAATGATAGACCACTTATATCTTCCAAGTTAATAAATTGACTGTTCAAAATAACCCTCACTTCACTTTCACATCGTTTCTCAAGATGCAATAATTTGAACATCTCTCACGGCTCAAATTCTGCATAATATATTGTTCCCTGAACCACATATTGAGGAGTGGAAGCTGTTTGGAATAATTTACGCCGCATCTCCTCTTCAAACGAATTCCACAAAAGGAATCGTCTATTGTCCGAGAGCAAGTGGAAGAGCAACGCCGGATTACAAGCGCCCCGTAACCGGGCAACCTTCAATGGGAGCGCGGGGAGACAATCTAGCCGCGATTGTAGTCGCGCGCTTCCGGCGCCGGCGGGTCGAGGGCGGTAGCGTTTGTGGGGCATCCGCGCCCTCTCGCGTCATTGTCAGCGTGAAAGCGGCAGATGGTGGCGCCGCCGGGCGGTCCAGTTCGAGCCCGGGGTTGCGCAACCGGAGAGAGGCCCGCGCGCGCACACACGGACGAGCCTCAGCAGAGGCGTTCGCGCTGCCCCCCCCCCGGCCCCTCCAATCCTCGTGATGCAACGCGCGGGAACGAGAGCAAGAGGGGGACCGGCCCTCCTTTCTCTCCGACACATTTCCATTTTTTTGGGTCGGCCGCCTATTTTCTAGCGTTACAAGACGAATTTACGTTCAGTTTTTTTTTTCACGTTGAATAAATAGAGCGGTATTTCCTTCTTTCCTTCATTTCCGTACTTCTCCTCTGTTCTTTCCTGTGCAATTCTCTTTCCCTTTGTTTCCTATTTCTCATTCTTCTTTCCTGCTCCCCTCCCTCATTCCTCTTTTGTCTTCTCCTTCTCCGTAATCTCGATTTGTCTTCTAACCACTTGCTTTTTCTTAAAAACAACCTAAATTTCTTTTTGCCATTTCGATCTAATTAAAGTTAAGCAACAAAAAATGCTTCTTTTACATTGTACATATTTCGAATAAATACACATTTTTTGTTTCTCGTTTGATTTTCTTCTTCATACGATTTTGATAACAAGCTAATAATTTAAAATGGAATGTAATTAATAGAGGCTTACAATGAATTCTCCCCAATTCAATTAGGTAATACAATGCAGCGACTTGAACTGCCTTAATTCATCTGCATTCCAGATTTCTGTCTCGTCTCATTCTCCGTTGAATTGATTGAATCTCAATACTTTTCCTTTTCCTCTAACCCTGTCTCATCGATCACCTCTCACTGCTTTATTTTTTGAGTTCTTCCTCCTCCCAATTTTCCCTACTCCTTTCTGTCATCTTCCTCTCCCGGCGGCGGACACGAAGGTTCCGGGTTCACGGCCCGGCCGCATCGAGAGTGCAAGGAGCGTCTATAACTCTCGACTCTTTTCTCTGCAGAAGTATTCTGTCGACGGCCCGAGTAACCTGGCTCGCGAGAGCGTGTACTACTTGACAACTAGGTCCTAAAACTGTCAGGATGCGAGTTTCACTAAGAATACCGCCGTTTGTTACTTGTCCAGTACTTGTGATTCTTGGGTCGTCCAGCGTTGACTTTGTGAAATCAGGAATTGTTCAGTATTTCTTTAGTCTCAGTAAAGAGGTCAGGACTCTTCTTTAGGAATATTGTGTGATACAAATGCGCAGAATATTAATGTTAAATAATTTAGATCACAAATTTGTCTACACTTCAGTATTGTATATTTAGTCTTAATTTTAAGTTCAGATCAATATATACGACGTCGTGAGTAACGTGGTTATAAGACTGTCTACGTAAAATTTATTATGAAATGAATGAATCTTTTTATTTTGAATGAACCAATTAATTTTGGGCTTTACAATAGGTTGGAGAAGATAATCTGAAGTATTGTATTATCTGATTGCACGAGTGAGAATACATGTAAGCAACCGTAATAATTATATTTAGAGTAAAGAAGTCATCCTATTGTCTTAATTACAGTAACAACAGGATCAATTGTTCAGTAATCAACAGTATCAATCAGGATTTGTATCTTATTGTTTACTGATTTGTTGTCAGAATGGAAAATCTTATATTGCTGGTATAATTATCGCTTTATCTAATCGTGCCGGTGATGTGGATTTGTAATTGTCGGTTACTTGAATAATAGTTTCTTGAATATAAAATTATTTGCTATTAAATATGACGCAGATACCAAAATTTAGAACATACACACGCCGAGTTATATTGTAATCAGTCATTATTGAAAATACAATTTAATTAGCGTACGTTTTTAAAAAATGGTCCCTCTTCAGGCATAGCACTATAAATATAGGTTTTTACTTCAGAATCGGAAATCTAATCACTAATCAATCCCACAAAATTGATTGTTTTCAAAGTTCCCGGTTCATTTTATCGCAGAGAATTGTAGTGGCCGGTGACTCTGATCGGAAATTTTTGTTTTTTTTTCTATCTGTACGGGCGAATAATAGAGGAATATCCTTGCTATCGCGCGCGATCTTTCCTTCCTCTTGCGTGTCCCCTTTTCTTCCGTCATACTCATATTTACATGCTTTACGCTGCCGGGTGACCCAGTAGCACAGGAATCTGGAGAGGGGGGTGAAGCAACAAAGTGACGCGTAGGACAACACAAGATCTTACGTTAATGTAGGGGAGGAATACAAGCAAAGAATATGCACTACATTTACGGGGCTCTCAAATGAAACATTCAATTTTGGGCCGTGTGTAGGCTCTCCGCTGTCCAGAAGACACCGCGTCGAGGGCAGTGACGCCAACTTTTCGACCATCCTATGGTGGTCCCAGACGTGAAGAAGACCACGATGTGATGGTGGAAGCATCGGCATCCCTGCCCTCGACGCAGCGTCATCGGAACAGCCGAAAGGCTTCTTCGAACGAAGCGGTTGACACACCAGGAATCATTGCGCTTCTGGGGATCGATGGCGTCATTCGCCGCCAGCCCCCGAACGAAGGCGCGCTCTCGTCCGCGGGCGCTTTCTCGCGCGGGGCAGGGCCCCGGCGGAAGCGCCCGGCCGCGCCATTCGCTCTCTGACGGAAGCGCTGCCGTCGCGATGGGTTTGGCCCCGGGCGGGCGACGCGCCTACTACTTGAATTGAATTGAATTGAATTGATGCCTTATTTTACGTGGCGAGACTCGGGCCTGCTCTTCCGTCTGTCCACGCAAATTTCGCTACGCTCCTTTCACCAACTAGCAGAGAAGGGAGGTATTCCTTGGGCGGGAATCTGGCGATTTGAATTTAGCTCACAGGCGTCATTTAGGCATGAGGATTTTTTACATGCAAGTAAATATACTAACATGGGACAGCCGGCTTTACTTTTACTTCCCCTCGGAAGGAAGGCGTACGAAGGATTTTTTCGCCCTCAACAATCCACGGCTTCGATCATGTTTGAACCCGCCAACTTGGGTTCAACAGTCCGGTACGCTAACCGTTTCACCATCTCCATCACTTGCTTCTCGCTGCCCGGCGCGATCTCCTTTTCCTGGAATGCTTTCTTTCTTCCTTTTTTTCCCGGTGTGTGCTTCCTCGTCGGGCGCACCGGCTGCGAGGCCGGAACGGTAACTTCGTAACCTCTGGAGTATTGTGGAGTGGGAAGTTCAATGTTTCGAATCTCGACGGTGACCGATTTTCGGCACTAGCTACATTGCTGGGTTCGAGTTTTCTCTCTGTCTGGAGGAAACGTGTGGCTGCCGGCTGCTCGTTCCAGCTCGTGAGGAACACCGCCACCTCCGGGGATACAACCTGCGACGCTTCTCGTAAAGGACTGAGTAGTTGACGAAAGAAATGTTCACTCGCTTCCATTCGTGGGGCACTTTCCTGAATTTGCCTGAAGGGGATTTTAATTTTGAGCAATATTTTACTGCTATAAATGCTTTGAATGTGTAGGATAGACTCAGTGAAATACAAGAACACTCGATCTTATTTGAATGTAGACACTGAAACAAGCTGGAAAATTGTTAGGTCCAAGAAGTGACTCAAAATAATATTTTCACAGCAATCTTCAAAGAATTTGTATAGGGATTACTGCAAAATTTAAAAAAAAGAGTGTTTTTTATTGTATGAATGTCTTAATTCGAAAAGAAATAGCTATTTTCAAATTTAACTTTAAACATAATGTCAAAAATAAATACGAGTATTCCATTCGATTCGATTCCATAAGCTACAAAAATTATTGTAGCTGTAGGCATTGAAAAGGATTAAAAGCAATTAATCTATTTGTAAAGTGTTATGGAATGTTTTAACATTTTAAATAAATTATATGTTTCAAAAATTGAAATTATTTTGACCCACTTTTTTATAACTTTTTATTCAATTTCGGTGCATATGGTTCGTAGAGGTATTATTTAACATTCACGTTGTATAAGTAGCAAATTAAAAGTCAGAAAGTGAATACAATGTTTTCACTGATTTGTACTAAACTTAGCCAACTATTTAAAATGTGTAGGACTTTTGAAAAATGTAATCTAAATATAAACTTCCGTTTTGGTGGCCATACGAAACATTATTTCTATCTATTTCTAGTATTTTCTAATTGACTGCTTTCGATCTACATACCGTAGCTGTCCTTGGCTACCATGTCTTACCTTAATACTTTGACTTGGGGGCAAATACTCCAACAAAAGAAACGCTCTTACTTAACCTCTTCTGTAACTGAATCATTCATTACTCAAATTACGATAATAATCACAAGCAATTTGCAGGTCTGCTAACAGAGGAGAAAATATTCCCCTAAACCACGTACGAGCGAATCACGAAGCTGACTAATTACCAACTTTCTCGAGTTAAAGAATACCGTCAACGGACTCGCCTCTCTTTATTGTTGTTATTGATCGATTTTAGTGCGTCGTGAAGTGAAAGCTCTCGTTGGCGATCTCGCGAACTCTGCGCGCGAAGGGTCGTGCACACGGAAGGCAGCAAGTGGCCCTTCATTCGCTCACTTCATTGTTCTCCGCAGATTCATCTATCGGCCCCCAGCCGCGCACAGTAGTACGTGGGGAGGTTTGCCACGCCGACCCCGTGTTGCAACACTTTGGCACCGTGTGCAACTACAGTAGTCTAATGCAACGTCCACACAAATGCCAAGTGACGCTCCCACAAAAGTGCTGAGAAGAAAGCGAATACTTAATGCATCGTTGTTGTTATTTTTTTCATTGGATGCAGTGCCATTTCCTTGATCCTTCGCTTTTTGTGGAGTTGCTGAGGTGTGTTGCATAAGTATGTCCACCTTTTCATTGCTTGGTTTTCTTTTAAGAGAAATTATTTCTTTGCAGTATACGAATTCACAGATGCGACTAACCGAAAACAATAAACATACCTTAAATAAATACATACATCGTGCAGATAAAAATTTAAATTGAAAATGCAGAATCCTTTATTGTAATTGCTACAATTATACATTCAGAGAAAGTTAATTCTATGTTTTAAACAGTGCTCGTAATTAGTCCAGATACGTTTAGAAAGAATGTCTTTGATAATGGTGTCATCGACCTTCGTATCTTGAAGCGAAAAGAAGAGTTTCAGACGGGAGAAACTAACAGGAAAATAATGTCCTGCGGAGTAAGCAATCTTTTCCAAGAACGTGAGGTAGAACAAAAAGGCCTTTTCGTGCATCTTGAAGATAGGAAGGTCGGCCGTCGTGCGGCGTCGAGGCGCTGTGGGAGCTGAGGCGCGCCTTGCACCTTCTCGGTTGCTTGCGTTCTGCGCGTGACGTCACTGACTCGCCACACTCCCCCGCGATCGTCGTTGCCACTGCCACTTGCATTCAACTTGTCCACGTTTTATGCAGCGAGAGTGGCATTGAGGAGACATTTGGACGCTACATTTCATTTGAAACTCCCTGGCGGCGGTCGTAAAAATTCTGCTGAAAACAATGCAGTCATTGGACGAGGTTTCTGAGCCGTGCCATAAATCTACGCCAGGGGTTTCGTTGCATCTGAACAATGCCTTAGAACTAACAATTTGTATGTCTTAAATGTTCTCGCATCTCTCTGGTTGTTTGCGATCTTTGAAGAGTGAAAAAGAATCCCCGAACTTCGCCACATATGCTATCGTAACTGGTCATCTGCGACCCAGTTTGTCTCAAGAAGTGCTCTTATTGTTTTATGAATGAAAAGTCAACTTGGGCTATTGATTCTCACTGAGACCATTCACCAAAACGTTTTTTTTAACATTCGCTTTAGAAGTTAGATTTTACGAAACATGTATACGAGTAGTTTGAAACACTTCCAAAACCTTTAACCATTTAAACAGTACGCGATAAATGCAAACTTTTAATACCAAGTCAATACTGAAAAAAATGTGAACAAAAATGGATATTAGAAACGGCATAACGTGAAACGCCTGTTGCATCTCCTGCGAGTTTGCGTCCACCGGATGAATAAGCAACTTCAGTCCATTCTGGTTATTGTTAGAGGTTGCGATGTTTCTGATGACAATACGAACGTTGGTTCATTAATATATTAAATATTGTAAACCCAATAAATTTAAGTCAGAGGTTGGTGTGAAAAACAATATTATGCGCACATCGACCAAGAAGTGACTTTCTCAGAACAGTACGAACCTTTATTGAAAAACAACCCATTCACTGTGGCGATAAAAAGGATCGCCAAAATTAACCGATTAAATAACTCGATACAGATGTTTTTGTGCCATACACACCGTGAATCTGAGACCCGGCATCACAGAATTAACGTAGCTTCCAATTAACTAGTTGATTCAAACGCCTAAAAATTACTCATCGCTATAGGTACTGAGTTTCGCGTTCGGTGAAACAAACTCTTCACTCTTTACTGTATTGGGCATTAATCTTGTTCCTTCACGACTAGTTTGCCAAAAGTATGCATTTTGCAAGCAAACTGGTCAGTTTTGTCTGCCAATTATGTTTGAAACTCGCTGACGATGACAGTAAAATTTTCCAAATGAAAGTACGGTTGCTGTAGGAGTCTTAGGATATGCCTTAAAAGTATGACATACGACTGCCACATTCATATGACATACGACTGCCACAAGATCGCTGGTTTTCATCACCTGAAATTTTAGTCCTACGATGGGAAACAACCATCAAAATTGATCGTGACTGACCCCGTTATAGCCACAATCAGTGAGGACTTTCGTTTGTTACCACATATTCTCTGTGTCCAGTTTAATATTTCTTCATCATCTACCTCTTCTCACTTATGAGTTGCCTGAAATTTGTAGATCCAAATAATAATTATAAAACTAAAAACCTATTTACAATTTATGTTAATTATTCGACTTGGCAAATTTGATTTGATTGAATGAATTATTGAATTTTTTTTATAGTAACTGACCGAACGAGCAATAAACAAAAAAATAAACTTTCACTTGTGCATGTAGTCCTGTCCTGTTGTATGGTTCGACAGCGCGTTACGGGTCTAGGCCGACCAGGGGTGGCCTAGCCATTCGACCATGAGACAAGGGGTTCGTGTAGAAAGCACGAAGACATCGCTTCATTGTATATACTGGTCTTCATAACTTTAGAATAGGCTTTCTCATCGTTACACATCAATAGATACTAGGGCATTTGTAAGGAAAGCGCCCAGTTATTATTTTGGTCCGGCCGGGAATCGAACCCAGGGATGCGCTGTGTAAAACGAGCACACTCTCAACAAAATAATATTGTTTTTAGCTAAGTGAAGTATATTAAAGATTGTGTATATCAAGGACGAGTTTGTTGTACATTTTTACTAGTAATATGTTATAAAGATAATATACAGCGATTTAACTTTGAGTCAAACAATTTGGCTTTGAAGCGAAATAAACGAATCTGCTCAAAATAAAAACATCCACCTACAAAATGTCAATTTTTGAGATGTTTTATTGTGAATTAGTGATTCGTTTGCAAGGGTTGAACTCATTGCTAAGCAGTCACGTTAGGAATCTATACCATTCATGTCATCAAGAACGAGGGACAACAGGAGCAACAACACACCTGCCCCCTACACGCGAGTCGTCACACATAACAACACGCAAACTTTCTTGAGCGGGTCTACGTGCGAGGAAAGACAAGACGTCTATAAGTGTAGCGTGGGTCGTGGGCCGCGCGGGTCACCTGAAGAAAGCGCCCCCTGAGACAGCAAGCGACGCGGAGATACAAGGGGCGGGGCACTTAAGCAGACGGAGGTGTGACGCAACCTGGAGTAAAGTCACGAGTAGTGCGGGGACAACAAAAGACAAAGGGTGACAGAGATCGCCGAACAGGTTGGCAATGTTCATTTGAAGAACTTCACCTTTAACATCTTTAATTACTTCAAAAATACAAATATTACTTTAAACAAACTGTAAAATGTCGATGACTGTGTTGACGTTGAATCTAACTGGCACGATTTACTCAAATCCTCTTAAGAATCAAGCTCTGCAATACATTAACTAAAATCTATAATATGTTACTCAAAATGAGTATACAGTGTAAACTATTCACTTTTAATGCATCAAATCTCTCATTGAATAGATATGGGCAAATCACAATTGTTCCGTTTGTGCAGCCATTCACATATTATACAATATGGTAAAATGCACTGACCATAATTACTAGAGGAAATAAATTATTGATTTGTATTTTTAGTAGTAAAGTTGAAAGGTATTCTCACAGTTTTTAAAGAATAACTACACTTGTCAAATATATTTAATGAACAGTTTTTATAATTGAAAACAATAGTACAATAATATAAGCACAATAATTATTTTAATTGTAGTTATAACTTGCAATGAAACTAAAACCGATGAAAATAGTTAAGAAAGCATACGGAATTGCACTATGACAATTGCTGAGTAATCGTTTTCGAGTGAAGGGTTGCATCTCAAGCCCGCTTTATACGTTCATTTTTTCATTATTTCTCTGTACAGAAAATGGAATGAAAACAGACGTTCATTTCTACGAGGTGTGTACCGTTTCGGCATAGAAACAGCGAGAACGAATTCGAACGTTTTTCAGTCATTTCGCAATCGTGAAGATTACATTTCCTCTGCACGTCGCCAAAAGCAGCGAAGATCAAACAGTTCAGCATAGCATCGGCGGTAAGAAACTGATCACATGATTTATTTCTCACCACACTAACCATTTCATTTAACAATTCAAAATTTACAACGCTATCAAAACTGAACAAAAGGAACAAATATCCCATACACAGCAAACGAGAAAAAGTTCCAAATAGTGGCGCCAGGAGCGCGGTAGTAGAACTGTATAAAATCAGTTCCGAAAAATGAAGTATGGGTCATTTATCTATATAAATTACATCCCGACAGGATCGTCACTTTTCTGTACCGATGAAAAATAACGAAAAAATGACGGAGTAAACCGGGCTTGAAGGCAGCTCGGCGAGAGTGACAAACGCCAAAGGCCGCCACCTGCCGCACGGGGAGAAACGGAGTCACGCGCCTCCGCGCTTGCATGACGCCAGCGCACGTGTGCGGCGCGTAAGCGGCTCCGAACAATGGGGCGTGGGCCGAAGCCTCGACCCTGCTCTCTCGCCCCGCCACGCCCCTCCCGTCCCGCTCCGCTCCGCTACTGCCCGGCCTTGCTCAGTCGGCATGGCTCGCCTGCCCATCACCCCATCTGCCGCCGCCGCCCCGTGCTCCAGCTTCCCGCCCCGCCCCGCCCCGCCTCCCCCCACCCCACCCTCCGGGACCCGCCCGCTCTGTCCCACCGCCTTCGCCCGTTCCGTTCCGTTCCGTTCCGTTCCGTTCCGTTCCGTCGTCCCCGTTCCGTCCGTCTCCCGTCCCGCCCGCCCCGTACTTCCCCGCCCCGTTCACCGCTCCGTCTAGCGACCGCCCGCCCGTCCGCGTGCTCCGTCCGCCGTTCTAATCTCGTCCGTCCGTTCCCCGTCCGCCCACTAGTCTAGGATCCTGCGGTCGGGCCTCTCTCGTTGACCCCACAGCTCGCATCACGTTCCCCCCCCCCCGACCTGCACCATCACGCTATCCCGCCCGCCCCCAGCCCCCCCCTCACGCTCCGCCCACGCCCCGGTTCGAGCGCTTTCTTCCGAGTTGCCTGCTTGTTTTGCATACTAACACAAGGGGGCGGCGGTGGCGGCGGCGGCGGCGCGGCGTTCGCCTGTGGACACACGCAGCCTTCCGACGGCATTGCTTGTTCATTGATCCCGCTCTTCCCTCCCGCCTCGGAGATCTAGATTGATTGGGTAGTGTTTGCGGGCGGGTCAACTGCTTAGATTATTAGTACCGTAAGCGTAGTGAATGTTGATAATGGTGCTCCTCCTTCGCTGGGACGTGAGTTCCGGTGCCGATCTACAAGTCAGGGTTTCCCCTCCAGCTATCACTCCCGAATGGTCGTGTGCATGTGTAATGATGTAGTGCATTTAAGTGTGTGTGTGTGTGTGTGTGTGTGTAAGGGGAGAGGAGAGGGCCAGGATGAGGAAGGAATGATTGCGTGCGGAACGGGTGCGTTGGCATTTTCCTGGTATTCACCCGAGAAACTACGGATAAATACCGATCAGAGCAGCTAGTAGCTAGAACTTCCCTCTTGACAGAGGTTGAATTTGATCTAGCCACTTAAATAGTTTCGAAAATTCGCCACCTTTGGGACTAAAACCCTAAGACCTCTCGGCCATAGTTTCTGCTGAGAAAATGACAATTCTATCACCGAGTCATGTCAGCCGGACTCAGGACCGGAGGCCAAATCCATTTTTTGGTGAAACATTAAAAATTCGCTAACTGCATTATAACAACATTTTTTTGATAGTTTGATATTTTAGTAACGAAGTGTACAGTTTTTTAATAACTTTTTAATCTGTCTTTTTTAATCTTTACAATAGTGACTCTTGTGAAACTTACGAAAAGTATTTTTAATTATATTTCTCAATTTAAACTCCATTGTAGTCAAACATTTCTCTTCAATATTGGAATAATTCTTGTAATGTGCCTTGAACCCTTCAATATCTGTGTAGAACTAAAAAAAATGTTAATACTAATATGTTCATTACGGTACCTTATTATCATTTCTGCTAACATTATATTCAATGTCATGCAATGATCTCTCTCTTTTTCTGTAGGTGACCACATTCGCTTCAAATTATGGCAACTATCTAGATACCTTTTCAAATAGCTAATGTTAATATTTTCTATTTTTTTGATTTTTTAAGAAATTCTGTTACAGGGGTTTCTTAATACTGTCAATTTTTGGAGAAAAGTGAGTGCAAAATATTTGTTTGCCAAATCTTTTGCAAACTTGGAAGCAAATTACCCTTTCAGCCAGTTTAGATTTTTCTTGATTAATTTAAATATCTAAGATATAAAAATGGCTCTCCACATGATAATGATGTGTTATATAGATGATGTATCATGTATAGAAAAAGATGCAGCAGTCTGCGATTATTATAATTAGAAGAAATCAAGTATAAAAATATTTTAAAAAGTTACCTATTTCTTCGTGTGGTGTGTTTTGGGTTTCATAAAATTCCTTCGTAATTTCCCCTATCTACTCAGAAGATTGGTTCAATTTTGAAAACATTTAGTGGGTAATTTTCATATCATTAATTTTGTAGGTCTGTAAATTCATTTGAACATGAAACAAGAATGAAACATGAACGAAACATGAAATACAAATTGCCTGGTTATGAAGGTAAATGATGTCAACTTTTTACTTTCCCAGTCATTTATTATAAGTATTGTGGTCAATATGTATGCTACGGACTAACGTTTGCGAGGTAATGAGCAAATAATTTACGGATTAGAGATATGGTTTGCGACACATTATTCAGAGTAAAGAACATTTCATGAGTTTAATTCGCGTGTTTTGTTCAGTTGTGAGATTTATGATGTAGGTACGTCAATGTTTTCTGCTTCACTTCTGAGACAATGGGAGTAAATGCCACTCTCTTATATAATTGCCATTCATTTGCTACACAGTACATTTGAAACGTGAAATTGTACCAGAAATCATGATACCGCGTACGTTATTTCACTGGCGTTTCGAATGAAGTAAAATGTATGTAGATGGAACAAATGACAATTTTCACGAATTCTAATAAGAGTTCGATCTGGCCACGAAAGATTTTCGAATCCCACGATTCTCTTATCTTCACCATTCATAAATTATGTCAGTTAAAACAAATAACATTGTTTGCGATTTATGTAAACAAAATTATTTTATTCAAATTTGATGAAATCTCGTGAATACATGTCCTAGATTGGAGGGAGGTTTAGGATTGGAGGGAGGTTTAGGATTGGAGGGAGGTTTAGGATTGGAGGGAGGTTTAGGATTGGAGGGAGGTTTAGGATTGGAGGGAGGTTCTACGTTTCGAGGAAGTTTCAGGATTCAATTTTCCCGCCAACCGATGCGCATCCAGTGAAACAAGCTCCCTGTTAAAGTGGATTGTTCTGTAAACTTGCGAAAGCGTTTTCCTGAACGATGCTACTTCAACTGCTCTTCGCGTTGAACGGTTGCGAACCGTACGTTTTCTCCGACGACGAAGACGACGACGACGACTGTGAATGTAGGAGTGGAGGCGGTGGTTCAGCTCGCCGTGAAGATCGTGCTAATGCGCCGTCGAGAGGAAAAGTAAGTAGCGACGCTGCCGGCGTCGCGACGTCACAGTGTTACACGATATGCCTTTGCGTTAAGCGACACAAAGAGGCGAGTGCGCTCTGTGTGATGCAATTGTCGAGTGAGTGTCGATCTGACAGATACTCTGATCTCTGAATCAGTGTATTATGTGGAGTGTATAGAAAACAGGGGACCAATTTTCTGCTGGTCCTTTGCAGAGCCAAATATATCGTTAGTCACTTGTCCAAGATGGCAACTTGATATGGTAGTATGAATTACGGCGAATGGTCATAATGTCTGTATACTAATTCACTGTCAGTTTCAAATTTTCATTTCAAAAGAATAGTCATTTTAAATTAGGAAATCGTACAAATTTTAGAGTTAGGCTCAAGGTGTACGGAGAAAACCATTTCATCTTTGGACATGGAATAAATACTTCTGCACGGGTGAAAATCGGTCTCTTGTAACATGAGAATTTTTTAGTTCTGTTACTTTTTTTGTGAACCGGTCAACCCATAACAAAGAATGAATACTATTAGACTATATTTAAACATCCCTCCAAAAGTACATTGGTAATTTTAATCTTTGAAATAGATTCTAAAGTATTCCTCTACAAAATTTGAGAGTTGCATGCACATTCAGCGATTGAGATTTTGTAAATATGATCTGAAATTTATACATTTAAGGAGATTTCCTTGTCTATGTTTCATATTTTGGGTGGCTATCATCTGTGTGTGGCATATTGCAATAAGTACATTTTTCTTAGCAATTTCTTAGCTGGAACTGTACAGCACGCCCAGCACTTCTGTTTCTCGCAGTTGTTCTTGAGCTGAGCGAGAGGTTGAAAGCAAATCACCGGTGTGAGAGTTGATTCACGGCAAATATGTCGGGACTGAATTCACGATGACCTCCAATATGGTATTAAATGTCGCGTCTCAAACTGTTCCCTTCAAGGTACTTTCAGTGCATTGTGTGGACATTGTCTTAACGTTACGTATTTTACTTTACGTTTTTAACATATACTTCTTCTCAACACGCATACACTAATAATTGCATAGATTTCCGAATTAAAAGTGACAGTGAACACAGAAATATTTTAAATATATGTAAGTGTGTGGAACATTGTCGCCAGTTAAGACCTACCTATTGTATGTGCTACACATTACTTCTCGAGCCACCCACTACATTTTCTCAAACGGTGCAGGACGTTATTGACGCTTCCGAAGGAACCAACATTAAACAGGCCATGAAAGCCGCATTGCAGTCACACAGCCCCCACAATGAAAATTAATATCGTATTGTTTTCTGTGACTCCCGCCGTCAAGGTGATGGTCTCCGTCAGTTCTGTGAGTCGTGTGCATTGTGATTCGATACATGTGCGACGAAGTTTCTCCGTACACGAAAAGCGAAGAAGCTATCCGTCACACGCGAAACACAGTGACGAACCCACTGAGGCAAATCAGGCAATCGGTTAAGTGCGCGCAGCGGTCGCCGCGCCGGCGCAATCGAACTCAGAGTCACGTTGCCGCCGCCCGACTAGCACGAAACGTACGCGTCAAGCCTCCGTTTTCTCTAGTTTGCGTCGATGCGTCCGTGACTTCAGTCTCCAATCGGATACATTTGTCTCTTCCTTGTACATTTTGTTTTTTTATTGGGAAAATGCTTTATTTTTTCACGTTTATGTTTCGTTTACACGTAGCTTCATCGGCTATGTGGTGTAAGTTTGCAGAATCATTTGGAAATACAACTCTCTGGTACGATTTCCTTTGGAGAAGTAAAACTGTCGGTCCGAAGGATTTCAATGGAATCCGAGTAAAATGCACTCTCAGATATTTTCTTAAAAACAATTTGAATATGCAACTTAGAAGCATATAGAGGGCTACTTTTACTGAAAAGAAAATGAAAGTTACTTATATCACTCACAAAATTTAAATTTGATCTTCGGTTCACGTAAAGTTCCATTGTTTCTTTGAAACAGTAGACTTGAGATTAAGATGACAGGTTAAACATCAAATTTTTAATTATGTATGTAGAGCGTCACATTCTTTCACGAATTCTTTTCTTATGTTCGATGTTCCGCGTGTATTTCTTGCGCTACTCCAGTATGCATAAAACGTTATAGGCTTGTTAACGTTTTGGCACTACGTTTTTAATATGAAAATTATCATTTATACTATACGAGGAAAATTTATTCTCTAGTACACAAATTGTTATCAAGAAATTGGTTAATCGGTTAATTCCTCCACTTTTATCCATAGTACACATGTAAGTTATTTTGGGAAATAGTCAATACATTCCGTAGAGTTAATCAACGTCTAATTTTCTCATCTAAGAATGTAGAGTAGGAATGGATAGATAAGTTTCTTTGAATGAACGTCATACAATGATTAGTGATCCACCTAGAGCAAATACAAGGTTCATCTCTATGTCTGCGATATTCTAACTGAAAATGCTCTCTTTTCCAATAATACGCGTGATACCAGTGGTAAACTGTACATAATATGTTGAAATATCATTGAAATTAGCTTAGGCTACATAGTAGACCTCATAGTTATGGTATTAGCTGAGAGCTTTCTTTAGTGAAGCAACTGTACTGCATGTGTTTTGAACTATATGTTACAACTCACCCTTTTAACCTATGTACATCTTAGGGCAATGCTACATTTAAATACCTTAATATTTTCTTTTACGTTTATAAGAGTACAAATGATCAAGTATGTATCAAATAATTACTTTGTTACAGTACAAGTGTTTAAAAATCGGTATTTCAAGGTAGATCCTTGTCGCAGAAAAGAAAGTCCCCCAAAACAGAATTATGGTAAAATAAAAAAGTGAATTAACTTTCGTTTTTGTGAAAATCAATTGAATTCTTACTAGTAGTACATCCCCAAAAATAAATTTTACGAAATCCGAGATGCTATAAAATCGGGATCGTCGTGAGAAATGCTCAAAATCTTGCACGAAAACAGAAAAGACAGTTGTGTCGAATGAAAGTATTTAAAATTAATGCATATAAAGTTAAATGTGTAAAATTGCAAACAATTGAAATAAAATTGTCAGAATTAGCGTCGGTGTATTTACACTCCCCGAGCCCGTGTATACACTGAAGAAGGCCGACGACTAACGATAACTGATAGATGGATGCCGAAAAAGCACCAGATCTGAAATCCTACATGTTTTCGCAATAACTGTGTGCCCCGATGCCGGGGGTCGGGCGTGCGTGGGCGTGCGTGGGCCACTCACCTTGGAGTGTCGATGGGCAGCCATGGTGGCGAGCGGCGCAGACGCGACTGCGCGCCGCAGCGCCGCCGGCTGTTATATAGGCGCAGCGCTGCGCCACGCCGGCCCGGGAGGGGTCTCTAACTGCGCGGCACTTTCGGGCTGATTGCCCCGCGCCCTCTCCCCGCCCCGCCCCCCACACCCCGCTCCGCCGCTGCGGGTCGTCTCCGCCGCCGCCGTTATTGCGTCACCGTCTCCGTCCGCGGACGCCGTCTCGTCCCACGTTTGCATCCCTCTCCCTGCACCCGGGGATTGCCGGCCGCACGGCACGAGTGCAGCGGCGTCTGGGATACGCGCATCTGCATTGCACGTGGGCGTCGCCTTGCGGTAATGCGGCCTATGGTTGCTGTTATTGTTGTCCCAGAATCCAGCTCCAGATTCTGGCCAGCGAGAGGGCACGTAGTATATGGCTAAAAGTGTTGTTTTACGGAAAAGCGGAATTCGTGGTTATAATTAACTAAAGTATCCGGCGTTACTCTTATATATACAGGATGTCCGGGGAGGTATATTGGAAACCTCGAAAATAAGCTCTTCAGGCAACTTTAAGGATATTTTGTCTGATAAACTACTAGGAGATTCTGAATGGCAGAGCCGCAATAAGAAATCAAATGTTGGTTTCAAAAAAATTCTATCTAGGCAAAAATTTGCATTGCGAGTGCATAGAAACACCTGTATTTATCCCTCCCTGCCTTACATCGTCATCCCGCCACCAATTCCTACCCCCGAATACCCTAAGACGTTCAATCATACCTTGTTCTACATTGCCATGCCTTGCGGGTTGCTTGCCTACACACAGACACACAGACTAATCTTTGCAAAGGAAGCTGAATGAGAGGGCATTTGATACATCACTATTAGGATTAGGCTTTGTATCAATGTTTACCTTGACGTTCTAGATGGGTAAGAATGAATGCGTCTACCTGACGCCGCTTCCTAGGCACGAAAGCCAACGCTGGGCATCTCCCAGGCAGCCAAGTATCACATTGGCTCCAACCTCAGAAGCCTACGCTTGGAGAATGGATGCAGATATACCCAGAAACTATAATTTTCAATGTACATATGACGTAAAGAAAACAGTTTCAAAAAACTAGATTTTTTGCATTTTCAGAAAAACATGCGTCATTATCATGGATGGTAACTTTGATGTGACGTAACTTTTAGAAATACTCGTAAACGTCTGTGCTGTTTAAGACGTTTTTGAATTCTCCAAGGTGCAGGTACATCGCGAACGGAAAGTTTACTTTAAAACGTTTTGCTCAATTTTTGTTGTATTTAAACGGCAATTTCGCTCAGAGTAAATAATTTAATTTATCATTAATCAATCAAAATTTTTAGAACCGAATATTCCATTCGCATAATATTATATATTATGTATTTATTTTGTAAAAATAAGTTAATTCAAACATACGTTTTAGTCTTAATAAGTGTCTTCCTCTTAAAATATTTCCTTCTTCTGATCACTTCCTTACTGTCTCCTCCCTACTTCTTTCTTTTTTAAAACTTTCCTTCATTTACTCATTTACTTTCCCTTAATTAATATTTAGTAATTTGTTATGCAGATGGTGCATTAGATGATGATTGCTGCCAAGCTTTGAAAAAACTGCTTTCTCAGTTTTACTCTTCTTCTAATACGTTATGGATGGAAATGTTTACAACCAAAGCACAAGTATTGCACTTAGTAAAATTAGAGGAAGTTGTAAAATTGTAAACAATAGGAAAGTAATTGAGTAAGTCACACAAGTTTCAAGGACTTAGATCGACACATTAAATGGTTTAATAAAATGGGTAGAATAGAATTGACTTATCAATCTGCTTTTTAAAGAAAAAATGGTGTCTCAAAATGAAGGAAGTTGTTTTACCAGTCACAACTGGATCAGAGCCATAGTTAGCATGAATCCGTAACGGGAGACTACGAAAAACAAATGCAGTGGTGGAAATCGTCAAGAAACAACATCATAAAGTATTGTCTTGAAACAAAATGACATCCGAATGTAACAAACGTGCCAAAAGAAGAGAACAAGAAAAGAAAAGAATGGAATAAGCTTATTTTAAGGATGACAAGAATGGTGTCAAATCCACAAAAGGAGGCCAATAATTAAATAGAGGGAATTCTTGCTAAATAGAACAGACTTTACGTTTGAGAAGAAAGACAAGGAAAACGAAAAAATGAGAAGAAAATGAAGAAGAGGAAGAAGAAGAACGTAAATGAGTAGTCGATTAAGCACAAATATGAAGATCGTACAAAATAAATAAACAGGGTCAATAGCAGTGAAGCAAAGACGAATGTGAGTTATATAGAGAGGAAGAATCAGAATTTGAAGAGAAAAGAATCACCAATTGTTTTTTAATCCAGCCAAGTATATTTTTTTTTAAATCACTTCTACCTCTCTTCATTAAATCTTTCATGTAAGTGAGTCATATCAATCTTTTTTCACAAATTCATTGTTTGTTTTTGTCCATTTTATTTATCTTGAACAACCCCCAACACAATCATGCTGCGTTGCCCGAGATATTCGTGCGAGCAATGCATCAGTTTCTCAGGTCGCGGACCTGGTGAGCGGCACGATCAACCGAGAGCGGGGTCGTCTTACGACGTAATTGCCCTCTTGCACAATCCCCACCCGCCCCGCCCCGCCCTCCCCGCCCCGCCCGCCCGCGCCCTCCCCGTCCCTCCCGCCCGTCCCGCCTCTCCCCGCCCTCGCCGCCCTCCCGCCCTCCCGCTCCTCCGCACCTCCCGCCCCTCCCACCCCTCCGCCCTCCCCGCCCCTCCCCGCCCCCTCCCGCCCTCCCGCCCCTCCCGCCCTCCCGCCCCTCCCCGCCCCTCCCCGCCCCCTCCCCGCCGCTCCCCGCCCCTCCCGCCCCTCCCCCCTCCGCCCCCACCTTCCACTCCCCACGGTTCCCCTTTCCCTCTCAACCCTGCCCGTCGCCCAGGCCAGCCCTAGCCCGTCAGCGCTTCAACCAGTGCATCTATCTGGCCACTTCGACCATCGACTTTCGGCCAAAAGACACGCAAAAAATGGATGACATTTTGGTAAATGTCTAATTTGCAAAGAAGCTCCCACGGGGAGATGTCTAGTGCTGCATGGTTCACAATATATCTTTTATTACGTGCTTGTCTAATTTTTTGAGGCGCGTAAATGTGAAAGACTTTTAAGAAACTTGAGGATCATAAATCAATAAGACTTGTGGATTTATATTTGGAAGTAAATGTACAAATGTTATAATAGTGTATTATATTTCCCATTATTTTCAAACTATACAGCATGTGTGGGAAGAAATGATGAAAAAAATTAAGTCACGTAAGAGGGGAGTGACAACGATCAATTTTTGCCAATTAACATGTGGTGGAAAATCCTTGAATCGAAATAATACATGTAACATTAGTTTCCTGATTGGTTGGCAACCCGTCATACATTGGTGTTCTGCAGGTACACGAAATTTCTTTACATTAATCACTTGCCACTAACCCGCTAGTCGCGAATGCGCCTTGACCACCACAAATTATGAATGGATTGATCTGAAATTTAGCCGTTATTTTTGCTGAAAAGTTCGAAATTTTTGACTGTTATATAACCAGTTATACAAAAATTATAACTAAATTTTTTAACTAACAGAAAACGGTGTGCATTTCAATATGCTCGCATTGTACGAATATTATATTTACTAGAAAGTGTGTTCGCTCAGGTACCATTTCTATCTCTCGCCAATCATAAAATTGTTATATAACTTTAATGCAGAGTTTAGATTTGGATGTTAGGAGGAAAAAGCGCGCATGGCCAATGGACCATTGAGTAAGGTAAAGTATATTCTCCGGCGCCTGCCTGTTTTGACTGAAAACACGTCTGAGCAGCCACCTCTTGAATCAGTGGTTGGCTTAGATCCAAATGTTTAGGGCCGTGTTTTGCAACGGGGTTGGTAACAACCCCCCGGGGGATAATGAAATTTCAAAGGATGTCAATGATAATTAAGCAGAGGATTGGGGCTATAGAGGATTGGGGCAACTGATCCGTAGAATGAAGATTCTATTGAGTACAAAAAATATGTAAATGATGTTATTTTCTTATATGAAGGTTCAAACCACTAACAATATGTACTTTTTATATTTCTAAAATCTGAAAAATATAATAGTACAAAAATAATAAAACATAATATTTTCAAACATTCTTTTTCAAAACTATTGTTGATATTCTTGACCTTATATTAATAATGTTATTTAGTGCAATTATTTGTGTTATATCTATTTTGAATGCTGCATTTTATAGAAAAAAGTAAAGGGAAACGATGAAGCAAACATCCTTTTAAAAGGTATCGATTGAGAAAATGGATGGAAATCGCTGGTTAAGAAGGTCAGAAATCCTTCTCCGTCGGAAACAGAAATTTAGAAACTCGGGTCATGCGGAGCGTTATAAATTAGTGAATTTCCTTTGAAAAAAATTATTTTTGTTCATTTTTGTTAGCTCAAAGCTTAATGCGCCGACGCCTGCTGCTACCAATTCTTTCCAGCCCCTCTTATCTTCTAGTTAATCCAGTGCTGAGAGGGACGCAACCGCGCGGTTATACGCTGCGATTAGAGGTTCGTCGGGGTGTATAATCCCGAACTATAATTTGAGGAGCTGCGAAATCAAGAGTAGCGTGAGTTGTAATAGGAGACGGTGGACTGCAGTTCGTTGCACTGCCTCGGGATTGCGAGAAGAAAGGCGTTATAAACCGAAAGAGATTTTTCTCGTGTTGTTGATACATTAAGTCGTTTATTACGTCAGAGTTACTGCTGAGAGGTCTATTCGCTCTGGAGTTAGAGGACCGTCATACCTCACACTGAAGTTGCAATGCAATCCCACGGAAGTTGGTTTACGTAACATTGTGGGTGTTTTAGGCATCGGTTTCGCTCTTCAAAAGGACAGAAAGCAGAGAATATTTTTTCTTCTCTTCTATGTTTAATACGCTAGGATATACGTTTTTTGCCATTTACAAGAAACTAATGATACGTTTAAAGCCCCATAAGTGTGCTACTGCTGTAGACCGAATTACCCACAGGTTTACGATCAAGTAGATTTATAGCTGTTCGCAGATTGTGATATAAGAACAGAAGGCGCACAAGGAGCATTACCATCATGAACAACAGGGAAGTGATACGTCCTAATTCCTTAAAACGAGAACTTTATGACTCTAAAGACACATAATTTATGTTCATAACAGTTCACAAAATTCGATCTTTTTACTGTTCTTTCATAAATATGAAAGTTTTGCTCTGCTAGGTAGCCCCACGTCTTAATTTGGAAACGAGCAGAATCATGAAATTGTGTGAAATTAAATTGAATATTTGACATTTTGTGCCATTTAATATCAACTCATAGCAACCAAAACTCAACAAATATCGTCTCCGACACACGGTACAAAGTCTATATTGTTAAAACTGTCAGTTAAAACATCGATTTACTATGTGATATATGTTTGGGATGGTATATACTGGTGAATTTGATATTTGATTTGATGTATTTTCATGAAAGAACGATACGAGTAAAACTGCGTGCAATGTGTGTTGGGAAAAATATAATCTACGCACCTTTTTCGACCTCCTATTTTTTCCTCGTTATAATATTATTGTTTTAAGTAGATGTGCGCCCAAATCAAAAGCAATACTTCTCCATTAATCTGTTCAGAACGCAGGGGCAACGACTGTCTCAGATTTTAGCTCAAAGTTGTGTACTATTATGTATTATACTTCATGACAAATTATATAAATACCTCGTAGATAAATTTATTTGACACACGTTATTTAAGCAAGAAAATGAATTAAGTACGTGTACCGTAAAAATAAATGTTTAAAACTGCAAGCGTCCTATTATCATCCCTTACACACGCTTACACTTACTTGTACTACACTACCACACATTCCGGGAGACCGGTCGAGAGCTTAGAGATTGTCCCGTCTGGGGCGGTGCCTCGCTGGTGGGAGATACCTGGTTGAGGGAAACCCCGCTAATCGACAGCAGGTCGACGCCGGATCTAGCCATTCAGAGGGGGAAACTCATCGCCACCTCCAGAGTAAAATACACTACACTAACAGGACTAATGACTTTGGCAGTTGACGGGGCCACAAACAAAAAAATGAATAAGTGAAATAATGAATAAATTAATGAATGAATCAATGAATCAATGAATCAATGAATCAATGAATCAATGAATCAATGAATCAATGAATCAATAAACTGAATAAATCAATAATCAATAAATCGATAATCGATAAATCGATAAATCGATGAATCGATGAAGTCGAGAATCGATGAATCGAATTTGATAGATGAATCGATGTATCGATGAAATCGATTGAATCGAGTGAATCGATGAAATGATGAATCGATGAATCGATGGAATCCGATGATATCGATGAATCGAGAATCGATGAATCGATGATCGGGAAATGGAATCGATGAATCGATGAAATCGATGAATCGATGAAATCGATGAATCGATGAATCGATGAATCGATGAATCGATGACATCGATGAATCGGGATGATCGATTGAATCGGATGAATCGATGAGTCGAGTCGATTGAATCGCATGAATCGATGAATCGGATGAATCGATGAATCGATGAATCGATGAATCGATATCGAATAATCGATGAGTCGATGAATCGAGAAATCGATGAATCGATGAATAGATGAATCGGATGAATCGATGATCGATGAATCGGATGAATCGATGATATCGATGAATCGATGAATCGTGAATCGATGAATCGATGATCGATGAATCGATGAATCGATGAAATCGCATGAATCGATGAATCGATGAATCGATGAATCGATGAATCGATGATCGATGAATCGATGAATCGATGAATCGATGAATCGTGAATCGATGAATCGATGTAATCGATGAATCAGATGAATCGATGAATCGATAATCGATGACCAATCGATGAATCGAGAATCGATGAATCGATGAGTCGATGAATCGATGATCGATGATCATGAATCAATGAATCATGAATGCGAATGAATCGATGAATCGATGAATCGAATGAATCGATGAATCAATGAATCGATGAATCTGAGATCGATCGATGATGCTTTCCGTCATCGTAGGGCGTCCTATACACCGTTTGGGCGAGGGAAGGCGGTGGAGAAACCCAATATACTTTCTGCTTCCGTTGCTTGGATCGGCGGGCGTGCTGTCCGTCGCGGGGAGCCGCGCAGTAGGCGCCTGCGCGACCGCCTCGCGTTGGCTGCCGTTCGCTTGGCCACGGCCACGCGCGGGGGGGGGCAAAACAGAGAAGCAAAGCCGGGAGCGAACAGTGGCGGTTGATCAGTCGCGATCCAGGAACGAGCCATGGTCCCTCAAAAGACCAAAACATTTTTTTTTAAAAAACTACTCAATTTCATCTTTTTAATTTATGTCATTAATAAATATTTTAAAATTATAAAATATATATGTTTGGTTTGATTTATTGGAATAAAATGTATTTTGGTGTGTAATACATTCGCATCTTTAGAGGAAACCCATGCGCCAGAAAATAATCATTAAGCAGCGTTCCGCTGCGTAGAGCTTACACATGTACTGGCAAGTCCATATTTCTCTGCCTTGGGATTAAATATGCCAGAACCACGACGTCACCGTCCGTTAAAGGTAAATGTTCTAAATAGTTCTCTTGGCGGGCGTAGGTTAATTAGTGGCAGACGGGACATTAC